>WNNJ02003839.1:0-560000 GCA_012934845.2 Pomphorhynchus laevis
ACGATCGATTGGATGTGCTGGTTAATCATGTCAGTCCGATGGTCTATCGATATATGCGAATGTGAGTCGTTCGACGCAGCAATGAATCGATTGAAACAGCTATACGTAAAGCCCCGAAACGAGGTCTTCGCGCGACATAAATTACGCACATGTAGACATACAAATATGCAATCAATCGACCAATTCATTGATTCGCTGGAAACCCTGAATACAAAAAAAATACAATAATTTATTTAACGTGGCAAATGCGTGCAAAATGCACGCTTACATGACCACTAACAAACAAAAAAAGAACATCAAAGGTCACAGATAGTTAGTTAATTGTTGAAATAGAATTAAATTTGGTGTTTGAAGTACGGCATAGATGTTGATTGGCAGGTATGAATAGGCAGTTAATTCCACAATAGAGAAGCAGCCACAACGAAGGAGTGGAAGCCAAAAGAGGTAGAGTAGATTGGGACATGTAAAAGAAGGGAATTACGGGAACGCAGAGCACAATACACAGTACGAGAATTGTCGAGAAAAGGAAGGTTGAGAAATGAAGGGGTATGAGAAGTTATAAGGCGAAAAGCAATGATAAGAAGACGAATTTGAACACGACAATAAATGGTAGGCCAATCAAGAGAAACAAGATAGTGGGATGTATGATCAAAACGACGAAGACGGAGGAGAACTCGGACGGCAGTGTTGATGATGCGTTGTAAATGAAGAAGAGTGGATTTAGGTGAGTTGGAAAATAGACTAAGACAGTAATCAAGTCTTGTAAAAAGAAGAGAAGATATGAGAGTCATACAAGAAGGGAAATCGATAAATCTACGAACTTGACGGAGATTGCGGAGTATCAAGGTAAATGAGCGTACTTTATCACTAACGAAAGGTTTAAGTGAAAGTCGGTTGTCGAAATGAAAGCCTAGGAAAACAAGATTATCAACGATAGGAAGAATTGTAGAATTTAATGATACGGAAGGAGGTTCTACGCCGATGCTTCGATGTAGGATCCACATAATTTTAGATTTATCAGGATTCAGAGAAAGGCGAAGGGAAGAAAGATGATTGGAAATTGAGACAAGACAGTCGGAAGCAGAAACACTAAGATCATGAATACGATAAGCAGGTGCGTGAGCATAGATGATAATGTCATCAGCATATTGCATAACATGGAAGTTAAATTTATGAGAAATCGAAGACAAGTCACCGAGAAGAAGAGAGAAAAGCATAGGGCCTAATACATAGCCTTGTGGAACACCGGTCGGGATGGATGAAGGATGGGAGAAAGAAGAGTTAGAAAATACGCGAAATGTATGGTTTGATAGATATGAAGAAAACCATGATACAGTGGGTAAAGAGAAGCCATAATCATGACGAAGACGATGGAGAAGAATCGAGTGATCGACGATGTCAAAAGCAGACGATAGATCAAGAGAAACTATGACACTACATAATTTATGATCGCGCGATATGAGTAAGTCGTTATAAACTTTAAGACATGCAATTTCGGTAGAGTAATTAGAGCGAAAAGCGGCTTGGAAGGGAGGAAATAAGTTAGAGGAAAAAAGATATGTATTAACTTGCTTAAGAACGAGACGCTTAAGGAGTTTAGAGAGGGTTGGGAGAAGTGAAATAGGACGGTACGAAGATGGTAGTGAGGAGTCGAGAGATTGCTTTTTGATGAGAGGACGAACAGTGGCGCATTTCCAGATGGAAGGAAATGTACGGCTACGGATGGACGAGTTGAACAATGTGGTTAGGAAGGTTGAGATAGAGGGGAGATATTTTTAAGCAAGTGAGTGGGAATTGGGTCAGAAGGAGAGGTTTTATTAGGTAATAACAGCAGAACCGAAGAAACTTCATCAGACGAAACGGGAATAAGGTGGAATAGTTCTGGGAGGGACGTATTTAAAGAGAAGAGTGGGTACAAGGGGGCTATGGGTAGTAGGGAAAGTAAATTAGATAGCTTAGTTTGTAGATAAGAAGAAAATTCATCAGGATTTATATTACAAGGGGTAGATGATCGTGAAAGAATTGAGTTTAAGATTTTCCAATGAGATTTAGAGTTGGAAGATGACTCGAGTTGATTTCACCAAAAGAGAGTACGTTTAGTACGTATAAGAATGAGATGTGAACGGCGTAGAGAAAAGTAGGAATCACGGAGATTTGAAGGGAGTGAGTTGGGAGAACGTTTAAGAAAGCGATTATACACATGAAAAGAGTGAAGGAGTCGACGCTTAGAAAGACTACAGTCAGAATCGAACCAGGGAGCATGGCGCAAGCGCTGAGAGCGTCGGAGTCGACTAGGCAGAAGTTTATTGATGATAGACATAAGTTCATAATTAAACAGAATGCAGAGATCATCGGGAGAGAGATAGTTAAGAGGAAGTGAAAAGAGTGAAGAATTGAGTAAGGCTGTGCAGAGAATAGGGATATCGAGAAGTTTCCAGGGTCGACTTTGTGTAGATAATGGTAAAGGTGGAGAAGGAGGATGGGGACGAGTAAGAGTAAGAGTGACAAGGAAATGATCGGACAAACTTGGATCAGTAATTGACAAGGAGGTATAGTCATTGAAGCAGTTTGGGACAGCAATGATGTCGAGAGCACCGCCGAGAATATGAGTTGGGCTTGTTGAAAGTAATTTATAGTTAAAATCAGAAAAAAGATTAGTTAAAGTGATAGAGTCAGACGGGCGATCAAGACGAATGTTAAAGTCACCGAGAACAAAAGAAGGAGTATAAGACAATGAACAGTGATACATTAGATCTGCAATGTCGTTAAAGAAAATACGTGATGGGGCAACTGAACCTGGACGGTATACAATCACAAGTTCCAGAGGGAAAGGCGTTGATAATCTGCATATGAGTAATTCGAACGAAGTGTAACGGATGTTAACGTTGATTTTACGTAAAGACATTGGGTGACGAGCAATGGCAACAATACCGCCATGGTTAGAAGCAGTAGATGTATGAGATGCAATTTGACGAGCTGATTCAACTAGAGAACAACCAGAGCGACATAGACGACGAATAGCAAGATTGTCCAAGTCAGAGTGCCAAGATTCGGTTATGCAGAGATTATCGATATATAATTGATCGAAGATATCGAGAAGAATATCAGCTTTATGAAGAATGGAGCGAGGGTTGAATAGAATAAGACGAAAAGTATGCTTAGGAGCGAGATCTACCTGCGAAGAAGACAAGGGGGAGAGATGTGACGCTATCGAATTTTTGGGCTTGTGTGTACAACGTGAAAATTCCCTATGATTTGACGTATAGATAAGGATGATTCGCCGTTTGTTTCACGTCGATGTTTCTCAATGCGAGCTAAATTGAGCTGGGCAATATCAGAAGGGGAACGGTCCTGAAAGATACGGTAAGTAGATGAAGTGGTAAGAAGTTTAAAACGTTGGGAGAGTACCGAAGAGGCATGTGAACTATGTCGGAAAACGATTTTTAAGAGTGGAGGACTGAGATGATTGGATTTAGTGGATTTGTTTAAACGAATAAAGGATACAGGAGCGATATTATAGAAGAGGGATGGGTTATCATCAGGAAGAATGTTTGCTAGAATATACCTAAAGCAGATACATCATCATCGAGGCGAGATTGTGGAGAAGCAGATTAGGAAAGCTTTAAATTTTATATGATAATACAGCGTTAGCGCGAAGGAAAACGATTATGTGGAAGTGGTGGACGGATAGAGCTGGTAGGAGTCGAGGCAGATGAGCAAATATATGTGGAAATGACAGGGGTGCTTGATAGAGAATTAATATTGGTTGGAGCAAGTGTGGCAGGAGCGGGGTGTTGAATCGATTGATCAGAGATGTGACTGGAGATGATTTTAAATGAAGGATGTAAATTATTTGGAAGTGTTACGTGGGAGGTAGAGTAAGGAGAATTAAGATAGTTTGGGACATGAGTGACAGGTATGGAGTGTTGAATCACTTGATCGGAAATGTTACTTGAAATGATTTTGATGGAAGGGTGTAAATTATTGAGAGGTGATACAGGGGAGGTCGAGTAAGGAGTACGTGAAGAGAATAAAGAAGTTTGAAATTTATTTAGATTGGGGGAGGAATAGGAAAGAGGAGGTACGAGATGAAAATCTTTACCGTTAGCATTGTTAGAATGGGAAAGATTAATGGAAGTTTGGTACGTAGTTGAACGAGGAGTGTGTTAGAGAGTAGGTTCAATAATGGGATTATATGATGCGAAGTCAGGTGTTATGCGAGGGGAACATCTAAAACAGCATTGGTCTGAGTGGTCGTGTGTGATACAGAATTAGATGAGCAGGATAACTGTAGTAGTCGTACTGATGTACAAAAACCGCATGTGAACTGTTTACGTTTATACACTGAGTGGTCGGATATTTTAACACGAACAAGTGTCCATACATCACAATCTTTGGAATCGCATCCAACTTCAAAGCTGGTATAACCATAATTGCATTCCGATGTGGAAGATTCTTGATCAGGAACAGGGATCTGAGATCGGGTTTTTTAGGCATGACCTTTTATCGATAGATTGAGCTGAATCCGCGAGCGTAGCGAGCGGAACTGACAGGAGTAATCTGAAATGTATATATGTGTGTTTATTAGTTATCAAACTTTTTTAAGGCGTAACCAATTTATTTATTTAAAAACATAATAATATATTCAAGGAATCTACATTTATGTGGCCTGAGTCAACAGACAACACAAGAGTGAATTCCTCGGTTTAGAATATTTATACTTTTTCATGAATACGTAAACATCAGCTTCAGTCAACATTCAAAATCGATTAGATGATGATTTATCGAAGATACGTGCTATCTTGTCAATTATTCTGGCAAATTCTCCACGGAGATACTTCTAAAACTAGAGTAGTATCTCTCTTCCGTATTGATAAAAATGATGCAAATCGTCTTAGGCGGTTGAAAATAATACTTAATGACAAGGTTGATGTCCAGCACATTTTTCTGAACTATTTTCTCCTCAAAGTTTATTCTACCAGATTATTGAAAGATCGTGGTGTGAATAAACGTAAACGTCTACACGAAGTTAAACAAGCTTTAAAAGCGCGCTTATATGCCGGAGAGACGAACTTGACGATCGAATATTTTCACGTTGTGCGATGAATGACTCGGTTGCATTTAATACCACTTTAGGTGGAATCAAATGTAATCAACTAATAGTCAAAGATTTGAATTCTGGTTGTATGGTTTTGTACACCAATGCACGTAGCCTCTTTAAAATTAATGAATTAAGACTTTGTGTCCATATTACACATCTATTGTTAGTGGCTATAAATGAAACTTGGTTACACTCTGATATTACAGACGCCAAGAGTGAGGTAACGAATCGTTTTGCTTATCGGGCGGATAGAACAAGTAATGGAGGTTGTGGAGTGATTCTTTATATGCATAACAATACACGTAGCAATGGCGGTGGATTGATTCTTTATGTGCATAACAATGCTCATAATAATGCTCACATAGCAATGCTCATAGCCTCTACCATCAATAGTGATAAAGTGATTCTTTATGTGCATTACAATGCTAATAACAATACTCGCATAATAATGCTCGTAGCCTGGTTAAAATTAATTAATTAAGACTTCGTGTCCAGATTACACATTCATTGTTAGTGGATATAACTGAAACTCGTCAACATGTCAATTTGAAGAAAGATTTGCAAAACTTTTTGTACGCAATCCTAGATCCTTGTTCAACTATTATAATTTTAAGAGTGACATTGATAGTATTAGTTCCATCGTTGATAACAATGGATGCAACCTAGTTTACAACATTGATATATCTACTGCTTTTGGTTGTAAATTTCTGATACCGGTTTCTAACACATATCGAAATGGGCTTATCTTACTGCCCATCAATTTATGATGCTATTCGCATATTTTCTGTTCATGATGTGAAAACAGCTCGAGAAGATTAAATCATCTGGTTCTATCTGTCCTGATCTCCTTCCACCGATATACTTGACGAATCTTGCCGAAGTTATCGCCATTCCTTTGTATTGGATCTTTATTGGTTCTATCTATCTCGGTCGAGTTCCGAATATGTGGAAATGCTCTATCATAAAGCCCTTATACAAAAGAGGGAATCAATAATCTGTGGAAAGTTATAGCTCTGTGAGTTTGATATGTCAATGCTGTGCGTATGGTAGGTCTGATTCGCCGAACGTTTAGTTTTCAGAATCCCTGGTCATTTAAATCACTTTCAAATACATTCGTTCTCACTCATTTACTATATGCATTTCAATGTTTATATTCTAGAACGGTTGATGAGTTCACTCGACTTGGAAATGTGCTGCGTCGGGCAACAATGCTTGTTCATTCGATTAAAGTTCTTCCATATGAGTACAGACTCAGGGCTCTGAATATGTTTTCTAAAAAAAGGATTTATTTTAACGTGGCAAATGCGTGCCAGCGCACGCTTACATGACCACAAACAACAAAACAAGACTGTGAATCAGGTGTCGAGAAGGTGTGAACGGAGGAGGTGTTTGAATGTGATAAAGGAGGGAGCGCGGCGGACGTCGAGATGGAGTTGATTCCAGGCGAGTGAGGCGGCGACGAGGAATGATCGGAGACCGTAGTTGTTGGAGTAATTAGGAACGTGGAGTAAGAGGGTATGACAGGAACAAAGCAATAGCGAGGTGGGGCGAGTATCGTCTTAAAAAGAAAGGTGGATGAACGATGGGGATCCGACAGCGATGAAACGAAAAGTAACGAGAAGAAGGCGGAGTTTGATGCGAATGTGGATGGTGGGCCAGGAGAGTTGAGCAAAATATGTGGATGTGTGGTCGAAGCGACGGAGACGAAAGAGCACTCGAACGGTGGTGTTGATTATTCGTTGTACGGGTAGGATGATGGATTTTGGAGAATTGGCGAAAAGGCTAAGGCAGTAATCGATTTTAGGGAAAAGAAGCGATGAAAGAAGAGACATACAAGAACGGAAGTCGATAAGGGGGCGGATACGGCGGATGTCACGGAGGATTAAGTTAGATGAGCGGACCTTGTCACGGACGAACGGTTTAAAGGAAAGGTGATCATCGAAATGGAAGCCTAAAAAAGTGAGATTGTGGACTATGGGGATTATCGATGAGGCAAAATATACAGTGGGAGGAGATATGTTTGGTTTACGGGGGAGGATCCACATTATTTTGGACTTTTCAGGGTTTAGAACGAGATGGAGATTGGAGAGACGTTTGTAGATAGAAGAAAGACAGTTGGAGGCAGAAATGCCGATATCGTGTATGCGATGTGCGGGTGCATGAGCATAGATTAGAATGTCATCAGCGTATTGCATGACGTTAAAGGAGTAAGGTTTGATAAATGGAGAGAGATCGCCAAGCAAAAGAGAGAAAAGCAGGGGACCTAGGACTGAACCTTGTGGGACCCCGCAAAAAATAGGGATGGGAGGGGAGGATGATGAATTAGAACAGACGCGAAAGGAACGGTCGGATAGATATGAGGCGAACCATGCTACGGAGGAGGAAGAAAAGCCGTAATCATAACGAAGGCGAGAAAGGAGGACGGAGTGGTCGACAATGTCGAATGCGGAGGAGAGGTCGAGGGAGATGAGAACACTATATAGAGCCTTGTCTCGAGAAATGAGTAAGTCGTTGTACACTTTTATGCATGCGATTTCTGTCGAGTGATTAGAGCGGAAAGCGGATTGGAAAGGAGGGTACAGATTGGATGAGGAGAGATAAGCGTTGATTTGTATTAAGATGAGGCGTTCTAAGAGCTTAGAAAGAGTAGGGAGTAGTGAAATGGGGCGATAGCTAGAAGGAAGGGAGGGGTCGAGCGATTGTTTCTTAAGGAGGGGACGAACGATTGCGGATTTCCAGTGTGAAGGGAAGATACGACTGCGGATGGACGAGTTAAACAAGGTTGTGAGAAATGGGGATATCGATGAGCATATAGATTTTAATATGTGAGTAGGCAGGGGATCGGCAGGTGAGGTTTTGTTGGGCAAGGACATGAGGACAGATGATACTTCTGTAGGTGAGACAGGGAGAAGATGAAAGAGTTCCGGAAGGATGAGAGTAGACTGGGCAGAGTGGGATAGGATGGAGACCGGGGTGTGAGAGAGCAGCGTGGATACTTTAGTCTGGAGAAATGACGAATAATCATTAGCATTGATGTTGCACGGCGTAGAGGAACGAGCCAGGATTGAGTTAAAAGTATGCCAGAGAGTCTTAGAGTTGAATGAAGTGATGATTTTATGCTGCCAGAAGGAGTTGCATTTGGTACGTAGTAGGTTGAGATGAGACCGGCGAAGAGCAAGATAGGAATCACGGAAAGACGGAGTGATCGAGCGGAAATCGCGTCTGAGAGAGCGGTGATAGACTCGAAAAGCATGGCGGAGTCGACGCTTTGAGAGTAGGCATTGGATGTCAAACCATGGGGCACGGTGCAAGCGACGGTGTGGGTGAGACTTGAAGGGCAAGAGAATATCGAGAGTGGATGTGAGTTCAGAGTCGAAAAGAAAGGCGAGATCGTGAGGAGATGAATATGTTATTGTGGGTAATGATAGAGACGATTTGAGTAAGGCAGAGCGGAGAAGGGAGAGGTCAAGATTTCTCCAAGGGCGACGTAGGATTGTAGGTGTGTGAGGAGGGGTGTGGTTGCGAGCGAGATCAAGGGTGATAAGAAAGTGATCGGATAGACCAGGATCAGAGATTGACAGTGAGGTGTAGGCAGTAAAATGATCGGGGACAGCGATGATGTCGAGTGCCCCACCAAGTATATGTGTGGGGGCAGTGGAGATTAGTTTGTAATTGTAGTTGGATAGAATGTTGATGAAGCGGATGGAATCTGTGGAAGAGGGGCGGTCTAGGCGGATATTGAAGTCGCCTAGAACGAGTGAAGGGATTGAGGACAAAGAACAATGAGAAAGGAGGTCATCGAGTTCGGTAAAAAAATAAGGAGGTAGGAGATGATGAACTAGGACGGTATACAATGGCGAGATCTAGAGTGATCGGGTTAGAATAACGACAAGTGAGCAATTCAAAAGAGCAAGGACTGAAAGGGGGATTGATTTTGCGAAGAGACGCTGGGTGACGCGCAAATGCGACGATGCCGCCATGATTAGAGGATTTAGAAGGGCATGAGCTGAGGGGGCGGGCGGATTCGACTAGGGAGCAACCGGCAGAGAGCAGACGGCGAATGGAAAGGTCGTCGGAATCTGAGTGCCAGGATTCGGTGAGGCAGAAGAGATCGATGGATTGCTTGGTGAATAGGTTGAGGATAAGATCGGATTTATTGAGAATAGATCTAGTGTTGAGGAGACCGAGGCGGAAACCGTGTGCTGTGGCGAAAGAGTCTAGTGGAGAAGACACATAGGAGAGATGGAGCGCCATCGAATTTTTGGACGGGTGTGGACAATTTGAAAATTTCCGTCTATGTTTCGGATGGAGAGTGATGTTTCGCCGTTTTCCTCGCGACGGCGTTTTTCGATGCGGGCTGAAGAGATTTGAGCGATTTCAGAAGGGGCGCGATCGGGGAAAATTCGAGTGGTTGAAGATGACATGAGTTTGAATCGTTGAGAGAGGACAGAAGACGCGTGAGAGCGATGCTTGAAAACAATTTTTAGGAGAGGGGGCTGGGAAGGATTAGATTGAGAAGATTTGTTTAGACGGATGAATGCGACAGGAGAAATGTCCTTGAAAAAGGATGGTTTATCCGCAGGGACAATAGACGAGAGGATGGATCTGAAGGCGGAAACATCGTGGTCCAGACGTGCTTGTGGAGATAAGGAGTTAGAAGGCGTGATATTAGTAACAATGACGCAACGATCGCGAGAAGCAAAGCGCTTCCGTAAAGGAGGACTACTGACGTGAGTAGGTGAGATCACGATAGAAGAGCTGTCAGTTGATGATTTGGAGGGATTTGGTTTGACGACGGGAGACATAGAGGATAATGATAATAAAGAGGGTGGCAAGCGATGTGAGGAAAGGTTATGAGTGGAAGGATAGTGGAGGTTGGTGGAAGTGATTTTGATTGATGGATGCAAGTTATTGAGAAACGAGACGGGAAGGACGGGACGTGGGGTGTCAGGGAGTGAAGATGACATGGAAGCGTGTATGGTGGCAGGGTCGGTGGGTGGAGAAAGGACATTAGAAACGACGGGGGTAGTTTGAGTTGACGTGTTGGATGTTGATATGTGCTTATTGGAAATGTTGCATATAAGTTTGTTGGCACAAAAACCACATACGAAATCTTTTTTAGCCTTATTCTTGTCGCAGGTGATTGTTGTCCAGACGCTGCAGTCGTGTATCGAGCACTGTACTTGCAGTTGTCCATAGTTAGTGTCGGTCTTAGTTGTTTTCTTACGTCCTCCCATAAACGATGGTTGCCGTCGATTGTTGTCGTCGATTGTTGTCGTCGATGGTTGTCGTCGATGGTTGTCGTCGATGGTTGTCGTCGATGTTTGTCGTCGATGGTTGTCGTCAATGGTTGATATGTAATTTGTGTATTTACTTTAGATTGTATGTTATTATATCTCAAATGTATTTACTTTAGATCTCAATGTCTTCACTAGCACAGTTGAATGATGTTCTTAGTGCCGCCTCTCGTAATGAGTCTTCATCAATTTGTTGCCAAGATCTTTTCGACACTATCAAATTTTCCAGTTTTGGGATCATACACTGTAATTTGCTATAACAGATATAATTTTTCTATACGAAATCTTCATAATTTGCGAGATATGTGCCTGACATGGGAGATATTCCACAATGAACATCACGTTCTGCGTAGACTATTAAATATTCAATCTACCCGAACTTTGCAGGATCATTCCCTTTATCTCAGTTTTCGCCGAATTGCACGGATTAAAACAATTCAATTTGGACAAATAATTGTGAATCCATGTAATCGTTTGAGCGAGCAGACTGTTAGCTCAGCTTCACATGAACTATTCAAACGTCGAATTATTTCGAAATTGAATTGATCTTTTTTCTTTCATAATGTACAGTGTGCAACTTTGAGCCGTGCTCGTAATGTTGTCGACAAAATAATAATAAATTATTTGCTATGGTTTTCAATAAAATAATCACATTTTCAGCAACCTTACATTTTAATGTTGAAATGATTAAGTTCTCTGTTTCATTGTTTATAATTTGACAACCAAAATGTTATTATTTTCATAAAACGTTACAACCGCAAGCCAGTTTGGTTTGACCATGATCTGAAGAAAGCACTGTACGAACGAAACTGTTTATATAAACTATCACGTAATGATCCATCGTTCATCTCATCTTTCAGACAAGCTCGTAATGTTTTTAAACGACTCTGCACTAATAAGCGTGTTCATTATGAGTACGACCTCGTAAATTCGGTTGGTCAAAATTCCAAACGTTTTTGGTCATACATGCGCCAAAATGGGAATGTTCCCTGTGATATTCCTCACTTGATTGTTGATGATTGTCTATTGTCTTCTCAGGTCGACATCGCCGAGGAATTTGCAAACGAATTTACTCTAAACAGTGGTTCGTCGGTATCCAATATTGATTATGAACCACTCAGATATCATGTCTCCAGTGATTTGATTTCAAATACTAAAGATGAAGTATTTGCCAAATTGATTCGGCTGTCGGAGTGTTCATCTGCTGGTCCTGCGACATTCACCCCTTTCTTTTACGTATCTTGAGTACCCACTTCTCTGGGCCCTTGGCAACACTGTTTCAGCTCTCTTTAAACTCTGGCGAATTACCGCTCCACTGGAAACGTGCTATGATAGTACCTGTTTATAAGAAAGGTGTGTGGAACTCAGCTAGTAACTACATGCCTATAAGTTTAACTAGCCATATAAGTAAAACTATGGAGCGTATAATTCACGAAAGGATAATGAGTTCGTTTGTTTGAGTCCGGATAGATTTGCTCTCAACAGCATGGTTTCAGAAAATGCAGATCATGTCTGACGAATCTCTTGTGTTCTCGTGAGGCGCGGGTCGCAGAATTATCTCGAGGTAGCTATATTGATGCACTGTTTATTGATTTTAGTAAAGTATTCGATCGCGTGTCTCATTCTGTCTCATTCAGTTTAAACTATCTTGATACCCATTAACTACTTACAATTATTCCTGTCAGTTCCGCTCGCTACGCTCGCGGATTGAGCTCAATCTATCGATAAAAGGTCATGCCTAAAAAAGCGCGATCTCAGATCCCTGTTCCTGATCAACAATCTTCCACATCTGAATGCAATGATGGTTATACCAGCTTTGAAGTTGGATGCGATTCCAAAGATTGCGATGTATGGACACTTGTTCGTGTTAAAATATCCGACCACTCGGTGTATAAACGTAAACATTTCACTTGCGGTTTTTGTACATCAGTACGACTACTACAGTTATCCTGCTCATCTACTCCTGTATCACACACTACCACTCAGACCAATGCTGTTTTAGATGTTTCCCTCGCATCAACACCTGACTTCGCATCATATAATCCCATTATTGAACCTACTCTCTCACACACTCCTCGTTCAACTACGTACCAAACTTCCATTAATCTTTCTGATTCTAACAATGCTAACGGCAAAGCTTTTCATCTCGTACCTCCTCTTTCCTATTCTTCCCCCAATCTAAATAAATCTCAAACTTCTTTATTCTCTTCACGAACTCCTTACTCGACCTCCCGTGTATCACCTCACAATAATTTACACCCTTTCATCAAAATCATTTCCAGTAACATTTCCGATCAACTAATTCAACACTCCATTCCTGTCACTCATGCCCCAACCTATTTTAATTCTCCTTACTCTACCTCCCACGTAACACTTCCCAATAAGTTACATCCTTCATTTAAAATCATATCCAGTCACATCTCTGATCAACCGATTCAACACCCCGCTCCTGTCACACTTGCTCCAACCAATATTAATTCTTTATCAAGCACCCCTGTCATTTCCACTTCTATCTGCTCATCTACCTCGACTCCAACCAGCTCTGTCCGTCCACCACTTCCACGAAATCGTTTTCCTTCGCGCGATCGCTGTATAATCATATCAAACTTAAAGCTTTCCGAATCTGCTTCTCCACAATCTCGCCTCGATGATGATGTATCTGCTTTCAGGTCTATCCTAGCAACCATTCTTCCTGATGATAACCCATCACTCTTCAATAATATCGCTCCTGTATCCTTTATTCGTTTAAACAAATCCACTAAATCAAATCATCTCAGTCCTCCACTCTTAAAAATCGTTTTCCGACATAGTTCACATGCCTCTTCGGTACTCTCCCAACGTTTTAAACTTCTTACCACTTCATCTACTTGCCGTATCTTTCCTGACCGCTCCCCTTCTGATATTGCCCAGCTCAATTTAGCTCGCATTGAAAAACATCGACGTGAAACAAACGGCGAGTCATCCTTATCTATACGTAAAATCAACGGAAATTTTCACGTTCTTCACACAAGGCCAAAAATTCGATGGCGTCCCATCTCTCCCCCTTGTCTTCTTCGCTAGTCGATCTCGCTCCTAAGCATACTTTTCGTCTTAGTCTATTCAATACTCGCTCCATTCTTCATAAAGCTGATATGCTTCTCGATATCTTCGATCAATTATCTATCGATATTCTCTGCATTACCGAATCCTGGCACACTGACTCCGACGATCTTGCTATTCGTCGTCTATGTCGCTCTGGTTGTTCTCTAGTTGAATCAGCTCGTCAAATTGCATCTCATACATCTACTGCTTCTAACCATGGCGGTATTGTTGCCATTGCTCGTCACCCAATGTCTTTACGTAAAATCAACGTTAACATCCGTTACACCTCGTTCGAATTACTCATATGCAGATTATCAACTCCTTTCCCTCTGGAACTTGTGATTGTATACCGTCCAGGTTCAGTTGCCCCATCACGTATCTTCTTTAACGACCTTGCAGATCTAATGTATCACTGTTCATTGTCTTATACTCCTTCTTTTGTTCTCGGTGACTTTAACATTCGTCTTGATCGCCCGTCTGACTCTGACTCTATCACTTTAACTAATCTTTTTTCTGATTTTAACTATAAATTACTTTCAACAAGCCCAACTCATATTCTCGGCGGTGCTCTCGACATCATTGCTGTTCCTAACTGCTTCAATGACTATACCTCCTTGTCAATTACTGATCCTGGTTTGTCCGATCATTTCCTTGTCACTTTTACTCTTACTCGTCCCCATCCTCCTTCTCCGCCTTTACCATTATCTACACCAAGTCGACCCTGGAAGCTTCTCGATATCCCTATTCTCTGCACAGCCTTACTCAATTCTTCACTCTTTTCACTTCCTCTTAACTATCTCTCTCCCGATGATCTCTGCATTCTGTTTGATTCTGAACTTACGTCGATCCTCAATAACCTTCTACCTAGTCGACTTCGACGTTCCCAGCGCTTGCGCCATGCTCCCTGGTTCGATTCTGACTGTAGTCTTTCTAAGCGTCGACTCCGTCACTCTTTTCGTATGTATAAACGCTTTCTTAAACGTTCACCCAACTCACTCCCTCCAAATCTTCGTGATTCCTACTTTTCTCAACGCCGTTCACATCTCATTCTTATACGTACTAAACGTACTCTCTTTTGGTGAAATCAAATCGAGTCATCTTCCAACTCTAAATCTCATTGGAAAATCTTAAACTCAATTCTTTCACGATCATCTACCCCTTGTAATATAAATCCTGATGAATTTTCTTCTTATCTACAAACTAAGCTATCTAATTTACTTTCCCTACTACCCATAGCCCCCTTGTACCCACTCTTATCTTTAAATACTTCCCTCCCAGAACTATTCCACCTTCTTCCCGTTTCGTCTGATGAAGTTTCTTCGGTTCTGCTGTCATTACCTAATAAAACCTCTCCTTCTGACCCAATTCCCACTCACTTACTTAAAAATATCTGCACTTTTATCTTACCCTTCCTAACCACATTGTTCAACTCGTCCATCCGTAGCTGTACATTTCCTTCCATCTGGAAATGCGCCACTGTTCGTCCTATCATCAAAAAGCAATCTCTCGACTCTTCACTACCATCTTCGTACCGTCCAATCTCACTTCTCCCAACCCTCTCTAAACTCCTTGAGCGTCTCGTTCTTAAGCAAGTTAATACATATCTCTATTCCTCTAACTTATTTCCTCCCTTCCAAGCCGCTTTTCGCTCTAATTACTCTACCGAAATTGCATGTCTTAAAGTTTATAACGACTTACTCATATCGCGCGATCATAAATTATGTAGTGTCATAGTTTCTCTTGATCTATCGTCTGCTTTTGACATCGTCGATCACTCGATTCTTCTCCATCGTCTTCGTCATGATTATGGCTTCTCTTTACCCACTGTATCATGGTTTTCTTCATATCTATCAAACCATACATTTCGCGTATTTTCTAACTCTTCTTTCTCCCATCCTTCATCCATCCCGACCGGTGTTCCACAAGGCTATGTATTAGGCCCTATGCTTTTCTCTCTTCTTCTCGGTGACTTGTCTTCGATTTCTCATAAATTTAACTTCCATGTTATGCAATATGCTGATGACATTATCATCTATGCTCACGCACCTGCTTATCGTATTCATGATCTTAGTGTTTCTGCTTCCGACTGTCTTGTCTCAATTTCCAATCATCTTTCTTCCCTTCGCCTTTCTCTGAATCCTGATAAATCTAAAATTATGTGGATCCTACATCGAAGCATCGGCGTAGAACCTCCTTCCGTATCATTAAATTCTACAATTCTTCCTATCGTTGATAATCTTGTTTTCCTAGGCTTTCATTTCGACAACCGACTTTCACTTAAACCTTTCGTTAGTGATAAAGTACGCTCATTTACCTTGATACTCCGCAATCTCCGTCAAGTTCGTAGATTTATCGATTTCCCTTCTTGTATGACTCTCATATCTTCTCTTCTTTTTTCAAGACTTGATTACTGTCTTAGTCTATTTTCCAACTCACCTAAATCCACTCTTCTTCCTTTACAACGCATCATCAACGCTGCCGTCCGAGTTCTCCTCCGTCTTCGTCGTTTTGATCATACATCCCACTATCTTGCTTCTCTCGATTTGCCTACAATTTATTGTCGTGTTCAAATTCGTCTTCTTATCGTTGCTTTCCGCCTTGTAACTTTTCATACCCCTTCATTTCTCAACCTTCCTTTTCTTGATAATTCCCGTCCTGTTTACTGTTCCTTGCGTTCCTGTAATTCCCTTCTTTTACATGTCCCAAACTACTCTACCTCCTTTGGACTCCGCTCCTTCCTGGTGGCTGCTCCTCTATCGTGGAATCATCTGCCCATTCATATACGCCAATCAACTTCCCTGCAGTGCTTCAAACGACAAATGCGATCCTATTTTAACAATTTAACTGCTTGACTTTCTCATTTTTGTTTGTGGACTTGTAAGCGTACAGCTTGTACGCATTTGCCACATTAAATAAATTTGTATTATTATTATTATTATTCTCAGTTGATAAAAGCATTATTCGATCATGGCATTCCCAAGATGCTTGTAGCGTGGGTTGCTGATTTTCTGTCATCTAGGAGCTATATAGTACGTGTTGGTGATTGTTTTTCTTCTCCGCGTAGTGTGACTTCAGTGGTTCCTCAGGGGACTGTGCTTGGCCCATTACTTTTTAACATTTTCATCAACTCTCTGCTGAGTAAACTGCAATTCCAATATCTTGTTTTCGCAGATGACTTGAAAGTGTGAAGCACAATTAATTCTCCAAAGGATGTAGAGTTTCTGCAAAGTGATATTGATAGGATAGAAATTTTGAATAGGCATACATGAATACTATTGAACATCTCTAAGTGTGTTCACCTACGTTTCGGGAATATTCCTTACCTGCCCGATATACTATAGGATATCAAATAATTAATTGTGTATCTCATGTACGAGACCTTGGTATCATAACTCATTCTTCCTTGAAGTCTAGAATGGACACTGAACGTAGATGCGCATCTGACAGAAGAATGCTGTACTTGATAAAAAACTGCTTCAAGTTTGTGTCACCCACATGTTTTTGAATTCTATTTAATGCACTTGTGAGACCACATATTGAGTTCGCGATACAAGCCAGTTTCCCAATGTCAAAATAGAGTTGAATGACAGAAAATATTCTCCGTCGTGGCAGCAAACTGTGTTCGAGTTGTTCTCATATGAGTTATCGCGACAGACTTAAAACTTTGGGTATGATGATTGTGCACCAAAGACTGTACATCCTAGATATGTTAGTAATGTGGCATATCGCCAACGGTTCGGATAGATATCTTACCCATTCGATGGTTATCAACGATAGACGATGCCACAGAGGTCATCCCCTGTTGTTGAGGATATCGTCTAATGGTCGCAGTTCACGGTTGGATAGGTTGTCTCATCGTTGTACAAATGCTTGGAATCGACTACCGTCAGAAATCGTGATGGCCACAGACGTTAAGACATTCAAGACTGCTATCATAAATTGGACGATTAACGGCGAGAATAATGAAGATTACCCCTTTTATTGATATTTTTATGTTGATTTTGGTGTATATAATGAAAACAAGACTTATTTTAACGTGACAAATGCGTGCCAGCGCACGCTTACATGACCACAACAAAACAAAAATGTAAATCATGTGTCGAGAAGGTGTGATGAAGGAGGTGTTTGAATGTGATAAAGGAGGGAGCGCGGCGGACGTCGAGAGGGAGTTGATTCCAGTCGAGTGAGGCGGCGATGAGGAAGGATCGGATACTGTAGTTGTTGGAGTAATTGGGAACGTGTAGTAAGAGGGAATGACAGGAATGCAGCGATAGCGAGGTGGGGCGAAATAATGGTTTTTTGTGATCGAGCGAAACGGCTTTATAGCCAATGCTTGCTTGTAATAATATAAATATGCGAAATGAGAAATTTAATGAAGATGATACATAATGAACATGCGATCTAGTTTTACTTTTAAATTTGCTATTATATATCGACTTCTAAAAGAGCCGAAGCTCGTAAGTATCCAGTTTAAATCTTGCTAGTTCGTCTGGAAAAGGTAGTTTCAACAGTCATTCATCGCAACTCTTGGGTAGCGTTAGTTTCAATTCTGATCTATGACACGTAGTTTCATTCAACAAATTATTCACCGTTCCTAGTAATCCCTTACCACAACCCACACGCTATTTATCGATTGGGTATTCTAATCTTCGTAGTTTGCCTGCTCAAATAGTGGAGTTGAAGTATCACATGCTTTCTCATTCGTATGACATTTTCTGCGTTGCTGAATCTTGGTTTCATCAATATATTGTCGAAACGACTGTGAACATTCCTGGATTTCGCCTTCTACAAAGCGACATGATATCAGGTAGGCGAGGTGGCGGTGTCGCCGCATATGTCAGAGAAAATTTCCTCGTATCTGAGGTGTTGAATATTTGTGACCCTTGTGGGTCGTTTGATACTCTATGCTTCCGTATTGATCACTCAGCGACCAGTATGAATTTTTGCGTCGTGTATCGATCTCCGTCAGTAATTGCAGACACTGATCAACTAAAACTTATTTTACAATCGGTATGTTCCTCCCCTCACTTTATTCTTTTTGGCGATTTTAATATTCCACGATCTAGATGGTCAGACTATGTCTTTTCTGATGGTAGTTCCACGGATAGGGAAATATCTGAGTTCCTAACTGAGGAATTCATGCTGATTCAGCACGTACAAGAACCAACTTGCTTAACTTCAAGATCGGATTCGGTACTTGATCTGGTGTTTTCCAGATATGTAGGAGACATAATCAAAGTTGATCATCTCCCTCCTTTAGGAAGTAGTGACCACTGCTTGCTCTCCTTGACGGCTGTCCCTTATTCCAGATTCTGTCCACCTTGCTCAAAAACTATTAAACGTCATTGGTCGAAAGTGAGAAGAGAAGATGTTTGAGAGTTTACAACCAATTCCTGCGTACTTTCATGAACACAGACAAGCTATTATTGAATATGATCACTGATTACCTACATAAATTATCTGATATTCTTGCCCCTATGCGCGAATCGTCAGACATAGTAAGTTCAAGAAATTGTTTATCGAAGCTTTAGCGTTCTGACTTTAGTTTCCCTGCCAGATATAAATATGTTCGAAATCTTTGTACTAGAGTGAAAGCAACAAAACGATGTGCATTCGAATCGTCTATCGCTAATAATGTAACACGAAATCCAAAGCTATTCTGGGCTTATGTTCGTCGCAACATAACCCTTAACACAGAAATCAAGTATGTCCTGAATGCAGAGGGATGTATGATAACTTCTCAGAGTGGTATTGTGGAATGCCATGCTACGTCTTTTTCGCTACCGACAAATAATTCACATAGAGTTTCTATCACTTCGCATAGTGTAGCATGAGGGCAATCTTCGCGTTTTCTTCCAGTAACGATTAGTGAGATTGTAAGTCAGCTTGATCAGCTTGACCCATTTAGCTCTACTATCCATGATGACATTTCTCCGTTTCTCTTGAAGAATTTATCTAGATATTTGGCTCCTTCCCTTCTTGCTATTTTTGAGAACAGTTTGACCAGTGGATGTGTTCCTGAAGTCTGGAAAACTGCCATCGTAGTTCCGATCCCAAAGAAAACCATTGCAACGGCTTGTACTGACTATAGACCAATCAGCCTGACTAGTTCTCTATGCAAAGTGCTTGAAAAGTTGATCGCCACCCGGATCAGGCATCACTTGAGGGACTCGAAATAATGTCGTCTTCTCAACACAGTTTCGTCCATGGTCGTTCCTGCTTAACAAACTTATTGACTTCACGCGAAATGTGGGTTGAGGCGGTCAGTCGCGGCCAATCAATCAATGTGGTATTCATTGACTTTTCAAGAGCATTCGATCGGGTGCCGCATGAGAGCTTGGTGGCATTACTATTTAACTACGGCATTCCTGTAGTGTTGTGTAAGTGGATTCAAGATTTTCTACGTAATCGATTCTTTAGAGTGAGAGTTGGCACTCATCTTTCCACTCCCAGACGCGTTGACTGTGGTGTTCCGCAGGGTACCGTACTAGGACCTCTGCTGTTTATTGTGTTCCTTAACGATTTGTTGCTGCGGATTCAGAGTCCCTGTCTTGCTTTTGCTGACGACCTCAAATTATGGTCTGTAGATGATATTGATCCGTTTGGCATTTCCCCGCAGGAAGACCTTTATGAAATATACCAATGGAGTGAGGCTACTGGTATAAAGATCAATGTTGACAAATGCGGCCACATGAAATTAGGAAGGCGTTGCGATGATCGTCATTTTCGCCTAGGAACTTTAATTCTCAATGTCGTCATGGAGTATAGGAATCTGGGTGTCATGGTGTATAGTACATTGAAATCTCGGTCAAATACAGAGTTTGCCGATAGCAAGGCTTTGCGAGCTATGTACCGCGTCAAAAATGCATTTAATCGTATTAATCTATGTTTTCAAACGGCTTTACTGCGATCTTATTAGCCCGCATATAGAGTACTGCTTGCAAGCAGTTTTTCCGTACACTAAGGGAGAGTTCAATAGACTTGAGTCAATATTCGTAGAGGTTCTCGAATATGTATGGGTGGATCATATTCATATCGTAAGCGGCTTGAATTTCTAAAGATAATATCTGTGGGTCAGAGGCTATATTACCTAGACCTTGTTGCATTATGACGAATGGTTAATGGGATAGATGGGTTTCCCTCGTGCTATCTTAAAGTTTGTTCTCAAAGGCGTCGTGGCCACCTGTTGAAATTATTTAAGTTTCCCCACGGTAAAGTAGTGAGTTTGGCTAGGCTCTCACATCGAGCATTAAACGCCTGTAACACGTTGCCAGGAGAAATAGCATGTACCAAGGACTTCTCTCAATTTAAAGTTCAACTTCGTCAGTGGATTAACGATCATTGCATTCCGTATGTATACAATATTATGTAACCGCCAATTTACTTTTTTTCTTTACTTTTTTTCATATTTTCCTATGTAATAAGTTGAAACAGCCATTTGGCTATAACTTGTAATACTACTAATAATAAAACAATAGATAAATAAAAAACAAAATGAAAATGTTATCTTTATATTTTTTTAGTTCGATGTGAAGCTTTTGTACGAGCTTCGACTCCTTTGGAAGTCGATATCTAAGAATCTGAGCAATTTTATTATGACCTTCTGCGATGAGTCATAAAAAGTAGCGAAAATTTGTACAACGAAAGCATACAAGGTTACCTGTGATCAGATACCAATGCCGTGCATTCTGTAGCAAAATTAAAAGTCGATTATCCATACAAAAGTCAATTATATATGAAAAAGGCATACAAGGTTCCCTGGGTCAGATAGCAAGGCTTTGTATCCTGAGGTAAAATTAAAACTCAATTGCTCATATTACAGATGACATTATTAGAAGTGTAAGACAATGATTTTGTTTAAAAACTTAATGTAATCATATTACAAATTAAAATCATTTTACCGCGGCAGTAAATTTACCCATTTCAAGGAATGCTTGTTCGCAACTTAACACGAGAAAACGTGGTACTTGTCTTCACAAGATTCATCAAATAGTCGACAGTGACAGTATTCCGATATCGTATGACACAAGATTTAGAAGCTCTCATAAGATTATCTGTCTTTATAATACGGATTCTTGCATACAGTTTGTACTAACGTCGTTTAGGCTAATTAATGCTAATCTACATTATCAATTTTCAATTTCCAGTGATTGGCATAAGTCGCAATTGCTGTCGTAGCTTGCAATTTTAATTTTGCCTGAATTTCGATGCTTAATTGTTTAATATTGGTGACCACTTTAATCGAAGAAGAACGTGTCTTGGGATAAAGACCACAAATTCGTTTAAGAAAGCTGTATTTACTGCATGAATTAGAATAAGTTATACCGTGGCAGGTCTTGCCAAATTACTGAAATTTTCTAAGTGATCATAGGTGACAACATTTATTGAAAACTATCGTAAGGCACCATCGAACGAAATGCTATATAACTGTGAAACACTGCATCGCCATCAGAATCTTGATTATTTTGTCTTGTAAATGTTCACGAAAACACCACGATTTTGATAATAATACGCCCAAATACTTGAAAGATCTACAGAATTCAATGGGAGTTTCATTGTAAAATAACCTCTTGTATAGTTTGCCTGCTCGTCTAAACGTGACCACTTTTGCCTTTGCCGCATTTACTTTAAGAAAAGTTGTCTTGCAGTACGATTCGTTTCAACATTCTTGATAATAATTTTGACTTATCTAATGCGCTAAAACAACGAAAGCAAATTGATTTACTTACTATCACATATTTTACAAGTATTTTTAATAATCTAACGTTAGTATACAATTTATAAAGTCATTGTATATTTATATAAGCCAATATATTTATTGTTTTCTAAACTACTTTTTTAAAAATTATGCAGTTTTTAAATATTCTATTAATTTTGCAAATATTGTCTTCCAATCAATTGATTTACTCTACCTCTTGATCTCTACATTGCTTAACACTTCTGTCATTCAGTAACTCCTTTATTGTTATCACCGATTTCACCGCAATTATGTAGTTATACTTCCTCCACACATGTTCAATATCCATCCTTTTTTCTTATCTAGTTTTTCTAAATACATTTATTAAAATAAAATATTTTTTATTACAACTGTCATAACCGCATGTAAACACTAATATCTAAGGTTACACGAAAATAACCAATTCAGCACGTTCAAAAAATTACTAAATATTATAAAATTCGTTTTGAAATATTAGTCGTCAATTAAATAACACGTCTCCATAAACAACAAAGGAGCGCGTTCAAATAACAGCGATGAGTCAAAATTTAAACGAATGACAGATCATAGCTTAATGTTCATTAGATTTAAACACTGTAATTTCAATAAAAACCGTTAGAATGAATTTGCTTTATGATGGAGATTGAAATACATTAAAGTAGGGATTTGAGATAGTATTTTCGATGCCTTTGTAAATTAAAAGATAAAGATCCCTTGAATCGTATATTTCCTGTAAAATTTCTTCTATCTAGTTAATCGTTTTTCGCTTGATTACTTACGATCATTTACGTTCGATCGTTTATGTTCGATCATTTACGCTCGATCGTATACGTTCGATCGTTTATTTTTGATCGTTTACGTTTGATCGTATACGTGCAATCGTTTATGTTCGATCGTTTACGTTCGATCGTTTACGTTCGATCGTTTACGTTCGATCGTTTACGTTCGATCGTTTACGTTCGATCGTTTACGTTCGATCGTTTACGTTCGATCGTTTACGTTCGATCGTTTACGTTCGATCGTTTACGTTCGATCGTTTACGTTCGATCGTTTACGTTCGATCGTTTACGTTCGATCGTTTCCGTTCGATCGTTTACGTTTGATCATTTGTTTTATAGTTTCAATTACCATTCCAATAAAATTATATTTAAAATTTATATTTTGACTCGTGATTATGAGTGAATATATTATTTTCATGATTTGATTAAATATACACTATTTTTTGTTAATACACTGTGTGAAGTGCTGTTTTAAAAGCTAATCATAATAAATTTCAATTAAGCATTTTTTCTTAAAATCAATTGATTTTGACAGCCCTCTTAAATTACGAGAACACGCTTTAAACGAAGTTTTGTTAATTGCAGATATGTTTGGATTTGATTAATTTTTTTGAGTTCATGGAGATCGGTTTGATCTAATTTTAACAAAATATCTGATAGTGTTAACCGTTAAAATGTTGTACATGTTAACGGTATTTTATAATTTATTAGGTTATTATTTATTATGTTATTAATTCAAAGTTTTATCTATTTTTAGACTACTTTCTGCAGATATTTCAAGTTTTATGTAATAAAGCAAAAATAAAGAATTACAAGTAGAGAATGTCGATTAGATTAGATTGTTCACATCAACGAATTTCGGAAAAGTTAGTTATTTATAATGAACGCGCAATTGGCATACTTACTCGCCTGCATTATCTGAAAAACGTAACTGAAATCATTTGTTTTCATAATCAGTTCTTCAAGTATAACTTTAGGCTTCATTAGATGAACGCTGGAATGTTACTTCCTTAGCTAATTTAAAATGGGATTCACTTTTAAAGTCAATACGCAAAAAGTTTCCGGCGGTTGATAAAGTAATGAATTACTTAATGACCGTTAATCAAGAAATGTAACGAATTTAGCTCAATGTTAAATCACTATCTTCAATAAAACCAAAAATTCTGAAAACGCTCTCTCCTTATTATTACACGATGGTAGACTTACTTGAATTTAGAGTAAGTAATTTCTTGTTTGTTATCAAGCTTATTAATTGTACTACTAGGATCACTTCTACGATTTGCTAAACATAATGACAGCGTTGTCTCTACGATTCTTCCAGGTTTTGTATTACTAATTACTGATTTAGATTTCGTAAAATCAGTTCTTAAATTCTACCATTTAAATTGTTTTATTTTTAATTTTTATATTTTGCTAAATTATACGATTAAAAATTTTTTAATTTTTTAATTTTTTATATTTTGCCAAATTCGAAGTTGATTCCGATATTTTAATTTACTTTCATTATGATGTACGATGTTACTTACATAGTATTATGTTATATTTATGTTGTGAGTGTAGAATTATTTTTCAACTGCCTTATATTAATTTATAAAAATATATTTTAAATAATATTAATTGTTATAAATATGATTCATTTATTAATATTATTAACCATTCAAAATATATATTTTTATATTTAAGAATTGATATTACATTATAATCAGTTAAAAATTAATAAAATGTTTCATTTAAACGTTTTAGAAGTTTGAATGACATAATTTGAACTAAATACGTTTAATAATTTTGAATTTTTGATAGATAAGATTTAAAATTTTTTAATTCTGCTAACGAATCTAGGAGTTTTGATAAAAATTGCGTATTTTTAGCGATATAGGAGAAACACACAATATTTAACATATGGCAAATCGGATCCATTAATATAAGTGATTGAATAATTTTATATTCTATTAATTTCAATTAATATAAATGAAATTTACATTTAATTAAATTAATGACTTAAACGTTTACGAATATGCTTTACACATTCTTTCATATAAATAGAAAATATTATTAAGTTTTTATAATCATTAATTCTACAGCCGTTTGAACTAATAAAATTATAAACAATATATTATAAATTTATTTAATTTTACCTTTTGGTAATTTAATATTAAGGCTCATAATGCTGACTTGTTGGTGGACTTTTGCACTTTGCTCTATCGATTCGTTTGCTGTTTTTTGCTTTTTAATCGTCTTACCGATAAACGTACTGTACTTGGATTATATGGGGCATGTAGCTACCCATCCAGGTATTTTTACTTTACTTCAATTGCTTATATAATTCTTATTGTATTGTAATTTATTGTAATTATTAAAATTACTTAAATATAATAATTTTAGTTCTAATTTGTATTATCTAATCTAATAATTTATGATAAAATATTAAAATTTGTAAAAATTCATTTTTAAGCGCATTCTATTATTAACAAGAAATCGTTAATTTTAATATTGTTTTTTCTCCAAAATCTAAACTTTTTATTTAAATTATAAATTTTTTTTAAGTTTATTATTTAGTGCTTACAGCTCAAAGATTACTTATAAAAAATTGTTGATAATTTCGTCAAGTGATTAATTTATCAAAATTGATTTTGGTCCCTGTCGTCGCTGTTTTATAAAGAAACGTGATGGCTCAATTTGATATAGTAATTCTGTAGTCTTTAATATTATATAGTCTGTTAACAGGAAGCTATTGCATGTTTACGAACTTTTAGAATCGATATTTATTTATATTAAGGAATTATTAAATATTTAATTTGATATTAAAAGCATGATATTAAAATTTATGTATTTTTATTTAGATTACTTGGTCTATCATTCTTTTTTATTAATAAACATCTAATTACTCCAGTATTCGTTTATTTTTCAGATCATATTTACATTTAATATGTTTAGATTCACTGTTAAAAGTTAACTGCAAACAAAATTTATTATTTAATGTATCTCATATGTCACTATTGTGCATCTTGTTTTATTGTAAAGTTAATTTTAAATAATTTATGTTTCTGTTATAAATAAAATAAATTATAAATAGCGTGAAAAAAATTAATTGCTACGCTAGAGTAACACCCACAGACTATCACAAAAATTCCTAGAAATGCAATTCGAAGAGAGTAAAGCTAATTTTATATATTTTTATTATTTTCAATCAATCAGCTAGATGTTAGATAGACTAACATATGATGTAAATATTAATTAAACTTCAATTTTACGTAATTAAGTAAGCTATATTATGAATAAAGAAAATTTTGTCGCTCTGAAATTGTATCGTCCCCGTTGACATAACGATTTTTCAAATTTTACGAAACGTTTTATTTAGAGAAAGCTTATCGAAAAGGCGAATTAATGACATATTTTGAAAAGGTAATTAGTGGAAGGTGATACCTTATTTTGAAAAAACAAATTGATGCCTAATTTTGAAAAAGCAATTTATGTAAATAAGTTCACCTACGATAATGATTGTATCGTTAGTCACTTATGTAATTTAAAGCAATTAAACATCCATTATGTATAAATGCAGGCAAATATTTTTGAACTTTTGCATCATTTTACAGTTATATATTATATTTTATCTATAATATTAATTATCTAATATTTTATATTATAATATATATACTATTTATATTTCTTTATTTATATTTATTTATAAATATAATTAAGGCAAATTTTCAAAAATTAAATTTTGTAACGCTTATAGATTTCAATTTCTAAAATTTATTTTTTATTTATTGTTGATTTCATTGAACATTTTATATCGTTGCTTTTTTGAACTTTCAAATTATTTTATTATATAGTTTTTTATTATACTTTTATTTATAAATTTTCCCTATTATTTTTTTTACAATTTATTGTTGATTAAACGTTTTATGCCGTTGCTTTTTTAAATTTTTAGATTTTTTACATTTTATTCTCGAACTTATAAAAATCGTGCCTCCAATACTCTTTACTCCTTTCCACTTAGGATAACTGATTTATAATATCAACGTATTTTATAAAAATTTATTTTACAAAATACTTTGGAAGCTAAATATTTTAGCTTTTCCTTTTATAATTTTATGTTTATCATTAAAGGAGAATCAAAAGAATAATTAACAATTATTACAAAATAATTATTTAACACGCTCCTAAACACGCTTGTAAATGGAAGCAAAATTTAATCCATTTTATAATTTTAGTTGATTTCATATAAAAAAATTTCGTTGTGTATATTGAATTTTTTCAAATATGTTTATATAGGTTTTTCTATTATATGATTATTTTTTATGTATTTATTTTAATTAATTTAACCACTCACTTATTTTTATAACTTTTTGTTGATTTCATTTTTTATGCCGTTTCTTTTTTGAATTTTTTAAATTATATTTATTATATTATATATTAATTCGCCTCTTTTGAATTGTTGTTAATTAATAAGTTCTTTTTTAATAAAAATCCCTATAATGGGTATTTGTTAAATATCCCAGGGGCTACGTTCTGTAATACTTATAAGGTAAAAATTTCAGGGACACCACGTTTGCACGAATTGGCCATATGACAGTTGATTACGAATCGTTTTCGCACAAAATTAATGACGATTTTTTGTCATATCAACCCGTAAAATTTCCAATTAAGTTTCTAAACTTAATTATATTCATTTTAGATGATTGAATCTGCGCTAGCAAGCCTTCTAGCACTATCTAATCAAGACACTCCATCTGAACCGGGACTGTTACAGGCATACTGTCTTTTTAGATTTGGCTTTATTATATTTCAAATAAAAATATCTTAATTAAATTGATGAGTTTACAGTACATTAGAACTTATAATTTGTTTTAACTTTAAAGTGTCTAATTTAATTTTTTGGCAAATTTATAATAAAAAGTCGACCTATTGGGTAAGATATCTCATAAATATATAAATGTATAAATATTAATATATTTTTTATATTAATATATAAATATTTATTTATAGATGCCATAAATTTATAAATATATTATTTTAACAGAATACCACCTTCAAATTTTTTAGCATTTGTAAATTCTTAAAATAATTAATATTTTAAAATAATTTATAATTTAAAAAATATTTAACATAATTAGAAATTTCTTGACTTAAATCCTTAAGATTTTGTCTAACTATAGATTCAATTCGTTTTAAAATCAAATAAATAATTTATATTATTAATTAATTAATTAATATAAATTATTAAATATTTATATACTGTACAGCTTTAAAACAAACGATATATTTAGATATAATAAGTAATTATTATACAGTTACTACAATGTGATATAAGCGTGTATTTAAACAAATATATAATATTAATAAGTTCACTTTTAACCACAATTGTATCATTTATCCAGAAGGTATCTTTTGACCCAATAATATATCTGATAAACGTCATATCAGAGATATGACATAATATCCCTGGTTAATTTATATCACTGATAAACAATTATCAAATAATAATTATTTTAAATTATCATTTTAATAATAAAATCATTTTAATCATTTATCATTTTAATCATTTTGAACACATCAAAAACCCTTTAATGATATTTGTAAGTGTCTGTATAATTATGTGTAAATCGATCATATTTATCTTTTTTAACAAAAAGATAAGAAAAGCATATCAAATTAAATATCACATTTCCTACTTGTAAGTGCATTTTATAACATAATTTACTTCAGGTCTTTAAAATAATTTGTTGTTAGACATGTGTATTGAATTTCCAACAATTCCTTAAAGATGGGAATTGCCATTTCAATGGTATTTATTTTCTGTATATTTAATCCAAAGTGTTTAGATTGAATCAAAATAGTATAATATACTTTAATTTAAATAATAAATATTTTTTAATATTTAATTATGAATTATCAAATATTTAATTAATAATTTATTAATTTTGATTGTAATTTATAATTAATTTAGTAAATTAATATGAAATAAATTACTTTTGAATATAAATTAATAGATAATTATTTAGCTAATCTATTATATCTATTATAAGAGATATCTATTAATATCTATTATAATATCGTATTTATAATATATTAACGTCTTTCTGATGCAAAATATAACGTCTTTTTTAAATGCAAAAGAAATTTCATATTATTTGTTGATACGTCGTTCAATAGCTGTGCACATTTAAATATTTTGTATACGTTTTTTAATTTTGTATTTCATCAATTAGCATCCGTTACAATTGCGTTCTGTTTTGGAAATGGCCCAATGGTTTCTTTGTAAATATGGCAATGACATAAATTATTAACTTGTGCTTTTTTGTTTAGCAATGTGTTTCTTGTGCCCAAGTGCTTCATTGTTATACTTTGATGCAAATGATCATATGAAGAATGCGTTGCTTTCGACAAGCTTTCTGATTGTGTTTCGTGAAGAAATATGTGATATTGCTAATTTTATAAATTCTAATATTAAAGGGTATTTTGGATTTTAAATTATTAAATTTAACCTAATGTCTTGCTAATTGTACATTTCAAACACATTAAGTAATTATTCAAAAACTTCATTCGGTATTCCGTATATATAATAGTAATGCACGAATGTGCTGAGTAGACAACGGTCTAGGATTTATTTCGAAATACGGCATTTATACAAAATGGTGTTGCTTGTTAGACTGTACTTTGGTTCACGACTTTCAGTCACCATGTCACTTCTAGATGACCAATGAGTCCCCGGCAACACCTTTATTAACAATGTCACACAGGCAACCGAAACGACCAGTGAGTACTTCATTCTACTGATGAGTGTTGCCGTGTACTCATTGGTCGTCTAGAAGTAACATGGTGACTGAAAGTCGTGAATCAAAGTCCAGTCTAACAAGCAATACCATTTTATATATATGTGTGTGACAACAAACTTCCACAACTGTAGACGCGTTTCGCTCTAACGGAGCTCATCAGTACCGTGACTTTAATAATCATCCAATCATCTATAGTCACCTTAACACACGCTTAAACAGTGTTTAAAGCTCGAAAAACAGAACTACCCTTAATCTGAATCATCAGAGGGAATTTAGCATAAGCTCTGTGCATGGCAGTGCGTATTGCAGTTTAACTATACGTAGCGACTTTGAATATTGCGAGAAAAATTCGGTTCTATTTCATGGTCTGATGAGGATTTATAGGATGCTGCCTGGTGTTTATGCCTTCTTGTGAGGAAAACATTGTGATTTATTTACGAGTACACCGTTGTGTGTCCAAGAGCAGGTGTAACAACAAATTATATTGTATATATACTTAATACAAGAGTCAAGTCAACATAGCAGTAGTTCATAACCTTTATAGTACTGTAACCCGTTTAATGCAATTCCCAACAGTGTTGTGGCCACCCCATCCGTGAAATCTTTGTTCATAGACCTAAGTAACTTTTGCTAATGTTATAAATCGTAATTATAATGTAAATATCTGATATACAAAATGCATTCTCAATGTTAGAATCTAAACTTGTAACTTTTCCTGTGATGTCTCATTAAAATCTTCAAGTTTGAATGTGAATAGACTTCTAACATATGCAAACTGCATGCTCGGTAGATTTGGAAAGCACAGAAACTATCATTATTTTCCGTTTGTATGGTTCAATTCCATTTCCTCATAGAAAACAGATAAGGTTTGGTAACATGTAAATTTTATTTTCGTTCAATTTTGCTTGCCAAAACTGAAGTGTCGTTTAGAAGGATCGAATATTTTCAGATAAATCGAGGAAAGCTGCATTTGGTCTTTACAGTGATAGATTTAACTCATTTAAGATGGCAACGATGTAATCTAGATAGGCTATTTTATTTAATTCACTTTTAACGCTAGAGAGTGCTTTAAACTGTTATTTTGTTTGTATATTGAAATACTGTTTAAATTCATCACGAAGATCAAAATACTTTTTAGAAATTTTCATCTCGACGACCATCTCTGTATAAGTGTAAAATAGCAAAAATTAATAATTAGATTAATAATAATATTTTTTAACATTATTATTATTTTAAAACAATATTTATTAGAATATTTTTACAATTGTGTAGGTTCCTTCAAAAAGGCCTCAACCAAGTTAGTGTTGAAAACATTTGGATTAATGTTGGTTTGGCGAGATTATTATTATTAATAATAATAATCCAATTAATGACCCAGTTTTGGAAACAGTCGACTTTTTTAAATTATCTGTTTTACAAAATTGGCAGAACTAACGAAATGTTTCGTTAATTCTCGTAGCAGTCTTTCTGGCAGTCTTTGTTGCTAATATTTGACTGGGAATCATACAGTGAGTTCCCATAACTTTTGGTGACTCATTATGTACCAAGCGTTGAAATTCGGACGGGCTCTAAGCATTCTTGGATAACTAAGCACTAAATAAGAAGCTTCAGCATATGCATTTGTTTGCTAATGGAACTTGTCACATAAGTCAAGTCTGGATATTTTGACTTTATTAGCTTTACATATAAAATACTGGGCATCGTTGTCGTCAAATTTCAGATGCTTGCAATCAAAATGACGTTTCAGTTTGTTCGGCTTCATAGATTCGGCTAATTGAGCTTTATTGCAAATAACGCATTGAAGTTTCTCAATTACTTCTGTAAAATTGAAGAAAACCGTAACGTTAAAATCATTACTTCTTTTTAACGTTATTTTGTTTAAGATTCATCCACTTACGGGTTGTTCCTTATTTAAAATATTAGCTTTACTAGCAAGGACTAAAAACGATGACATATTGCTAATTGGAAATAGCGGTACTTTTTAGTCACGTTACAAAGTGCGTAAATGTTCACCATAGAAATAATATGTGATATCTATGGCCTTGCAATGGCAAGACGTTTTGTAGCCCTGTGCCGTTTGATAGACAGCAATTCAAACTGCTGTAATTAAAATGTTTGAAATCATTTTGATTCAATTGCCTGCAGCATCTATCCCCAAACAACGATTATTTTATATGTTAGAATAGACGAGAATCCATATTTCCGATGAACTTGGTCCACCCTTACAAAAAGTCATTCAACACTTAATGCGGTCGGGACCTACAAGTTAAGAACCAATACAATAAAGACATATGAGAAGTGTACCGCATAGTTACTAATTTAGGAATTCTTTAAAGATAAAGTGACTGGAAATTATCGTATCAATGTTGTGGCACTGTGGTTTACATATATGAGAGCTATTAAAATGGCATATACTTAGATTGAATTTTAAAAAATTGATGAAATAAAAATAACTTGTTATTTAATCAACCTTCAGTTTTCGAAAGCATTGAACTTACATTTATCTCTATTTACTTATCAACTATCGTCAAAATTTTAAATGTGTTAAAAACTAGACAATCAATTAATTGAAGATTTTACATAATAAATTCACTTACTGTGTAGCGGCATTTAAGGACGGCTTAAATATCGTATGACAAAAATCTTATCAGATAAGGGAAAACCGTGGGCTTTATCAAATATAAATTATTAATTAATTCGAACGGCACTCTCCAGTACAGTTGTTTTCATCGATTGTACTGTTGGTTGAAAACAATTGGTTTTTAACAAATTGGTTTCAATTCTCGAGGCAGATCGGTGTGCAGTGACACAGTTCAGTGGCACAGTTCATAAAATACTCCAAATGAGATACACGTTAAAATAGACAAGAATCCATATTTCGATGAATTCAGGCTATCCTGACCAATCGTCATTCGACACCAAACAGGGTCGCGCCCGTCATGTTAGGAACGGTTTACAGTCTTTGAGAACTTTCAATGATTTTCGCGTTTGTTGATTGATTATTATTGTTAAACAAGGGTGTCGTAAACACCTTCAAAATTATTCTTTTTTTGTTATTTATTAACTTGTCGATTATAACCATAAATAAAATTGCCAAAAAATTGCTAAAAAATATATATATCTGATTTTTTTAATTAGTTGTTCTTAAAAGTTTTTTTCTTTTGTGTTTAGGATTAGAAATAAAGCTTTTGAGACACTAATAGCTGATCAAAAGCAATTTCGTTCGCGGTGGTATGTTATTTTCGGAAAATGTTTATATTTTTGTATTTTAATTAGTGTAAAATGTCGACAGGATACTCGAATTCGTCTTATTAGACAATTATCGAGGCTTTATCACCTCATAAACGAGAACGAGTATTTTAGCGGTCCTATGGTAATAGCTAATACATGTAAAAATCATACATTTCAATTTAAGTCGAGAGACGTTTTGAAATATCTTGAAGATTCAAAGCACGAAGTTAATTGGCTTGTATCTCATGGAAGTTTGCTTGATAATGAAAATCTGCCTGATCGGTACGTTTAATACGATACATGACGATATAAAAATGATATTTATTAAGATTTACTTGCGAGTTAATATACTATATGGAAAAAATGAAAGGTACATTATCATAAGGAAATGTCTTATAGATCATATATTTAGAAGTTATCATCGCAAACAAGAAAATTATTGATCAATACTTTTGCGATTACATTGCAATGTTCGACGCAATTGAATTACATCTTTCAATTAAGGTGATGTGTATAATGGCTTATTTTAAAAACCAATTGCTAAATGTTCAGTATAACGTACTTTTGTAAAAAGTGGTTTAGGTAGTTTGATGCTTAATTTGTTACAAAACAAATTTGGATAAAAAACTATGTTTACTTCATTTTTAATAGTGACGCATGCTCGCATAAAGTTCGATTTATTCCATTTAGAAAAGCGTGTCTAGAATAATGGCTTTGATTTTGGTTGACGTTGATTGTGATCAAGATCAACCAAAATACAAAAACATCTGAAATTTCATTTTAAGGAATTTGTCGTTATTAAAGTAAAGTCAAGTGTACTAATTTTATTGGACTTGAAGTTTTAAAGTAAAGTCAAGTGTACTAATTTTATTGGACTTATAGTTTTACCTTATTCGACTTAAGTTTTAAAGTAAAGTCAAGTGTACTAATTTTATTGGACTTATAGTTTTACCTTATTGGACTTGAAGTTTTAAAGTAAAGTAAAGTGTACTAATTTTATTGGACTTGAAGTTTTACCTAATTGGACTTGAAGTTTTAAAGTAATGTCAAGTGTACTAATTTTATTGGACTTATAGTTTTACCTTATTGGACTTGAAGTTTTAAAGTAAATTCAAGTGTACTAATTTTATTGGACTTATAGTTTTACCTTATTGGACTTGAAGTTTTAAAGTAAATTCAAGTGTACTAATTTTATTGGACTTATAGTTTTACCTTATTGGACTTGAAGTTTTAAAGTAAAGTCAAGTGTACTAATTTTATTGGACTTATAGTTTTACCTTTTAATTTAATGTGAAATTGGTAATCTAGAAGTATCGAAAAAATATTAATATTTTAAGAGTATTATCAAAACTGAAAATAAAAGTCATGTTTGTATAACAAATTCTAAATAATAATCAAATCTCTAAAGGCGGATTTTATCTTAATAAATTAAGAATAACTTTTTATTTCTTGCATTAATCTATTTATTAAGCTATTTATTCTCTTTAGAAATTGTATATATGTAATATCATAGGCGAATGTTTTTGATATCTTAAGTTGTCTTAAATTGATATATACACAATCTATAACTTTCAATATTAATTTGAATAAATATTTATTTAATAAATTTAATTGATTTTTAAAAGTCAACTTACAAACGCAATTAATATCAGCAGATTGTAACAATGCTTATCTCATTTATTTCAGGATTTAACAAATATTACTTTAGAAGAAAATCAATATATTAGCTCATTCGTTGATGCGTTAGATAAACTTTCGGAGAAAAAAGGTCAGTATAAAATTACAAATTATGTTTGCACTTCGTCAACATTTTTGAACTTATTTGTGGTGAACTTACTACAAATAAGTAAGAATTTATTTGAACTTACTTTCAGTGATTTAAATTTATTTATTCGACTATATGTTAAAATTTAAACTTTTAAATTATGAAGAATCATTCGAGCTGGATTAAATAAAGAAGGAAAATTTTATTTGATATTTCAAATAAATAAATAAATAAATTTTATTTGATATTACTTTCAGTGATTTAAATTTATTTATAAGACTGTATGTTAAAATTTAAACTTTTAAATTATGAAGAATCATTGGAGCTGGATCAAACAAAGAAGGTACATTTTATTTGATATTTCGCTAACTTCGGTTAGCATCTTCAGAAAATTATCTTTTTTAAAGTAATTTTCTAAAGATGCTAACAAAGGCTAGCGAAATATCAAATAAAATCGTCTTCCTTTATTTTGATCCAGCTCGAATAATTCTTTTTTTCAATAATGGATCATTATCAACTCTTTAAAATTATATTCATTGTAATAAGGATAATCATTCAAATATCGGCAATCAATTATTGCAATGTTCAAATAAAACTTGATTTATTATAAACAAATTGATTTATTATTAACAAATCTGGGCAGATTCACTCAAAAGATGAATTAAATCGCTCCGGAGTACTATCTCACTCCGGTGTTCACACAGACAAAATGGAGATTAGCATGTGTCATAAAACGACCCCTGATTTGGAGAGCCTATGTACATGGTTATCACGATAAATTCTGCGCGAATCGAATTACAAATCATGAACGTTCAGCATCATGCATCTGTTTTTTGTGCAAAAACGAATGAAATATACAAAAAATAATATAATGCATATATAACATATAATGCATGTCTTTAAATGCTCGATTTTGAAAGAATTATCATTATCGGATATTGATGCTAGAACGTTTTAGAAAACATTTGCACAAATGTTTTGTTTTATGCAATTCTGATTTAAATAGTTGAATATTTATCGCGTCTATTTTGAAAAAAACTATAAATTGATTGTTATTTAGATTGATTCTGTTCTATTTAGTATTTAATAAAATAACGAAACAAAATAAAGTTTTTGATATGTTAGTTTTACTCACACAAGAGTAAAAGTTATGAAAGGGTCACTGAGATTAATCAAAACGTCAAATAGATTATTACAGTTTTCGTGCGTGTAAAATGTTTTTAAGACATATAATTTGGCACACGAATGTAATTCTATCAGTCTTCAAAATGTCTTTTAGGAATACATTCTAAAATTTTATTGCATGATTCCATTAACGTTTAAGTGTAATGAAACATTTTATAAAAAACTTTAAATATCTTCAGTGAATAGCGTGTTACTCATTATATAATATTTAAATATTATAATATAATATTTATTATTTAATTATTATTTAAAGTAATATAATTATTATTTTTTAAATAAATATAATATTTATTTTTTTGACATTTTTTAAAGTCAAAAAGTTTAATATTATTTTTAAAAGCATTTTTCTCATTGACGGTTTTAAATAAAAACACCAAATTAATTATTACAGTTCTCGTGTGGGGAAAAAGCCTTTTAAAACTAACATAAGATGGCACGAATGTAATTCTATCAGGTTTTTAATATAATAAAAAATAATGTTTTGATTTCTATTTTGCTAGCATTTTAAGTTTCTCAGCCAATCTTTGTGTTTTTACAAGTCGAGTGTTTAATCTTGTTACTGTATAAATATTAGTCAAATGACATGTATTAAGATTTCCTAAGTTGTATTTACAAATGAATCAAATTTTAGCCGACATGAATGAAGTTAACAAACTTTGTCTAGGTGATCTGCATTTGGATTGGAAGCGCTTTCAAGTAAAATGAGTAATTTACATTTATTTATTGTGTTCCTGTTTCGATAGGCAATTTCCACACAACGTAGCAGTAATTCGCAAAGTCTGCTAGCTCCGAGATTCATATGCATAATGCATTCGATTTCTTTCCACTGCGATTTGGTTGAAAATTCCCAGCATTTATTCAAAGAAGCTGGTACCGCAACTAACTTATTGTAATAATGTTTTACTAAACAAATATTAAAATCTTTTGTACGCTATTGTTAAGATTTTATCCGATACAATTTGAAAGTATTTTTCGATCTTGCATTGAATTGCCTAGTCGTTCGAGCTATTGTGTTGCATGCCCTTTACTATGCTGTAACATAAATCAAGTGTTTAATAAGCTATGCCCAGAAGAAGTAGGTGGTACGCATGTGATTGATTATAGATGCTTGATGAGGTACCTTTTACATTTAGAAAGTTCACCTATCTGACATGATTGTTGGATTCATGCATTCATTTCTAAACGAAATATCAAAGGAGCTTAAGAATCTATTCTTTCTTCATTTGAGAGAAGTTATTTCTCGAAAAGAACGGGTATTACTTCGAAACTTTCGTGTTTTATTTCTTTATTTGCATCTTCTATTTAGATTTTAGTAATTAAATAAAAATAATATTTAAAATTAATATTTAAAGTTGATATATACTGATTAATTATTAATTAATAATTATAGTATTACATAAATTATAAATAATTTTTTCTTTTTTAATATCAAAATTTATTATTGATGACAGACAATTACAATTTACGGGTTACCCGCAAATGGGCTCTTATATTGTTATCACTATTAAACTTAGAACGTTATTTGTGATTTTGTGTGATCATTGATTGTTGCTTTCTGACTCAAAAATTATAAATAATGCTTATTAATATTAATAATCCATATTAATAGTATAGTAATATGAATTATATATATTCAATATATATTCAATATATTTGTAAATTTAATATATATTCAATATATTTGTAAATTTAATTTAAAATTTATATGCTATGTAACGACTGTATTTTGATAACGATGGTCTTCCAAAAAATCACAATTACTTTGAATTTATTATTTTAAACAATTATTTATTTCAGTATTTCGATAATTAGTGTCTATTGATGAATTATATTATAAAGCAGAATTCAAGTTTTAAAGTTAAGACTTCTATATCAGTTTAAAGTTAACAACAGTAATCATGGACTATTGTTTCACAATCGAGCAGATTATTAGTATACTTTCGTACTCTACATCTATGAAATATTTTGATTTCTTCCATATTTGATTTCGTACTTTTATCGTGACCCTGACACACTTTATAAAGTGATAAAATATTCTTTCGAATTTAAAATGTCATTGTTGACTTCGTCACCATATTTGAAGCTTAAAAGAAATTATCCTAAAACACAAATTTAATCTAGTTGTTATATGATATCTGTAAGATTCTGGTTGGATTTATTACCAATCCTTCTTTTGTTTTTTTAACTAACGTGCATAGATTCCAGTATTGATCTTTTTTAAAATCTTAAAAAAGGATTTTAAGGAATAAAAATGTAAAATCATAAATTTTTAAGATTACAATGCCTACTCACTTCTAAGATGGCCAAGAGATTAAGGCTTAATACTTAGTAAATAGCATCGAAAAACAAATTTATTTTCTTAACGTCATAGTAACTAAGAATTTTCTTATTTATCACATAGTTTCTCATTAGTTTGATATACAAAATATTAATATAAAATATTATAATTTATATAAAATATTTTATATTTTATAAAATGCTGCTTTATACTTGATATAAGAATATTAAAATTATAATAACGAATTAATAAATTACATTGAACTCAGTAAAGATTGCGCGGCCCAAATCGTTTTGCAACAAAGATCTTTCGATGTTTGCAACGACGTTTTATGTACTGATGTTTTTTAGGCACCGATGCTTAGTTTGGCTCGTTTTCTAGATATTCCACCTGAAACCGAGGAGCATCCATCAATTCAAAAGTAACTCTAAAGAGTTTTTGATCTTAACTTTATTTATTATTGTAGCCTAGATCGTCTGGTATTCGCCGTGCGACAGCTTTGCTCGTCATTGACATCTAATTCGATGTTTGAATGCTGCAGTCACACTTTTAATGTATTTGAATATCTGATATTACAACTTGAGAGCAGATTTGACAGGTTTTTACTTTCTTTGCACGTTTTATACATACAAATTACTTTAAGATCAATGCTTTCGATGCTGCAATTGGATGTTCCGAATGAAGAAAATGTCAATGTCGTTTGTAAACCATCAATGATAAGATTACTTCAAAATGAGTTCAAAAATTTGGTTGAACTTCTTAGTGACTTTGGTAGTTCTTTATTTAAAATAAAAATCCTTGAATTGTCTTTTAAATTTAGCTTATGTGGATTGCCTGCGTTTATGCTCAGACGTACTTGTCCGATATCAAGGCAAGAGCGAACTCGTGTGCTCTGAACATATTCAAAATGCATTTATTAATTGGTATGTAAAGATAACATAGCTTTTATCTTTAAAAACAGGATGCGCCTGTGTATATCTGCACAACTCTATTGTAGAAATATAAAAATTACCACTTACTTTTTATCAAAAATGACAACAGGTGCTTAAAAAACGTGTTATATACTCTGGTTTTATCACTTTGAAAGATTGATAAACTTTAAATTGTTTCATGCCAAACTATATCTAAATAAAGTTTGTGAACTTATCGGTACATAAATTTAGTTTTTTTTCAAGGTATTGTCATACAATTGTACTACTTGCATCTGATGGCCGTATTATATTCTCTCCTGTAAGACGATCATTTGTTCTCACCAAAACATCTTCAACGATAGCCGCAGAATTCGACCCTGAAGAATATACAAGTCCTTTCGGTACGTGTTTTGTACTTTATATTGTATTTGTTAATTAATGATTTTTTAGTTAAATATTGCTTTTATAATTGATTTCGAATTACTTCTGATAGATCGCAGATGCGTTAACTATAACTCTTTATATTTTTTGAATCTTTATGGGAGATACATTTTGAGAAATACCGATATTTCGAAGAGCTTAGCAATTTATTTCTTAAGTTGCAACCATTTTGGTGTTTCTTGAATATCTTTAGCATTTCTTAATTGTCTATAGTTACAAAATAATACATTTTTGCAACGTGAGTTTGTGAACAAAAAAATTAAAGACCTTAAACACACAAAGTGGGAAGAAGCAATGCCTTAAAAAAGTTTGAGATCTAATATACGTACACTAATTACAATCTGAAGAAAATACAATACAATACGCGATGGATCGAAAGCAACCTCAACCTCTCAATAAACGGTATATGAAGTGTGTGGGAAGCTTTACTAATACTGACCTATGCATTTCAGCCTGCTGTTCTATTTGCAACGGAACTTTTCGGCTCACCAGAGATGATTTATTAAGGGTGCACGGTCCAATTGTTATGCGTTGTTTGGGTTCCAGACAGCTTCCGGCTGCTCCCACGTCGTCGACCTAATTGCCCTCTACTCTACCCAGTCTAACGACAGTTGAGAACAACTCTGTGTATTCGATTAATATTCACAGTGGCGACAATGACGTAATTGATCCAATCGTTCTTCTGCGTAAAGTTTGGCAAATGCCCACGACCACAATCAAGCGAATACCTTGGAACTTAAGACGCAAGCCTCTGAGTTGTTGTCTGGGTTGATCAACAAAGCCCTCTACTCACGGACTGTTTACGATTTGCGCTTCTGCTATGCTTCCCCAAATTATGCCTGTGCTCATCAACAGGACAGATTAAGGGTCGAGCTCACATCGGTTCTAGAATTGGCCAACGACTGGAATGGTTTGCTGATGGAAAGGTGGATTAGTGTTTGAGTGGTCTGCTGAATCAGAGTAAATCCCCGTATTCTCGAAACTCTTCATCCGTCAATCGCCTCTGCAAAGAGGTTATCGAACTTGTAAGGGGCGGAAACTACAGGAAAGCCATGCGACGACTCACATCAAATGGGATTTGTGAAACATCTAATGTTACGCTAGAGGCATTAATGCCGTTGCATCCAAACGGTTGTGTTCATCAACAGGTACATTCTCCGCCTATTTGTTTGCCTTTGTCAGTGGATTCGGATACCGTTGAGGCTGCTATTCTTTCATTTTCCCCGCAACGTCGCCTGGATGCCTGGGATTGCGCGCAGAACATCTTCGTGATATGATGTCAGTTGATCACGGTGTCCTACTAAATAAGCTCACTCTTCTAGTTAACCACATGGTCGCTAGACTGGTGCCTGTTGATGTCGAACAATTCATAGCGAGTGCTAATCTTTTAGCACTAGAAAAGCCTGATGGAGGGATTCGTCCCATCGCCGTAGGAGAAACTTTGCACCGCTTATGTTCGAAATGTGTATGCATTAAGCTCCGACAGCGTTTTGCAGATACTCTTCTTCCTCACCGGCTTGGAGTTGCTCCTCCAAACAATATGGATCAGATCTCGCAACAGGTTAAACGGTTAGAAAATCTTCATCGGGAAGATAAAGACTGGGTTTGGGTTAAACTTGATTTAAAAAACGATTTTAACAACATTGATCGCGTGTCTATCATTAATGTTGTAGACAAATATTACCCTGAAATCTCAAATTGGGTTCGTTTGTTTTACGGCCAGAATTTCTGCCTACGGTTCGGTCAATTGGAACCTCTTCAATCGGCGTACAGTGTTCAACAGGGCGATCCCCTCGGACCTTTTCTATTTTGCCTCGCAATACAATCCATAATAGTTTCTATTAGTGGTGTCGATGGTATATTCTTCAATCAATGGTACTTGGATGATGAAATCGTGGCGGGTACTACAGCTGCTGTATCTGAATTTCTCCTCTTCATTTCAACGGATTTTTCTGACATTGGAATGACAGTTAACTGGAAGAGACTGAAGTCATTGGGTTCGCGGAGTCGACAACTACAATCAAGGAAATATGTTCATGCGTGTCAAACATAAATTCAACTGGCGGTTTCTCTCTTCTCGGGGTTCCAGTGGGGTCGGAAGAGTTTTGCTCCGACTTTCTAATTGAAAATATTCTTCTACCACTTCAGCGCGATCTAGACAGGCTGGAATTGTTGCCAGACCCGCAAATTGCCTTTACCTTATTGCGCTCATGTACGTCCTCCAGCCGTGCCAATCATATCATGCGCACAGTTGATCCGGTTTTTGCCGAAGAGTTCTTTCGGCTGTTCGTTAATTCGATCAGGGATGCGTTTATCGCAATTACATCAGTCCAAACTAACTTCAAGTCATGGCAAAAAGCTTGCTTACCTCTGAAATTGGGGGATTGGGTTTACGCAGTTGTAAGCAGCACTCTGGACCGGCTTTCGTTGTCGGGGTTCATATGGTCGCAGATCGTTTGTCGCTTGATCCTAACTCATTTCCTAGTTACGTGAACGCCATGACATCTATTCAAGTACCTCCAGACGACAATGTGGATAAGCTGCGCAGTAGACAAGCTTATCTTTCGAAATTCATTAATGACCGAACCAGAGAAACCCTTATAATGGAATCAGACTCCTTTAATGCGTCGAGACTTTTGGCAATATCGTGCCCACACGTATGTTCGTGGTTGCAGGCTGTACCCAACAAGATAACTGGTATGTGCTAGGCCCCAAATGAATTTTGTGCTTTACTACGCCTTTGGGTAGTCTTGCCATTTCACTGTGATGATTACCGATGTAGACTTTGCCTAAGACCTGCAGATAAGTACGGCTACCACACTTTAACTTGTCAATTTGGTGGATTTTCTGGCATCCGGCATGACGGTATTCGAGACACTATATTCCAAGCTGCTACCTCGGCTGGTATGAGAGTAGCCCGCGAAGTACCTCATCTTATTAGAAACTTACGCGAAAGGCCAGCGGACATTCTCTTTTATGGCGATCCCCCACAAGCTGTAGATTTTGCGGTGACGAATCCACAACAAAATTCAGTCGTCAAAATGGCAGTACTCATCCCCGCATATGCAGCTAACAAATATACGGTATCCGTTAAAGTTAGGAAATATAGGCGCAAGATGGAGGACAGCGGTTATAGTTTCGCGGCAGCAGTGATCGAAACCTACGGAAGGTGGAGCAGCACTGGGGAAAAACTAATTCGGAATATATCCCGGTCCATGTCACAGCGAAACGGTGTTTCATTCTCCAAGGCGGTATCACAGTTGTTTCAGCGAGCTTCAATAGCCCTCATGCGAGGTAACGCGAAAGCAATACTTAAGAGCTTGGACGATATTGGGCGACCTCTTCTGGAGAAGGAATTGGGACCATGTGATGATCCAGAAATGCGATTTTTCTCTAACGACGAACCTGTGATCATCATATCTAACGACTCTACTGACCTATCAGGCAGGACGAGTTCTGTTGGAGTTATGCCTTCATTTCGTAGTGCCTCCAGCCTGCGACGATACGATTTCCCCATCAATCAAACGTCTTAATATAATTGAAATGCCTTCATCCAGTCTGATATATGATGGTCAAGAACAACATCTAGAGTCGATACAGACTTGTCAGAGAAATGATAATGGCATTGGAGCTGGGCTGAACATAGCCGCACCGTGCAGACGACACTCTTGCGAACACATTCGATCTCCGGCGAGCTTTGGGTTCCCTATTTCAATTGGACGTCCGGATTTGACGAGTGGGCTGGTCTATTTCAAAGATTCATTCGATGGCGATGGTCCGCTGAAAGAATGGGTTATCCCTTCAAAGCCGGACAAGCCACAAGGCAATTTGTAGTTGCCACAAAGAAGTACTCCAATGATCTTTAGATTATACAGTCTTTGATTATTATTTTTGCTAGATGTTTTCCTAATTCAGAAATGCTTTTTTATATTAAATATTAATATAAAATTAAATATTAAATATTTTTAATATATAATATTTTTATTCATGACGTTGCTTTAACATTATTTATTACCCAACAGCAGTACGCTACATTTCAGTATTGATGGACCTCATTAGCTACTGATTCAATACCTACGTTTCACGTTTTGGTTCTTATAATATTTTTGGCGATCACTTGACTCGTCTGCTCTATCGACTATTAGATTTAAGAACGTTTTGCAACTTTGACTTAAATCATTTCTGATTTCAAATTTAATCAGCGTTGGTAAGGAAAAATCAATATTCAATTTGAAAATTTAACTATTTTCATAATGAATACAATTATCAAACTGCTCATCTATAGCTGACATCTATGAACTGACAATCACCGGACTATTTGCAAATTTAATTGAAATTATTTCTGATTTTAAATTAAATCAGCGTTGGTAGGGCAAGGTATTACCTTCAATCTTAACGATTACTATTATCAAGCTAGTCATCTATAGTTTGTTTCTGAATTTTAAGTTGATATACCTGTGCAGTGATTGTTATCATTAAAAATTTGATGACTATTTTTTTATTCTGCACGCTACTGTTATCCTGTCTATAATCTAATTCAACACTATTACGTCACATATCAGTGTTGGTAGACTTCATCAGACACTGATCCAATACCAACGTTGCTTCAATCTTATCTACAGGCCAACAGCAGTACGCTACATTTCAGTATTGTTAAATCTAATTAGTTGCTGGTCTTATACCTACGTTTCGGTTTTTATAATATGTTTTAGCAATCACATGACTCGTCTACTATATCGACTATTAAATTTAAGAAAATACTATTCACTTAACATTTTGCAACTTTAATTGAAATTATTTATGATTTTAAATTAAATCAGCGCTTGTAGGAGAAATGCAATATTCAATTTGAAAACTTAACTATTTTTGTAATTAATTACCATTATCAAACTAGTCATCTAGTTTTAAGTTGATAATAATGTGCAGTCATTGTTGCAATTGAAATTTTGATGACTATTTTTGTTTGACACGTTGCTTCAATCCTATCTATAAGAGATCATCAGCTACATTTCAATATTCGTGTTAATGTATTTGCAAGTAATTGCAAATATCTATATTATCTATACCTTTTTTATTGATATATTTGTTGATTTTTTAAATTGAAAGCTGCATTTTTCCATAGCAACGCTTATTTAATTTTCAAAATGTTAAATGAAAATGTTTCATTAAATTTCATGGTAAATACGGTCCTTGGGTTGAACAATTGCCATCTAACATTAAATAAACTGAAATATTGAATAACAAGTATTGAATTAATATTACAGTCCAGATCAGTTGTACAATACCTATTTATAATGTAAGCATTGGATTATATATATCATAATATAATATATCTTAATATTTTTAATATCTTTATGGATTGTTTAATTTATGTTTTATTTTTAATTATACAAATTCTAATTTGCATTTCTTTGTTGGTTTTATTTGTATTATTTCTAATTGAATTTTATAAGCAAACTTAGAGCGCAATAGAAATGTTTTTGAAAATAATTAATCATCATAAAATATTTATCGCCTTAGAATTGGAAGCCCTTATTGAGGTTCTTGGTTCCGATGGTGTTCAAGCACTTACTTCTCAACTTGTTCGAACATGCGCTTCGGAATATGATGCATTGCTTGTAAGAATATCTCCTTTTAAAGCTGCCATCATTGCTATCTTTAATTTCTAGATTCTGGCTCGTCAAAATATCGACCTTTTGAAGACATCTGAACTGGATCCTGATTCAACACTTGAGTGGTTAAAAACCTTAAAGTCATCTCAACAGGGTAAGTTGCAAACAATTTATAAAGCAAAATCTGATAACTCTTTTAAATTCTTAAACAATTCTTTAAAATTCAATTCAATCGACATTTTTACAACATTTTTTTAATTCATCCACCAATTAGAAACTTATAAGTTTCTAATTCATAAATTTTCTTTTGATATCACTTAATATGTTTACAGTAGATATTAGTTATTTATATTTGATAACTCTTGTTATTTGTTATTTCATCAAATTATCTTTTATCAACATACATATATTATCAACGTATCTATTATCTACATCCGGCTTCAAAAACATATTTTCGTAAATATATTGTGTTTAAATACAAATACCATATATAAACACCATTATAAAGTGTTTAAATATATAATAAATGCTATATATACCAAATATACATGTTATAATAAATCGTTCCTTTCACTGACTATTAAATTAGAAGTAAAATATTAATGTAAATTTAGAGTTAATTTATCAATAATCATTAAAGCTGAATCAAAGATAAGAAGAACTTATTTTTGATATTTCGCTAACTTAGCATCTTCAGAAATTTTTTTAAAGATGCTAACAGAAGTTAACGAAATATCAAAAATAATTTTTTCTTTCCTTTGATTCAGCTCCAATAATTATTTATCAATAATGGATCGGTATTAACTATTTAAAAAGTTAATCCATCTCTAAATTTATTAAATGTATCACTAAATTTCTATCTGTTTATTAATACAATTTAAAACTTTTATTTTTTTTATTAAAATATAAAATTTATTTATAATTATATATAAAAAGACAATTATTTATAATTTAAAACCAAAACACAAGCGCAATCTTATATATGTTTTTTACAATTGATCAGCGAATTCTAATGGCAACAAACGTAATATTGTCGTAATAATTTACTCTAAATAAGAGTTTTATTACTCTAAATTAGAGTTTAAATATAATCGATGTACTTTTCAATTCATCACACATATTTGTTTAGTCCTATAATTCTTATTATGCTTTCTTGCTGTATACGTTTTTGCAATTTTTTGTCTTGCTCTTTCGTTAATTACACTTTACAATTAAATTTGAAAGTACAGGTTAATGCATTAATTGAACCTACAGAATAATTAAAATCCTAGTGGTATGTAAGGTTTATATTCAATTGTTTTTAGACTCCAACCTATACATACCTATATATTTTAATACCTATTATTGTTTACAATGTTGGTTGATTGCCGTTTACGGCTGTTTTGACGGATCATATGAAAAATGTAAAAGAACATGAGAACACATGTTTCTGGTATGGTGTCATTTTATGCTCTATGCTCGACTCATTGAAGAATTCAAATATATTATTGTCGTCATTAAATTAATCAGTCATCAAAATACGCTGTCGTGAATATCATGATTTATATTATTTTATGGGTTATAAATTTATTAAATGAATATATTTAATGAATATTGTTTTTTAAAGTAAATAGTCAATTCTAAAATATTTTGACGAAAATGACGAGAAAGCATTAGACAGTATAATAAAATATTAGTTAGTATTAGACAGATACTATTACAGTATTATGATAATATTGTGTAATTATATGAAATAATATTATAATATTAATATTATAATATCGTATTATTACAGTATCAATGATTGTAATAATTATAATATTGTGTTGTATTATTTATATTAAAACTAAAATATAAAAATTTAACAAATACTTTATTTACTTTGTTAATAATTAAATTATATAATTCCTATAACGTTTTTTACAGTGTTTTATTAGAATTAACATAATAATATCTATAAATAAAAATAAATAATATTAAATAAATAATAATATAATATCATAATTAATTTAATTAATTAATTTAATAAGAATATACTGGTAACATTTAGAAACAGATTTTTTCAATAAAATTACAAATTAATGCTTAAATTTTTAAAATTATTAAATTAGCTTTTACTAATGTCATGAACGTCCAAAAACATTGAGTTTACTTAAATCATTCATGCCTTGCATAACTTGAAATAAATTGCTGTTATTGTGTGATTTACTGCGAATTTCGCAGTCTATATCCGTTTTTTACAATTTAGCAACTTAAATTATTCTAGCTCTACTCGATGTTTAATTAATTTAATACCTTTGATAGTAAAAACGCTAAATGGCTGTCTTTTTACCGTTAATTTCTTAGATGTTGTAACTGAAGAGTTTATAATATTGGCGGCAGTTATTAAGCATCTAAAAACAATTGGTGTGGCTTTACAATTACGACAACTTATTCAACTTAGCAGAAAAAGTGTAAGTGTTTTATTATGCCCTGGAATATTAGTTACAAAATTGCTTTCAGTATATATAATTTGTTGTTACACCTGCCCTGTGACACACAATGGTGTACTCATTAATAAATCACTATGTTTTCCTTATGAAGAGGCATAAACACCAGGCAGCATTCTATATATCCTCATCAGACTAAGAAATAGAACCGAATTATTCTTGCATTATTCAAAGTCGCTATGTATGCCCAGTCATTCTATGTGTGACGACAAACTTCACAACGGTATACGCATTTCGCTCTAATGGAGCTCATTAGTACCGTGACTTTGATAATCATCCAATCATCCATAGGCACCTTAACACACGCTTAAACAGTGTTTAAAGCTCGAAAAACAGAACTACCCTTAATCTGAATCATCAGAGGGAATTCAGCATAAGCTCGGTGCATGGCAGTGCGTATTGCAGTTTAACTATACGTAGCGACTTTGAATATTGCGAGAAAAATTCGGTTCTATTTCTTGGTCTTATGAGGATATATAGGATGCTGACTGGTGTTTATGCCTCATCATGAGGAAAACATTGTGATTTATTTATTGGTACATCATTGGGTGTCCTAGGGCAGGTGTAACAACAAATTATATTGTATATATACTTAATACAAGATTCAAGTCAACAGAGCAGTAGTTCATAACCTTTATAGTACTGTAACCCGTTTAATGCAATTCCCAACAGTGTTGTGGCGACCCCATCCGTGAAATCTTTGTTCATAGACCTAAGTAACTTTTGCTAATGTTATAAATCGTAATTATAATGTAAATATCTGATATAAAAAATGCATTCTCAATGTTAGAATCTAAACTTGTAACTTTTCCTGTGATGTCTCATTAAAATCTTCAAGTTTGAATGTGAATAGACTTCTAACATATGCAAACTGCATGCTCGGAATATTTGGAAAGCACAGAAATTACCATTATTTTCTGTTTGTATTGTTCAATTCCATTTCCTCATAGAAAACAGATCAGGTTAGCAACATGTAAATTTTATTTTCGTTCAATTTTGCTTGCCAAAACTGAAGTATCGTTTAGAAGGATCGAATATTTTCAGATAAATTAATATTTTCAGATCTATAGGCACCTTAACAAACGCTTAAACAGTGTTTAAAGCTCGAAAAACAGAACTACCCTTAATCTGAATCATCAAAGGAAATTTAGCATAAGCTCTGTGCATGGCAGTGCGTATTGCAGTTTAACTATACGTAGCGACTTTGAATATTGCGAGAAAAATTCGGTTCTATTTCATGGTCTGATGAGGATATATAAGTCTGCAAATATATAAAATATAATTTGTTGTTACATCTGCCCTGGGACACTCACTGGTGTACTCATAAATATATCACTATGTTTTCCTCATGAAGAGGCATAAACACCAGGCAGCATTCTATATATCCTCATCAGATCAAGAAATAGAACCGAATTATTCTCGCAATATTCAAAGTCGCTACGTATTCCTAGTCATTCTACGTGTGACGACAAACTTCAACAACTGTATACGCTTTTCGCTCTTACGGAGCTCATCAGTACCGTGATTTCAATAATCATACATAGGCACCTAAACACACGCTTAATGAGTGTTTAAAGCTCGAAAAGCAGAACTACCCTTAATCTGAATCATCAGAGGTAATTTAGCATAAGCTCTGTGCATAGCAGTGCATATTGCGGTTTAACCATGCATCATGCACTAAATTTCTTTTAATAGAAATGCTGTTTTACAGGGACACTTTAAAGTGTACAAATATATAAAATATAATTTGTTGTTACACTTGCCCTGGGACACACTATGGTGTACTGGTAAATAAATCACTATGTTTTCCTCGTGAAGAGGCATAAACACCAGGCAGCATTCTATATATCCTCATCAGACTAAGGAATAGAACCGAATTATTCTTGCATTATTCAAAGTCGCTACGTATGCTCAGTCATTCTATGTGTGACGACAAACTTCACAACGGTATACGCGTTTCGCTCTAACGGAGCTCATCAGTACCGTGACTTCTATAATCATCTATAGGCACCTTAACACACGCTTAAACAATGTTTAAAGCTCGAAAAACAGAACTACCCTTAATCTGAATCATCAGATGAAATTTAACATAAGCTCTGTGCATGGCAGTGCGTATTGCAGTTTAACCATGCATCAAGCACTAAATATATAACAGGGACACTTTGAAGTGTCCCTGTTATATATTTGCACACTTTAAAGTGTCCCTGTTAAACAGCATTTCTATTAAAAAGAATTTAGTGCCTGATGCATGGTTAAAGTGATATATATTTATATGTATAATATTATATAATAATAACTTGCTAAAATAACTTGTTCTCACTAGTTTCAATTAATACACGTGATATCAAATTGCAGGTTACGTTGCGGAGGTTACCGTTTCTCCAGGAAATGAGTGATATAATTCAGTTGCCGAAGGTTTGTCGAAATATCTATATCTTAAGGTATATTGTTTCTCTATGATTAGCAAATCGAAGATTTAACCAATGTCGCTCAGGGACATTCTGATCCGATATTAAGTACGCTAATATCTCAGTATCAAAGCATTGGTATGCTGATCAGAGAGTTTTTTGATTTATTAACATAGCGTCGTTTAGATGAAGGAGTTCACCTAACAAAATTGCTTTTTTCCACAGCTGGGCTTTTTCTGCCAGCATGGATGGATCATCGAAATTGTATTTTCAATAGAGATCTAGCAGGTATTTGTTAAAACGTCTTGCATCTAACAAATTTAATTTTCGTCATCAATTATGTGAATTTATAGAATTTACATAAATTTCATATTAATGTAACGTTTTAAAATTCAAAATTGGCAATGCCTAAAAATCATTACTAATTGGTAATGTCTATAAGCCTATTATACCATTATCCTCTCATTAATTATCATTGTTTAAATTAGCTAAAGTCACCAAGATGTCTTTGTTATATGATAGAACATAAGTGTGACGTATTGCTGACCGACTTCCCTGTTTAACAGTGTATCTATTATCACGTGGCGGTACCATGAACATACGCGTAGCTGCAAACGTGGTAGCACCACAACAGAAAGTGGCATTCCGGTATAATATAATATAATTATATTATAAATAATATAATTAAATAATATATTAAAGTATAATATAATTATATTATATTATACTATAATATAATATAGTATAATAAATGTTATATTATACTATAAAAAAGCAAGTTTTTTTAATGAGGCAAATAAACATACTGTTTGCTTACAACCCCAGAAATGCAATACAGATTAAAAACACTAGTCATTCGTTTAGAAACATAGAACGTAGTTCTTTTTGAAAAAGGGAGTAAGGATGAAGATCTCAGGTGATCAGGTAGGGAATTCCTTAGTAGAGGAGCAGCGATATGTAGAGATCGGCGGCCGAGGTTGGTTGAGTGAATAGGTACGTGTAGCAGAAGAGAATAACAGGAACGTAGGTGAGTAGAAAGATAGCGAGATTCACTTAGAGTTGGCAGATAGAGATAAGAAGGATAATTACAATGGAGAAGACGATAAGTTAGACAAAGCAGACGAAAACGAACGTGATGTTCAATACTTAGCCATCCAAGTTTTGATAAATAGGAGGATATATGATCGTATTTACGAAGTCGAAAGAGGATGCGCACATCAGTGTTAATGAGGCGCTGAAGATGTTTAAAGGATGACTGTGAAGAAAATACGAGAAGACTAAGACAGTAATCAATATGATGATAAAGAAGGAAAAGATAATAGATTCGCATGAACTAAAATCTAGAGAATTTCTGATGAGATGAATATCACGTAGAATAATATTTAAAGACCTAGTTTTATCACGAATGAAGATATCAAGATGCAGGTTATTGTCGATGTGAACACCTAGAAATACTAGTTTATCTACAGCAGGAATAATTGTGCTATGAAGATACAGAGAATAAGGAGATACATGAAAGAAAAGTCTAAAACCCATAACACATTAGATTTGCTAGGATTGAGAGACATGCACAAAGAAATTATATGTGCTGATAGAGCACGAAGACAATTTAACGATGATATAAAAAGTTGTCTTAGGGAGTAAGGAGACGAGTGAGAATAAGGAAGTATATCATCAGCATACTGCATTACTCTGAAGCAGAATTTATTAGTTATAAAATATAAATCTTCAAGAAACGTAAAGAGAATAGGGCCAAGTACTTCACCTTGAGGTACACCACAATAGAAAAGCAAAGGAGAACACATTAATTAGAATGGACGGAAAATGATCGATCGGAGAGATACGAAGAGAACCACGCCAATGCAGATGAAGAGAAGCCATTATTATAGCGAAGACGGGATAGAAGGATTTTGTGATCGATAATGTCGAATGCAAATGAAAGATCGAGCGATATTACCACACTACAAAGTCATTTGTCACAAACGGAGAGCAGATCAGAAAATACTTTATGACATGTTAGTTCTATGGAATGATTGGAGGGGAAGGCAGATTGAAAATAAGAGTAGAGCTGTGATTAAGGAGATAATTGTTGATCTGATCGAAGACAATGTGTTCGAGAATTTTAGATAAGGTTGGTAGAATTGATATTGGGTGATAAGATAAAGAAAGAGAAAGGTCAAGAGAGGCATGTTGACCTTTGAATAGGCATCTTTCCTATTGAAAGAATATAAAATATTCCATTCCGGATGGATGAGTTAAAGAGGCTGGTAAGGAAATGTGAGATGTTAGTGGTAAATAATTTGAGAATTCGAGTAGGGATGGGATCGCCAGGAGAGGACTTACAGGATGACGAAATAAGAAGGCAAGATACATCATCTTCAGATACCGCATGTAGTTAAAATAGAGAATTTAGAAATTTCTATTTAGTTCGAGAGTTTGCAGTGAAAGCTAGTTTGTTTCGCCAAAAACTATGTATCTTAGAACGCAGAAGTTAAGTGCTGAAGATAATATGAGATAAATGTGATAAGTTCAGAAAGAACAACGCAGGAGGCATTTTGAAGTCACACACTCAGAGTCGAATCATGTTGCACGATAGGGATTGAGAAAAAGTTTTAAGGGGAATAATTTCATCGATGATAGTGCGAAATACATTGTTATTGAGTGTACATAAGTAATTAGAGGATTAATAGATATAAGAAGGATACATTAATGGATAGATGTTGATATGAAAGCAAAAAGAAATATCGAGTAATTTCCAAGGACGACACGAGATAATTTTTACAGGAACATTGATTTTTAACAAAGGGGGAGAACAGGTAACAATGAATTGGTCAGATAGTGCAGGATCATATATACACAATTAATAAGACAAGGCAAGCCGCGAAGGAAGGGCAATAATATCGAGGGTATCGCCAAGAATATGAGCAGCAAAAGAATAACGAGGGGACATGATTTGCAAATCATGATCATTAAATCTAGAAATCGCCTTTAGGGTATTGGAATCACAAGGACGGTCTAAACGAACATTTATATCCCCTAATACAACGCACGATAAACCGGAGAGGAAGGTGAAAGAAGGTCAGTTTGACAGTTCACAGAAAAAGTGTCTAGCGGATGACATGATCCAGTCAATAGAATAAGTAGATATTGAGAAATAGAGAGTCGGCTTTTACACGGAAATGAAGCAGTTCGAAAGTAAGATGATTAAACGACAACGATAACGATTGCAACGAAGACCAATGGATAGAGAAAGCTATAAGACCACCATGATTAATTGATCTATTTGAACTGAAGCATAGTTGACGAGCCTTGTCAACACAGAGAAGTTTAAAGAACGGATGCGTTTAATAGAGTAATCATTCTGATCAACGTGCAAAGATTCGGTTAAACACAAAACACCCAAAGATTAATATAGTTATTTATATTTAATAAATTATAATTAATACTATATTATAGTGTAATATTAAAATATGGTTTTGCTATTTTTATTTAATATAATATATTATAATTAATATTATATCATAATGAAATATTATAAAATAAAATATCGCTATTATATTATGATATAATAGCGATATTTTATTTATGATATAATATAACTTATATTATGACTTTTATTATGATATAATATAACTTATAATATTACTTTTTGTTTTTACTCACAATATAATTTATTCATTTTTTCATTAAATTTTATTTATCTCAGTTCTTCTGAATTATTAAATCTCATTTAAAATCTATTTTTGTTTTTACTTATAATATAATTTATTCATTTTTTCATTAAATTTTATTTATCTCAGTTCTTCTGAATTATGAACCTATACAGTTAAATACGATACCGCATTATAATACGGTATACAAATCAAAGACGAGATACAACTATGACGCTTACTTCAGAATTTAAATTCGTTTATTCTTAAGGAAATTATGGCACATAGAATTATATGCAAGTTATCGAATTTTAAGCATTAAATTTGCGACTTTTATACTACGCACCGATCATATTTATGTATAGCTTACATTGTTGTTTTAGGCCACAGTGAAAATATCCATTGCATTTCAAAAGCGATTGATTCCTTATCAAAATCCTTAAACTATCCAACATGTCAAAAATTTCAACATATTTTTCTCCGTGTAAGTTATTTTCAAATACTGATTTTTAAGTAAGATCGTATTTAAAAAGAATTAATTATAAATTTAAATATTTTAAGTAATTTCGTTATAATCAAGTTTAGTTTAAGCTTTAGTTATCATTATATTTAAATTAATTCTTTAAATTAATGATTAAATTAATAATTCATTAAATTAAAGCAAATTTATGATTTATCAATATTTATCAATATTTATCAATATTGTGAATAATTGCATAAATGTAACCGTATTTATAAGTAAAATAAATTAATGTAATAAATAAAGATACTGATATTATTGATATTATAATATTATTTATTATTCTTTAATTATTAATTATTTACTATTTAACTTATAAATTAATTTAACTTGTAAGCTGAATTCGTTTTGTCAATCAATGAAAAGTGATTTTCCAGAAGAAATGTTTCGATCCACATTAAACTACCTTATGTATAAAGTTATTTATGTGATACCAAACTAATAATTAATTTTATATTTTTTGTAATTCGTTAATTAGAAATATCAATAAACTTCATAAACCGTAGTAAACGTCATAAATAATTCTATTTTACTATTTGTGCATAGGTTCTTTGCTTCGCAACCATCCATTATCCTTTCAGAAATTCATCTGTGTTTTACAGCGCACTAATTTTACTTGATAAGGTTTGTAGAATGCTTCGTTCCTGTTATTATGCAAATAGCAACTGTAAATCTTTATAATAATTAGTAATATTTGAAAATATTAGAGAAAATAAAATATTACAAAAAATAATATTTTAATATCTAATATATTAGATAATTTGTATAATATTTTATTGTAATATATAGTATAATAAATATATAACGAGTTCAATTAATATCTATGTAAAATTAAAAAATCCGTCGTTATATTGCGGACACGAAAATAAGCCAAATCAATTCACATTACCAAATCGATGTTCATATTTCTCGTTTGAAGAAAATCTGCGCTAAGATCTACGATTAAGAATATGGAATTTGAAATGCCAAATTCATGAATCACGAATTATTTTTTAAGTTTATCAATCTATAAATAATATGAAGCATTATAAATAAATCCTAAATGATTAATTTACGAATTATAAAATTTATAAATTTATGTACGTTCAAAAATTAACGTCTTGTATTAAATCATTTATAAATGGTTCATTTATAGAATAATAATCATTTGTAGAATTTTGCCAAATTTGTATGTTCTAAATATTGGCATTAATAAACGTTTTTAAAATAATTTATAATTTAAATATTCTTTTTATATATTTATATATTTCGCTTAATAATTAAAATTTACATTTAACGATTGATGCTTGATAACTACCAATGTAATTAAATAAACAATATTTACTTAACAATTTGGATTTAAGTTCAGTTTTTGTATAAAATAGCACTTTGTAGCAAATTGAGAAAGTTAATTTATAAAAAAGATACAGTGAAATCCTATCAAAATTTTTAGTTATCTTCGTTTAACTCCGCATAAAGATCTTTACATTAAATAAAACTAAATTAAATATATATTTTAATTATTTATTAATTAATAAATTGCTGACATTATTGCTGACATTATAAATAATTAATAATAAATTGATTAATCAAATAAATTTTTATTTGAAAATAATAAACTAAATGTTATTTTTTATTTCCTTTAATGTTTTCTCTAAAATCGTTAAATGCAGATTTTTTATTAAATTGTTAATGAACTCTGAAGAAAGATCGTGTCGAGCCATATCATTAATTAATAGAATATTAATTAGTAAATAATAATATGAATTCATAAATAATTAAGATTAAAATCTATGGAGTTTTGCTGTGACATTTGTATTGCAGTTTTTACCTGTTTTTATTGCAGTTTTATTTGCTTGAAATTTACAATTTAGCTTGTCGAGGAATGCACTTACTTGAAACATGGTATGTTAGAACCGATGGTACCACGAGGACTAATATCTACAGCGTTTTTGCACTTTGAGAATGAACACATTTAATCTTTGTTTCTTCTGTTTTATTGTATTATTTTGAATAGTACTCTCTCTCTATATATTACGCCTTTAATCCGTTGCAGATTCACTGACATAAATGAACGTGATTGCTTATTTATTTAAGCTTAATTTGAAAACGTGAATATACACTGTTTCGCTAAGTATCATTTTTTTACCTTCGATAGCACTCATTTATAATACGAAACTCTAATAATTGATAGTTTGACGATAGCATCATTGCATCAATAGTCGCTAATGTAATTTTCTAACACATTATGGACTGTCTGAAAATACCAGACATTGAGGAAGAGAGTTTACTAAATATGTTTGATAATGGAACTATCATATATAGAACAAAAATTTGTTCTGGCCATATTGCTCCATCAATACAAAACGCATCAAAGGTGTTGCTTTGTTTTGGTAAGGATCTTTAAATAATTGACTAGACCTACAGGGGAATTACAACTTAGTCGGCAGCAAATATCGGTAGAAATTTTCTAAGCGTACAATAAAGTTATAATTTAAATAATTAGTAGATTAACTTTATAGGTAATAACTTTATTAATAATAATTAATAATTAAAATAATTTTAATTTCGTATTCAAATACGAAATCTTTTTAGAATAAAATAATAATTATGATTAATAATAATTAATAATTAAAATAATTTTAATTTTAAATATTGATAAATTATTATTAATTTATTAAAGCAAAATTTAATAGTATTCTGGTGGTAATTATATCAGCAAACTAATTTTAAAAATTTATTATTTCATTATAATATTTTATAATCTTTTACGATCTGTTGAATATTTTTTGATTTGGATGATCTGATGAAATAAAGATTAGCGAATTCCATATTTCGCTAGATATTTCCAACACCTTCGGAGACAAAATCTTACGTGAAAAACTTTTGCTTATTACACACAATAAAATTCGTTCATTTCAATCCATATACGGATAAAACTTCAACAGATTTGAAGGAGAAAAGAGAACTAAAATTAATCATTCAGATTATCCTTTATTAATATTAAACATGAAATAAACGATCGTTATTAAAAATAGTTTGTCATATTTTGACACGAAATTTAACGAGAAGCTTCAAAACTTCCAGTTACGGATAAAAAGAGAAAAAATGGCATAGATATCGCATTGTATAAAAATCACACAATTGCTCGGACTCCATCGAATAAAGACAACATCTTCAAAATATTGCACATCTTTATGATAATATTCTTACAGTCATTCTTTTGAATTGCCTTTGAATGCTAAATTTCTTCTTTATTATCGACATTCCCATATTTTGACTTTTCTATCATTTCCACCAGTCGCGACAAATTGGGCACTCTTATGCACAGCTATATTAAACATTTATATAGAATATAATGCGTATAATTTATTAAAAATCCATTAAAGATATATCCTGTATATTGATTGCAGTAGCTTTAATGGAATTAAGGGATATCTTATTTATTTAAAAATCGAAATTTAGCCAGCTACTGTCATTATGAGATAAAAGAACAATATATATATATAGATAAAATAACCAACATATCTTTTACTTATTTAAAAATCAAACTATCATGATAGAATTTTTTATTAAAAATTTATCCCAATTGCTACTGCCTTCATATTTGAAGTTTTGAAAAATTAGATCAGATCATCTAACTGAGTCTTTGTATTATAAAGTAACTAAAGACCATCTAACTAGTCTTTATAAATTAAAAATAATGCTAAATAGAATTTAAATCATTAAATAATAATAAATAACTACTAATTGTTATATAAGATTTTATAAGATTTATATCAAGTTAGAATAAAAAATGAAATTTAAAATAAAACTATATTTTTATGAATTGACTAATAAATAACAGACGATGTATAAGAATGATGATTCGAGGTCACAAGGAGGAACTGCTATGTAATCAGGTGCTGGCTGTAAAGTTACATCTGTAATTTTCTTTACAGCGGGTTGAATTGCGCCAAGTGCAACTCAACCCGATTGAGCGACATCATAACGATTTAAGCTAATTTCAACAGTGAATATTGCAAATTTTAATTTTATATTTTGTTCATAAAATATAATAGATAATATATAATACATAAAATATAATACATTATATTATTATATATATTATAAAATATATATATTAATATAAAAATATTATTATAAAATAGAAATTTAATATTTATATTAATTTAAAATATTATATATTTGATGTTTTATATAGTTTATATTATACACTATGGTATTTGTGTATTTAAAAATTACATTCGGGTTGAATCTAATTTGTTTTAGTGCTCAACCCTCAGAAACACATTCAAAGTTATGTATTTCAGCAAAACTTCAAAGTTATTTTTTTACATTTTGTATATAAAAATATATGTAATTTAAACAAATGTAAAATTCGATTCTAAACAAAAATTATAGGATCATTGAACATCTGTTTAATTTATTCTCATTAATGCATTTTAACTAGAAACTAAATATAGAAAATTGTAAATTTTAAATAGTATTTCAATACTTAATGTGCTTATTTAAATTATTTTATTAATAAATTACTTTATTTTATGTCTTTCCTGTGCTTAGTATACAATTGTTACTTTAATTATTTTATCTATATCAATTTAATGCAGACAATGACTGCGATATATGATTTAGGATCCGCATTTGATCGTTGATAACCATTGATTCCGACCTTGTAGTCTACGATGTTTGAAATTGTTTAAATTACAAAAAACATGTCATGAATGCAACGTATCGTTTAAATTTAAATGACTATTTGTAATTTTAAATTTAGACCTTCCTTCTTTAGATTCTTGCAGGACCGGATATTACGTTAAGAAAATTAAACAAACGAATTTAATAAAATGTAAATTTATATTTATTGCTTAATCTCTATATTATATGTGGCAATCTATAAGACGTTTATCTAATAATATGCTGTATTGCCTGAATTTTTATGTTTTCAATGATTCATATTAGGAAAATTTGGTATTTGAAAACTTGTTGATTTAAAACAATCAATGGCGAACTTAAATAGCTCCTTGCTATTATTCTGATATTTAATGTCATAATAATAAGTATCCTTATAAACACAAAGTTTATCAGCTCAATTTATTGAAAGTTTATCAAGTTTATTAGCTCTCAGTTTATTTTATTCCAAAAATATTAATAAAATCTATTTATTTTAATTCATTTTATTTTAATCTGCTCTCGGTTATATTTTTATTTAAAATACGTGAAATAAAATTTTAAAAATTATTTATCGATTAAGAATAAATTAGATTCGCAATTGAATTTAAATTGCAAATTATACTATGGATTAGTAATTTATGATTTATTGCATAGACATCCGATAAGTTTAAATTCAATTTTTTTGCAGATTAAACTTCGAGCAAACACAGTTATTACAGTACACGACTGGACAAAATATTGCTATGGTATTTATAATAAGAGATTAAAATTCGAATGTTTATCAATCATATACGTACTGGAACGTATGTACTTAAACATACGTATGTATTTCAACGTATGTTACACGTACTTGATTACGGACATTGCAAGATTAAATAGATTGCGATTTTACGTTTAATACTGAGTTTAAAAGGAGCCGGAATTCCATAGCAAAATTATTATTTATTATTTATTCGATAGGGTAATATTTATTAATAATCACTTGACATCTGTTTTAAAGACTCTCTTTAAATTTAAATTAGAAAACACACATACATGTAATAGTTTATTATAAATAAATAAAAAATGCTTTCAAAAACTGAAATGAAATAGTGATTTAATCAATCTAGCAATAGCGACTTAAAAGAATTCAAATAACAGTTAATATCATGAACAGATGTTTTCGATTATAATATAAATATAAAATTATAATATATTAAATATTATAATATGTTACAATATAAATTATAATCATCAATCTTATTATAATTATTATAATAATTAGGCTAGGACACGTTAATAAGATGTATATAGGAAGCCTTCTTAGCGACATGCATTATGCTGAGTTTTTTTAGAAAGAAACACTGTACTATACTTTGTATAGCAAAGTTATCAACATGCATAATGCTGAGTTCTCTGGAAAGATACACTGTACTATACTTTGTAACTGTTCTTCGTATTCGAGAATAGTGAAAATAACTCTCGTGTAATCCTTTCATCTTTTATCGGCAACGACTCCTTACATCTTCTTTCATGCTGTTGGGCAATTCAGACGTTGCATCGACTGCTTCGGCAGGTAGAACATTCTTCCAGAAATTGACCACCCTCGTCGATAACGTGAATTTTGGAGTCAGCCGATAAGTTCTCTGTTTAAACTAAGATTGAAGCAATTGAATTGATCCAATCTCAGTTCATTTAATCAATCAAATCAATAATGAAGTATTTTATTTATCAAATAATTCAAAGTTATTTTAATATGAAAATTGTATGTAATTACATCAAATATCGAGCATTAAATAATAACAATATAATATTATAATAATATTTATAATATAATAATATTTAATTAATATTAATTCTATTTATTTAATATTAATATTAATTATTATATAATAATTATTAATTATATATTAATTTAATTATTATAATTATGCTCAAGCCAACAGGCGGAGTGGCTTCAATCAATCACTACATTATTATAATTATTATATTATTATGAGCAGATACATCGAATCACGACGAAAGAATCGTAAAGTAAAAGAGAATTTGATGAAACATGTATTTATTTATTACACATTAATGTTACTGTCTGTATATAGGCCCATTTGAGGGAACAATTTATTGTTAATAATAATGAGTTAAAATATTTAATATTTAATATTGTAAATATAATTAAATTAAATATAATTAAAATATAATAAAATTTTAAAATGCTGATGAAGCAGTAAAAAATCTGATGTTGCGTTTGAAAGCGGCTGAATAGATGTTTTTCTTATTGCTAAACTAGAGCAATAATATTTTTTTAATAATTTAAAAAATAATTAAAGTTTTATTATTTTTTAAAAATGTTTTTAGATAAAAGCTACGTCTATATTACCTATGCTTGAGCAGAAATGAGAATGTGCTAGAATTACTTTTATGCATCGCCTATTGCGCAAATCCCAAACTCGCATTGTCTTATCATCGGAAACTGAATATATAAATTTGCCATCTGGGTGGATTCCGATACCTCGAACCCAATTATCGTGCCCTATCTATAAAATGCAAATACATTTATAGAAGTTATTTTTATAATTTTTGTAATAATTTTTTTAAATTTATAGCTTTGGCATTAAGAGTGTCACATCGCTTTTTAAAATACAAATTGATTTATCTACTTAAATTGCCAATTTTCTCTTTTACTAAAAACGTTCATGTAAAAGAGATTCGACAAAAAAGGCTGTTTGTTGTGAATATTTACGATCTATAGCTATTTTATAAAAATTATACGATGATATATGCATAATGATATGATATTAATATTAATAATTATAATATTAAACAAATATAGCGATCTTACTTAGATTGCTTACAATTATATCAAATTTCGGCGCAAACCAAATTGCTTAGAGCGACAAGCCTTAGCAAAATCATAACATATATAATTCAAGCTACGATATTTTCTATTTTAAGCAAAATAAAAATAAATGCTAGTCGATAATATAAAACATACCAGTGAAAACATGCATATTCCTAAGGATGCATCCCACAGCTTGATTAATTTATCTCTAGCACCAGACAATATGTAAGCTCCTTGAGATCGAGATTCAGCTGCTGACTAAATATAAAATTGTACATTTTACAAATAAACTAGAAATGTAATTATGCAAAAAGCTTTTTTATCAAATAAATATTTAATATAACTAAATAATTAAAATAAGATTTAATTAAAAGGTAAAATAGAATTATATTTTACATATAAGTGAAATTTACACACTTAAAGTGAACTTATTTATTTATCTAATCCTCTTTTCGATAATATCATAAGCATAAATAATTCATAAAATAAATTTAATTCATAAAATTAATTATTGATTATTTATTTCTTACACAAATTATCTCGCATTTATATAAGAACATATTTGAATTTTGTCTTTAAAAAAGCAAATATTATTTTGAATTTTATTTTTAATATTTTATTTTTTTTATTTTACCCAGTCATTTATTTTTAGTGAATTTATTTTCTACTTCGGGTTAAGCATGTCAAATGCCATAGAGAAATTGGTCTAAACTAATTTTCTTTACAAGCCACTTTTAGGATTTTCCGCTTGAAAATTTACTCCGTGTTTCTCTTAGATTTAATTATTTCAAGGTTTGTGAATATATTCAAATAAAAGTGGTATAATTTTGCTTTCGTGTCAAAGTGAACTTTCTTTAGATTGATTGACATTATAGACACGAGAAGAGTGTTAGTTGAAAAAAGTGTTCAAGCTTTTGACGATAGCGTCTACGGAATAAATTCCCAAATAATAAACCTTATTTAAAAATATGTAATTTAAATATTAATTAAAAATATGTAATTAAAATCACAAAAATATTGCAAAGTACAACATAAATTAAAACATTTTATGATTACTTACATTACCATTAGAAACTGTAAAGTCGACGTATGAGAAACAAGTTTCAGGTAGCCATTCGATTGTCTCTATCACATTTGAATGTTCCCGCATTTCGTGCTTGCATTCCATCGATCCTCCGAGCCAAACACGAATAGCCTGAAATCATAAATACTCTGACGACTACGTAGAAATTGGACGTAATAATCTAGAATTCTGATGGCGATAGAAAAGTAATATAAAAAGACTAAAGATTATTTGAAAATACATAAATTTCGCAAGAACTTTCTTGACATCTTTCTAGAAAGAAAGCCATATAATTATAATCAAATAATAACTTTTAACTTTATTATATAAAGTTAAAAATTTAGTAAAAACTAATATAATGTATTATTGCTAAAGCCATTTGTACATCACAATTAAGCGTGATGTATTTTATCAATGAAAAATGATAAAAAATGTTATTTTAAATTTCGATAAGACTATCTTTATTATCTCCGATAAATAGAATTTTTAATTAGGTAAATTGAAATTAAATTTTAATATTATTTAAACTTTAGAATTTCTATTTTAGTAATTTAAATATATAAGTCTTCAATGTTTAAAAAATATAGCGGTCTTTAACAGCTATATGCTGCAACATACGAATGACCTTACGAGTTTAAGAAAGGCAACTGCTGTGTTGATATGTTTATGAACCGTCATGTTGTTCGAATGTATCTTAAACTCGCTCCCAATTGATCCGTAGTCAGGATACATCGTTTTTGTATGCAAATTAATGACCTTATTAATTTGAATAAACATTACGTTAAAACATACGACTGAAAGCATGCAAACACACGACATTCGAGTAAAATATTCAATTGTAGCTTAGTAATCAAATCAGCTAACTGAGTCTACGTATTTAATATAATTATAAAGTAAACAAAACATAACAATGCTAAATCAAAATTTAATAATTAAATAATAAAATTAATAATTGTTATGAGATTTTTATAATTTATATCTAATAAAATAAAAAATGAACTTCAAAAAATGCCATTTTTATGAATTGACTAATAAATAACAGACGATGTATCAAAATAAGGATTAGAGGTCATCAGGAGGAACTGCTATGCTATCAGGTTTCGGCCCCTAACTCCTCTACCCAACATAGCAGCGGGGCCAAATACATGCTAATGATGTATTTCCTCTGAAATAACTATCTAGTATCTTATTCTAATACAAAGTATATTATTTATTATCCATCCATAAAAATTTGCCACTTAAGAGTTTAAATTTATTCTTTATATTATTGTGTTGATTTATATATTTTACTATTTTCTGCTTGATGTTATTTTTATAGTAACCTAGTTTAAAATATGTATCTATTAAATTATTTAAATGATTTTGAAGAAAGCCAATATCATTACATATTGTTGCAATTCTTAAAATTTCATTATTTAATGTATTATATTTTATATTATATGGTATGCATGAATGCTCATGCAAAAATATATTTCTTGTAAATTTAAATATGTCATCTTTACGATATAAATTAATAGTAGTTTTAGTTAATGTTAATTTTATGTTTATATCTAGATATACACCTTCTTTATCATCAATATTGGTTTCGTTAAGAATAAGGCTACCTTGATAAATTTCTTCGCTTATTGAATAAAAATTATTAGAGTTAAATATTATACAAATATCATCAATATACCGGAACCTATATTGCGTATCTTTATATAATTTAGATTTATTTTTTACAAGTATGAACAAATTCAAATTCTATAAGGCTTAAAAATAAGTCAGCTATAATTGGGCTACTATTACCTCCCATTGGAACACCTTTTATTTGTCTAAATATAGATGTCCCTACTATTAAACAATTTTGATTTATCAAAATATTTAAGGATTCTATTAATTCAATTTTATCAATATATTTATATTTACTTGATGGTTTATTTTTTGTTAGATAGGCGTTATAGTTATTATAAAATATATATGTATATCTTTGTCCGAATATAAGATTAATTAATTTTACTAACGCTTCTTTAATATCTACTAAATCTAGATTTGTATAAAGCGTACTAAAATCGTATGTATTTATATTTTGAAAATTTATTCCTTTTGTCTGTTCTAAAAATTCTTTTGTAGAATTAATACTGAAATAGTGTTTTATACCAGTATTAATTTTGATTACCTTGAAATATTTTTAAAAGTGTGCTTTAATTACTTTAAGTATTTTATTCATATAGACAGAAAGTGGTTTTAATGTACATTTAAACGCACTACATATGAACCTAGGTTTTATTGGATTTTTATGTAATTTTGGATTCCAATATAATATAGGTATAGTTTTATTATCTGATTCAACCTTTATACCCTTTTTATCCATTATAGAACAGTGACTTGTAATAATTGTTTCTAAACTTAAGTCACTGCGTTCATATGTTGGATTTACATTTAAATCATTAGAATTAACATCTTTCATTAGTATATCATAATAAAGCTTTTTGCATATGAAGACAAAGTTATTACTAGCTTTATCAATAGTTGTTATTATATAGTAATTCTTTAATTTACTAAGTTCTGTATACAATTCTTTATTAATTTCATCTTTCCTTTTATAATTGTTTGTTATTTTCATTTTATTTTTAATTTTATCAAATATATAATCTTTCCAAATGTTTATCTTAGATATATTCGAGCTTTCACTGTTAATCAGCTTACCAAAGTAAGCATTTAAGTTATTATATAACGAATTGTAAAATTTATTTTTGTCGTTGTTATTATTTAATCTATACTATTTTCTTTTAAACAAATTGCGAATACCCTTTTGATAACAGCTTTCTTAATTCCCAATTTTCAATTAATTCTAGATTATGGGTACATATATGTTCATTTATTTTATCAAAACTAAGATTTTTACAATTGCATTCTGTTTCCATTATGTTTCTAATATTATCGTTACATATTGATTTTAATTCTTTATTATAATTACAAATTTTTCGTCCTAATGGTGGTAGGAGTTTATACCTTATTTTAGGAATATATTTACTTAAATCTGACCCTATTATTTCTTTACTTTTAGAATTATTTAAAAGTCCGGTTATATTTATGTTATCTATACATTTATTAATGAAGTTTATGGTTAATGTATATTTTCTATTGTTATTATTAACATTTATTGTCCGATTATATTATTTTGTATTACAATAACTGTCTATTATACAACTTAGCATATTATAGTCGTTAATTAATCTTTGATTTATTGAACATATGATATCTTTAGAAAAACTTCTTATATTTACATAAAGATCTTTTAGCTTATTATCACTTAAAAGTTGTTTTAATATTTCTAATTGTTCATTTATATACATATCTTTTTTAATATTTTTAACTCTATTTTTCTTATTCCTTTTATCACAATGACTTCTTGGCTTGCGTCTAACCGAATTATGATAATATAGTTGTTTATTATTTACTATACTACTTCTGCCAATTCCTTGTACCACGTCATTCAATCCTAATGGGTACATGGAATTAAGCGTTTTAATCCAAAAATCTTCTTTTTCTAATTTTTAACGCTTATGTGCAAATAACTGGAATTATATTTTTAACGTGATTATAAAGTTAGATTCACGAAATAGAGATTTAAACTATAATTTGATTTGTAAAGCAATTCTAAGTTCTTGCAAAGTGATTTCACCGTAAGCATGATTAAATATGCGACAGTACCATAAGGATCCGATCTCAAGGCTTCTAAAATGAATCCTCGCAAAAATGTTTAAGCAAAAATCAAATATTTCTGTGCCTGTTGAGTACTTATACTTTACGAAGATTAACTGTGGTCTTGTAACTTAATGCCAATGCAATTGATTACAATTAAAACAGCAACCTCTACTTAAGAAAGCAGAGCATTCACCGTAAAAACTTGTTGATTAAAAAGCTAGTAAAATATCAAGTACAGGAGATGGACTACTTGTTTTAAACTTAAATATGAATCGTCCATAAACATTTATGAATCGTTTGTTTTACATTATACATCTGGCGTGATAGTAAAATTTGATGATTCTATTAACAGTCTACTTGTCCAAGAAGAATTTTCAAAGGACTAAAACAACGGATAATAACGACTAGTTCTGACAAGATTTATATCAAGACGATTAAGGGATTCTGCGATTCACTTCAGAATACTTGACTAAATTGTTTAATTTTATTTAACTAGATAATCATACTCCAAATTCTTAGTATGACGATATTGTTAGTATGCTTTACAATGAGAAAATATATATCACACCTACTTACTGCTATAGATGAACTTTCTGACAAGTCACTTCTTTAAACTTTTTTACAAGCATCGTCGCAAATCGTTTAATCCTATCCTTTATCATGATTTTTTATTGTTGTGAACGATGTTCGTTCACAACGATAGACGTTTGACGAAACTTCACGCGATTAGGTAGTATTATGCTTTGATGTGAAATCACCGTTGTTCGCGATATTCGCTAACTTCAAAAACGCGTTTGATTCGGTAAATTGCTCACTTCTAAACAAGTTAAAAACGAAATTTGACATTAACTATCCGTTTTTACACTTGATCCATTCCATATTGTAAACTAAGAATCTCCAACATATTGGGGAGGGGTCTTAAACTACTCCGACACAGTTCAAGCGAATCGATGTGTAATGCAAGAAGATCCTTTGAGTCCACTACTATCGCCTATTTTCTGCGTGATCCCAATTGATATTGCTTAAATCCTCCGCGTTCTTATTATGTCTTGGTCACTATGTCCAAAAGTCTACATGCATTGCAGTTAACTTTAGACACATTAACAAATTGTAGTACAGCTAATAATCTTTTAATAAACATCGAAAAAACTAAAGTTGTAAAATTCCAATAACGTTATCCACTTCAATGCTCTGCTGTACTGTTTATTTCATCGACTCCTTTGAAATTTACTGTAAGTTTTTGTTAAATCAGTATCAATATGTCATTTCAATGGTAAATTACTAGTTATCAAGACTCGTTGTCTAAGATAGTTGGTTTTCGAGACGAAGATTATTTGTCGTCTTCCGAAACTTCGTAGTGTTTAACAAAGAACGTTCAATCTTTGATTGAAATTTCAATCAACTTCTGAACTATGATCCTTCCTCTAGTAAAATATGGTTTACCGGCACTTTGGAAAGATCTCTCAGCGAAATATGGCCCAGTTAGATATGAGTAAGTACATGTTTGTAAAACGAGTAGTAAGGCTATAAATGAAATGTTCTTCAACATTTGTTACTGCATTGTCACCTTTACATCCTTGTTCACTATTTTTATGAGACTTTATGAACCTCATAATGACTCATACTTTGTAAACATCTCCAAAACATTGATTTGAAAATTATCACGTTAGACACCGAATAGTAACAAACCACCGCGTACAAACAAAACAATTGATTCTAATATGCATAAAAATCATTGATTTGAATGAATTCGCTACATGGTTATCACGATAAGTTTTGTATGGCGACGATACCTTATTACGAGACCCGCTCATATCATGCATGATCGTAGTGCTCAAAACCATGTACGTATCTATTTTATTCATATCGTTATCGGTTTGCATCTCTAAGATTTTTAGCATTTGCGCAATTATCAAGATGGTATGAATTAAACTCACACTGACATACGATAACAGAAAATAAATGACAGAAGTTAGCCACAGATTTGTTCGTGGCCTATTAACGAATTTTAAAGTGGTTAGTAAATATATCTACATTATATATAATCAGTATTTAGATGTGATTCTTTCAGATCTAAATATATATCTAAATATTCAGACACATTTAACAGCATATTAGATGTATAATTAATGAACGGATATATATATATATATATATATATATATATATATATATATATATATATATATTACTTATATGTAATATGTATTTTTTAAATAATGATCATATTTATGCTTATGTATTCAAATGCTTATGTATTCATATGGGTTGATATAACCAGGATCCAGGGTCATTTGTAGACACCTCTTATGTTGTTAAATTCAAACTGGATTAAAAGCAAATATAAATTGATTAAATTGTACACGACGTTTCGAAGCTATTATACTTCTTCAAGTTCAATTCGTACACACAGTTCGAAACTTCGTTACCTATTTAATAAATAAAATTGCTTTTAATCCAGTTTGAATTTAACAACTTATCTATATATAGTTTTTGATACTAAATATACTTATTTAGATTTATATTTAGATATGGTCTTAGATTTGAAAGAATCAGATCTAAATACTATTAATTAAAAATTAGTAGTTTATCCTTAAGCTTTTTGGATTAATGTATGAAGTATTTATTTCATACAAATCCATATTTAAAGAATATTTTATATATATTATATTTAATATCACATCACATATTTTATAACATATTTAAATTGACAGTTTCGGATGTTTTAATTTGTATTGAATGATTTATTTAATTTAAATAAAATTTTTAACGTTTTCTTATCTAAAGTTTTGAATTTGTCATATCAAAAATCCAAGCAAATTTATGCATTTTGTTTATAAACAAAATAAAATTTATTAAATTTAACTAAATTATCAACTATAAATGTTTTGTATTTAAAAAAAACATTATTGCATCTAACTTTAACATCAGGTACACTGATTATAGTAAGGCAATCTGACTTTAATCTTAGATTAAATAACAATTAATTCGCTCTGATACTTTTGTTTTAATCGTTACCAACAAAATATTGTTATTTTAAAATAACGGTTTTCGTAATTCTTTCAAAGTTCATATGTGAAAAAGATTAATGGTTATACAAAGTTAGTAAAAAATATAACCTGATCGCTTGAGCAGCTCGCAAAATAAGATCCATCGGCATTAAAACGAACAGCTCTAACCCAATCACTATGGCCAGTTAATGTACGCAGGCAAAATCTAGAACATATTTTGAGTTAGTCTTTAAATACATCGGCATTCTTAATTTACCCCGTGGTAATATCCCAAACCTTGATACTTTTATCTCTGCTGCAGGAAAGCAGCTTAGATCCTTCCGGAAAAAATGTAATACCTGATACATTGTGATCGTGACCTATTTCAAAAACCTAGGAATATACATTTTTCTGAATTCGTTAAATAACAAAATACCTCTCAATGTTTTGGAACATTCAAACGTGTTAAAGTTCCATATTCGAATAGACAAATCGGAGGAGCAAGAAGCTTAAACAAACCGCACTTTCAAAAGTAAGAACAACGCATAATCATTATACCTATGTTGTTTCCTTCGAAATCAATAGCTATATCTTGTACAGTGTCAGTATGACCTTTTAATGTTTGTTCAAATTCACCAGTCTCAAAATCCCAAATCTTAAAAAATCAAATAATGTTTCAGTAATAGTAAATTTTAAAAAAAATTGGTTAATGTACAAAATTACAGATCGAAGAGAGTATTTACAAACATAATCATTTCCAAAATATCAATATTAAATTTCATGAAGTCAACGAAATCAATACGATAAAAACTATTAGAATCTTAAATCGAGGCTACTTTAAAATTTCAGAATAAATAATTTTTAATAATTTCATTTCAAATTAAATAAAAATTTAATTAAATAAATATTTATTAGATAATATTTTAACAATATTAAATTTATTATTAATTATAATAAACTGTAATGTTATCTGACAAATTCATTGAAGAAATAACTTAACAAGTAGCTAAGAGTTCTAATAAGATAAAAGTTTTGACATAGAAAACTATTTAAGTTTGATCGTAATTATCTGTCGTATAATAAATAATTATTAGTAATTTCAAAATTTATTCAATAATTCATAGTTATGAATTATTGAATAACTATAGTTTTTAAATAATTCATAATTTAATCGCATAATTATATGAATTATAGAAACTAAGTATATTGTTTATTTTGAACAATAAATTCAAATTAAAGAAATCATTTAATAGAGAAATTGAATCAGTTATTACGTACTAACAAATACCTTAATTGTAGCGTCTTCAGAAGATGATATTATGTGTGTAAATGCTGGATGGAAAACAACTCTAGTTACTGTATTTCGATGTCCAACTAATGCAAATTTTTCAGGTTGAGCAGGAGTCCACTCTGAGGATGACAACTTCTCCCGTTTATGGTTTGTTATAAAACATTCTTTTTCAAGTTGTGACAAACGTTTCTCAAGTTCCATTACTCTTCGTTGAAGACGAAGAACTGACGTCCACTTCTTTTCTAACAATCCAACATTCTTTTTGTCATCGAAATCGCTCTTAAGCATAATTTCATGAAGGAGATCACATAGCTTGAGAGTAATGAGAATATACTTTCAATAGACAAAATGAAAGCTTTACTAAACTTAATGCGATCAAAATAAAAATTATATTGCAAAGGTAGATTTAAGTTCAAAATTGAATTTAATAAAATAAAACAGGTAAGCAGACTGTTCAATAAAGTATTTTAAAAGAAACGATTGAAATTCAAAATGATATACTGATTTAAGGCAAAAACAGAATTAAAATAAAATTTCAAAAGGTTCGCTTATCTAGCAAATATGTACTTACAATACAAGCTTCAGCAATGAATTGTCGTGCTGTGTTTTCAAAGCCGTGCTGTAAAAGATAATCAGCAATTGCGGAATGCCTATATAACCAAATTGCAAATTAAAATTAATTCAGATAAGAATATCTGATTTAGATAAGAATGTTTGATTTTATTCAATATAAATTTATAAAACCATCAAAATATAAATGATATATAAATGATGATACTAGGGTGGCGATGCCATATAAATGATGATACTCCTAATATATCCATAATATTAAATAACATAAAACAACATTTAATAACGGATACAACGTACAGTTTGCACAAGTGGAAATGTTTTCCTTACAAACTGTATCGTTTGTTTTTACAGAAAGGCAGCAGAGGAAAATTTCAGCAGATCATTAAAGGACCGAAACACGAAAGGTAGGCGTAGGCTCACTGCTGATGAGGTCCACCTACGCTGATTGTAGTGTACAGTGCTGCATCTAGGATTAAAGAATTCACACGAGGATAATTTATGAAGCCGACCAAATGATGATACTCGCTCGTGTATGCAATTATTCATTCTGCATAAAATTATGTTATTATTATATAATACTAAATAATATTATAATATATATTAATATTATCATAATATTATAATATTCTGATAAATTATTTATATATTATTAATATAATATTGATAACTCAAAATTAATAATTTTGAATTATTAATTTCTATTTAAGTTATTAATAATGTTATTAATAAGTAATAACTTAGTTGAATCAACATTAATTATCTTTAATTTACTCATTTACGATGTATAAATCGTAGATTATTAATAACTTAAAGAAAAATTAATAACTAATTATTAATTTTGAGTTATCAATATTATATCAATAATATATAAATAATTTATTATTAATTTATTATAGTAATATATTATAAATTATTTACATTACCTTAATATTATAGATAATATTATATAAATACTGTAGATGAATTACGAAAAAGAGTTATAAACACTATTTTTTAAGACAAAAGCATTTGTTGAGTTTCACTACGCTATATTGAAGACAAAGACATCCATTTATCTGGCAATTTAGCATTCATTTTTAATCAATAAAATAAAAAAATCAATATTTTTTATATTAGTTTGATACATATTTTTATGAGTTATAGTATTCCAAACTATACTAAAATGCGTATAACGCAAGAATATTTATTATTTTGGCACCAATTGAGACTTATTATTTCGTAATATTACTGCATTTTTAATTTTTGAAATATTTCCAGGCAACACTGACATTGTTCCATAATAGCAATTATATAGATAAAAATAAGAAGTAAATCAAAAAGTTAAATTAAAACACTAAACAGAATAAGAACGATAAATTTGCAAAAAAATTGTCAAATTACTATTTGAATACATATGATGTAAATAAAAATAACGTCAAGTTATTCTCATAACAAAGAGATGAATTATATCGAATTTGCTGCTTTAATACTTAAATTTTCGATAATATTAAAAATACTAATTATATGATTAAAAACATATCCAGATTGAATAATTTTAAACTATTTGTTAACCGTATAAAAATATATTTATTGCTTCGAAAGTTGCTATTTTTAAAAGAAAAAGAGTCTTTGAACATTTGTTATAAATTTATATTTCTTCTCTCTTCAAACTAATCGTGACTTAGTTGAAGTTACTTTGGTAACTTGTAGAATATTAAATAGATTACACATATATTTTCAAAAATCTAGACAATTACATATAATAATATAATAATTAGGATTATTAATGATAATATTAGCGGATTATCAATGATAATATTAGCGGACTATTAATGATAATCCGTTATATTGAAAAAAAGTACAAAATACCAGAACTTTTTAATTCTTAATGGCCTAATTACACATGATTCCACCCAATCAACAAATTAAAAATGAAAAACTAATACTCACAATTCTTCTGTTTGCTTCGGTGATAAAACCATAATTACGTCGAAGAGTATTGGCGTATCGATAAACGGTCAAACTTAAATAGTTCAATAAACAAAAAATTTTAATCTATAAAAGTTGTACAAAAAGGATATCAAAAGTGAAATTTTATATTAACGTCAACATTAAATTGATACAAACTCATATTTAGCAAGCTCTTTTGAAAAGTCGTAAATATCTGTCAATATTTATAAGTTATATATTAAGCAGGTAACAGTCAGCCTTCAAAAATTACTTTCGACACAAATTTATGTGAAAACGATAATACTCCGAATAAATAATAAATACAAAACCCATAATCTTCTTCCATTTCAAATATATAGTTATTACAGGAACAAAGAAGCAAAAATTATCCTTTATTTGATAAAAAAAAATCTATATTTCGATTGATCCTGCTATCATCATCAGGATTACAATAAATGTTTCACAATTTTTTTTAATTGTGAAACATTTTATTGTAACCCTGATGATAGCAGGAGCTATCGAAATATAGATTTTTTTCATCAAATAAAGGATATTTTCTGCTTTTTTGATCTTGTAAAACTATACTCCGAATAAAAAACATCCAATAATATAAAAATGGAAATATTATTATTACATAAGGGGCATTAGCCACAAGGCTGTTTTTATCGATCATGACAATAAAAAGAAAGAAAAAAAGGTCATTTATAGAACGTTTCGATTCGATGTACCACATCCGGCTTCATTAACCAACCTTCAGCATTTTTCGAAAATCCAGAAAGCAAGCAGCATTCGCAACAGAGGCGAGTAAATTATTCCATAAGTTACGCGCTCGGTGGGAAAGTCGAAATTTTTTAGATAATTTTCCGTGGCACAAAATATCTAGGCAAAGACAATGTCCTCTTCTTCCTTTTCGACAATTTCTATAACTTCAATGGGGAATCCTACGTATTAATGCACGAAACGATTCATAGAACACATGTCTAAGAACACGAGGCGACAAAAAATGGAACTCAATCCAAGATGAAAGAGCCGCTGCTCATAAGGGAAAGTCCTCAAGTTAGGAGATAAGCGTGTGACACTGTGTAGTATGCGTTCATACTTTGAGATTTCATCTTTCGTACATGGAAATGCAAACGGTGCAGCATATTCGATCAATGGTTGAATCTCAGTCTTATATAATATGGTCAATGACTGACGATTCGGTGCGGAGAAACAACTCCTAATTATATGCATCATCCGCCTAGCTGCGCTGTATACACGCATTGTATTCTCCCGCGTTTTAAGAGATCGGTGCACTGTGACGCCAAGGTCTTGAACATGTTCCATTTCCACAATACGCTCACTTCCAATGTAGTGATCAAAGCTTGATTTTAAACATTTTTGCCGAAACGCAAGTGTACACACTTGGGCACATTTAAAAAGGATACCCGTTAATTGAGACCAACCATGTACTACATTTAGTGCCTTCTGCAAACACACAATATCTTCCAGATCCTTAATAGTCCTCCATAATTTCAGGTCATCTGCAAAAGCGAAGAACTCGTAATACTTTGATCTAACTAGCTCATCCAATAAGGTATTTATGAATATGTTGATGAGGACTGGACCAAAGACAGACCCTTGAGGTACACCGATAGATACTTTTCGAGGTGGTGATTAAGATTGACCTACGCGTACACGAAAAAGGCGGTCGCATAGAAAATTCTGAATCCCATCTATTAGCCATTTATCTATTTGATAAGATTGCAGAACGCCGGGCAACATCACGTGCGGAACACGATCAAATGCCTGACTAAAATCAATGAAGATAGCATCCACAGCATAACCTCTAGAAACATCACCAATCCATGCTTCCCTTGCAATAGAAGATTGCTGAAACATGATCTGCCCTTACGAAAACCATGCTGACCTGAGTTGAGAAGATTGTATTCTGAAAGAATACAATCTTCTCAGGTTTATTATTCTCTCAAGTACTTTACAAATAGTACTTGTTAAACTGATTGGCCTAAAGTTTGTCGGATCATGTTTGTCACCATTTTTGAAAATAGGGATCACAAGAGCGTGTTTCTATATTGCTGGTAGGCACGAAGTTCGCAGGCCTAGCTAAAAGAGTGAGGTGATGGACTCAGCAATGATGTCGGATATATATTTAAGAAGAAATGTATGTATGTCATGTGGACCGGTGGCCGAAGAAAAAGAAAGTGCAGATAGTTCTTGACGAACTTCTTCTGTTGACACAATGTAACTAATATTGGCATTACCACGTGAAGGGTCAAGGTTACTGCTAGTATAGCTATTAACAGGTGTAATAAAAACGTATATGCAAAGATTTCGGCCATCAAATATGGCGTAGTAGAATCTACACCACCAACGTGAAGTGAAGTTCTTAAAGTAGAACACTTCCTGCTTAGCTCAGAGTGACGATTACGCTGTTTAATAGTCTCTCGTAGCTCCTGATCAAACCAAAAAGGCATGTTGTACTTGCCTTTACGAACAAATCGGAGAGGTGCAAACCAATCAGATAATTTTATTAATGCAGTCTAATATATTCCAACGCCTATCAACATCGTTGGTATGATCAACAAATGTTAACAATGGCACAGCATGTCTTAATTGAGCTATATTGAAGGAATGTCAATGCCGCTCATTATCGTGGGAACGGATAAGCCGTTGACTCGTCTAACAAAACTAAATAATAGAATGCAAAGATCACTCATGCCAATAGGTGCTCGTTGACGAATGTGAGATACGTCAGTTAGTGACTTAGAAAACCACAAAATCAAGTAGCGGTTCATTAGTGTTCATGAACCTCGTTGGAGTAAAACAGTGTTGTTCTAGTGTTAAATAATTAACTAAAAAGTAACAGTTCTTTGTCAGTTTTTGTTAAGCCATTCTTCAATTAGTAAGGATCCTCCGGGATTACACCCACTATACTAAAATCACCACCAAGCAATTCTTGGAAGTAGTGAAATTCTCTGGGATAGACCTCAGTTCAGGATCTAATACGAAAAATTTAAGAGTTTGGTAAAATACTCCAATTTGAAGGCAGTTACCATAATGTATGAGCATGACCGATATGAATTCACAAGTACTTTCCTGATTTGTATGTCTACATTCCTTTAAAACATTAAATTGATCTCTGATGAACAGTGCTACACCGCCATCTTTTCGTGTACTACGATCAGATTGAAAAAATTGATATCCAAGAATTTGCACGATACAATCTGGTATGCGCTATGCTACCCTGTTTAAGAAATGGCGATTATATCTAAGGAGGAGGAAAGCACCCACTCACGGACTTCATTAAACTTACTCAACATGCTTCTGGCATTAGTATATGCCACAGCAAAACCGGAAATTTCAGAAATAGTACATTACGTTTTTATTCGAGAATCAAAATTTACAAGCTTTCCAAGGTTCACATAGTTTCGAGAATGCATAAAGCGTTCCAGCGAACAAAGTAGCGGAGCCGAACCATTTGAAAATTTCGTATCGTCCGGTTACTTTCTCCACTCCCTAAGTAATTATTCTTTAGCGACTTTTAGTCCTTTACGATCTTCTAAAGATAGATCTTTTAAAATTCGAATATTCCCGTCCTTCAAACGATGGGACTTAGACATAATTGTCTGCACATTGTCAGCAGAAGTGAATACTGCCTTTAAGAATCGTGGCCGAGAGTTAGAACAAGTTTTCGGATTACCTAAACAGAATAACGAATAAACTCTTAGCGTCTTAACAAAGTCCACTTCATGTGTGGCAAATAAGTTAGAAACAAGCGATCGTATCGCATTCACTATTTCGTCGAGGCACCCTTGAGCATCAGGCTTGGATGATTCTGCAATATTAACAAAAATCAAGCATCGTTCTCTATCAGCAAAACGATTTCGCCGACCCTTAACATACCTCTCAGTACCACTGGCATCAACTCTCAAAGCATTAGTTTGTTCTTTTTTGACCTTCCCACCTTTGCATGCACTTCGCTTATTACAACCAGTATGTTGTTGCAAATCCAAGGTATCACACTTTTGCTCTAATGTTTCGTTGGAAAGGTAATTTTGCGGAGTAGATGAACGTTGGTTTTCGGAGTGATCAACAAATAATTCAGGCTTATGCATACTTTCTATATCCTAGGCAACTGGCTGATCACACGAACGTTCTACATAGCTGGACGAATGATTTTGAATGAATACTCGTGAGCTGCATCACGCATTAAAGTTTGATCTGGAACCAGATGGAAATGGGCTATTATGCATTGGTGAGTTTAATACCGAGGTGGCGTCTAATCTGGGCAATATTGGGTCAGTGCTTCTTGTAAAATAAACGTTAAAATAAGTCTTGGTTATTAAAACTCTTACATTCCAGATTATTCCTGTCAATTCCAGATTATTTCTGTCAATTCCAGATTATTCCTGTCAGTTCCAGATTATTACTGTCAGTTCCATATTATTACGGTCAGTTCCGCTCGCTACGCTCGCGGATTTAGCTCAATCTATCGATAAAAGGTCATGCCTAAAAAAGCGCGATCTCAGATCCCTGTTCCTGATCAAGAATCTTCCACATCGGAATGCAATGATGGCTATACCAGCTTTGAAGTTGGATGCGATTCCAAAGATTGCGATGTATGGACACTTGTTCGTGTTAAAATATCCGACCACTCGGTGTATAAACGTAAACATTTCACTTGCGGTTTTTGTACATCAGTACGACTACTACAGTTATCCTGCTCATCTACTCCTGTATCACACATGACCACTCAGACCAATGCTGTTTTAGATGTTTCCCTCGCATCAACACCTGACTTCGCATCATATAATCCCATTATTGAACCTACTCTCTCACACACTCCTCGTTCAACTACGTACCAAACTTCCATTAATCTTTCTCATTCTAACAATGTTAACGGTAAAGCTTTTCATCTCGTACCTCCTCTTTCCTATTCCTCCCCCAATCTAAATAAATCTCAAACTTCTTTATTCTCCTCACGAACTCCTTACTCGACCCCCCCCCTGTATCACCTCTCAATAATTTACACCCTTCCATCAAAATCATTTCCAGTAACATTTCCGATCAACTGATTCAACACTCCATTCCTGTCACTCATGCCCCAACCTATTTTAATTCTCCTTACTCTACCTCCCACGTAACACTTCCAAATAATTTACATCCTTCATTTAAAATCATATCCAATCACATCTCTGATCAACCGATTCAACACCCCGCTCCTGTCACACTTGCTCTAACCAATATTAATTCTTTATCAAGCACCCCTGTCATTTCCACTTCTATCTGCTCATCTACCTCGACTCCTACCAGCTTTGTCCGTCCACCACTTCCACGAAATCGTTCTCCATCGCGCGATCGCTGTATAATTATATCAAACTTAAAGCTTTCCGAATCTGCTTCTCCACAATCTCGCCTCGATTATGATGTATCTGCTTTCAGGTCTATCCTAGCAACCATTCTTCCTGATGATAACCCATCACTCTTCAATAATATCGCTCCTGTATCCTTTATTCGTTTAAACAAATCCACTAAATCCAATCATCTCAGTCCTCCACTCTTAAAAATCGTTTTCCGACATAGTTCACATGCCTCTTCTGTACTCTCCCAACGCTTTAAACTTCTTACCACTTCATCTACTTGCCGTATCTTTCCTGACCGCTCCCCTTCTGATATTGCCCAGCTTAATTTAGCTCGCATTGAGAAACATCGACGTGAAACAAACGGCGAGTCATCCTTATCTGCACGTAAAATCAACGGAAATTTTCACGTTCTTCACACAAGGCCAAAAATTCGATGGCGTCCCATCTCTCCCCCTTGTCTTCTTCGCTAGTCGATCTCGCTCCTAAGCATACTTTTCGTCTTAGTCTATTCAATACTCGCTCCATTCTTCATAAAGCTGATATGCTTCTCGATATCTTCGATCAATTATCTATCGATATTCTCTGCATTACCGAATCCTGGCACTCTGACTCCGACGATCTTGCTATTCGTCGTCTATGTCGCTCTGGTTGTTCTCTAGTTGAATCAGCTCGTCAAATTGCATCTCATGCATCTACTGCTTCTAACCATGGCGGTATTGTTGCCATTGCTCGTCACCCAATGTCTTTACGTAAAATCAACGTTAACATCCGTTACACTTCGTTCGAATTACTCATATGCAGATTATCAACGCCTTTCCCTCTGGAACTTGTGATTGTATACCGTCCAGGTTCAGTTGCCCCATCACGTATTTTCTTTAACGACCATGCAGATCTAATGTATCACTGTTCATTGTCTTATACTCCTTCTTTTGTTCTCGGTGACTTTAACATTCGTCTTGATCGCCCGTCTGACTCTGACTCTATCACTTTAACTAATCTTTTTTCTGATTTTAACTATAAATTACTTTCAACAAGCCCAACTCATATTCTCGGCGGTGCTCTCGACATCATTGCTGTTCCTAACTGCTTCAATGACTATACCTCCTTGTCAATTACTGATCCTAGTTTGTCCGATCATTTCCTTGTCACTCTTACTCTTACTCGTCCCCATCCTCCTTCTCCGCCTTTACCTTTATCTACACCAAGTCGACCCTGGAAGCTTCTCGATATCCCTGTTCTCTGCACAGCCTTACTCAATTCTTCACTCTTTTCACTTCCTCTTAACTATCTCTCTCCCGATGATCTCTGCATTCTGTTTGATTCTGCTTAAAGTTTATAACGACTTACTCATATCGCGCAATCATAAATTATGTAGTGTCATAGTTTCTCTTGATCTATCGTCTGCTTTTGACATCGTCGATCACTCGATTCTTCTCCATCGCCTTCGTCATGATTATGGCTTCTCTTTACCCACTGTATCATGGTTTTCTTCATATCTATCAAACCGTACATTTCGCGTATATTCTAACTCTTCTCTCTCCCATCCTTCGTCCATTCCGTCCGGTGTTCCACAAGGCTCCGTATTAGGCCCTATACTTTTCTCTCTTCTTGTTGATGATTTGTCTTCAATTTATCATAAATTTGACTTCCATGTTATGCAATATGCTGATGACATTGTCATCTATGCTCATGCACATGTTTATCGTTTTCACGATCTTAGTGTTTCCGCTTCGGACTGTCTAGTCTCAATTTTCAATCATCTTTCTTCCCTTCGCCTTTCTCTGAATCCTGATAAATCTAAAATTATGTGGATCCTACATCGAAGCATCGGCGTAGAACCTCCTTCCGTATCATTAAATTCTACAATTCTTCCTATCGTTGATAATCTTGTTTTCCTAGGCTTTCATTTCGACAACCGACTTTCACTTAAACCTTTCGTTAGAGATAAAGTACGCTCATCTACCTTGATACTCCGCAACCTCTGTCAAGTTCGTAGATTGATCGATTTCCCTTCTTGTATGACTCTCATATCTTCTCTTCTTTTCTCAAGACTTGATTACTGTCTTAGTCTATTTTCCAACTCACCTAAATCCACTCTTCTTCCTTTACAACGCATCATCAACGCTGCCGTTCGAGTTCTCCTCCGTCTTCGTCGTTTTGATCATACATCCCACTATCTTGTTTCTCTTGATTGGCCTACCATTTATTGTCGTGTTCAAATTCGTCTTCTTATCATTGCTTTTCGCCTTATAACTTCTCATACCCCCTCATTTTTCAACCTTTTTTTCTCGACAATTCTCGCACTGTGTATTGTGCTCCGCGTTTCCGTAATTCCCTTCTTTTACATGTCCCAAACTACTCTACCTCTTTTGGACTCCGCTCCTTCCTGGTGGCTGCTCCCTTTGGGCAGCCACCAGGAAGGAGGTAGAATGGGCAGATGAATGGGAATCATCTGCCCATTCATATATGCCAATCAACTTCCCTGCAGTGCTTCAAACGACAAATCCGATCCCATTTTAACAATTTGTCTGCTTGACTTTTTCATTTTTGTTTGTGGACTTGTAAGCGTACAGCTTGTACGCATTTGCCACATTAAATAAATTTGTATTATTATTAATTGAGAAAGAATTAATATCGGATGGTTCATGAACACCCTCCACAACTGATGCTTGGATTTGTTTCTCAACATTTGTTTTGCTTTTTTGCCCCACTTGAATAGTTTCTCTGGGACAATATTTGGTCATCGATTCTTTTAATGGAGATAGAGTTAATATCGGATTGTTCAAGAACATCTTCCATAATTGATGTTTGGATTGCTTGCGTAGCATACTTTTTACCTTGATGCGAAATTGAGTGTTCATTGGTAATAGTATTGAGTAATATGGCAGAACAGTACCCACATAGGAATGATTTATTTGAATATAGTGTCTTCTATGTAGGAGAAATCGTTATTGAGGTCTACACGTCACATTCACCATTTGAACAACCTAAAGCTCTGTAAAGTAGGTAGATTTATCAGTACACTTGACTTTATCTGACTTCACTGGTTTCTTTGTTATCTGCCTTCACTGGTTTCTTCGTTAGTTTGTTCATGTCGTATCAATAATATTAAAAATTTGTTTTTTTTATCTCACACTTTTTTAAGCTATTTCTTTTTAAGCTATTCAAACTTTTTTAATATATAAAATTAATATTTTAATAATATAAATAACAATTTATATAATGTTTTAGTAGTATATAATTTTATATCATATATCATTTTCGGTCCTGATGATCGCAGTTGATATCGAAATACTGGACTTAAAGCATTTCATATACAACTGTTTGATGATCATAAAAGTTTAGATTCGTGTAATAGAAAAATTATCTACGTTTTGCTTTTTTGATCGTGTAGTCAGGGATTCGATCACACCAGTAATGAAATGACAGCTGACAGATTGTTGTTTAATATTGACAATGACTTACTGTTGAATGAAAACTTATGATTTATGAATCCGGTAAAATTGTTCTTTGTTTCAAGCCAAAAGAAAAAACGGTAGCAGATAAATAGAGATGAAACATCTATAACCGGCTTCAGAAGGACATAGATTTCATACACTCTTGGTGCAACTCACATGATCTTACTATTAACATAGAAAAGACCTATCACATGCATTAAGAATGCTGATCAAGTCAAGGATCTCGATATTATATTATCTAATAATTTGTCATCGGGTCCTCATGTAAAATATATTGTAAGCAAATGTCAACGCATTCTACGGCTACTACGAAGAACGCTAGGTTCAATAGATGTTGACTCATTTAGGGTGCTGTTCCCCTCGATTGTCCTTTCTCATATGTTATATGCTTCATCAACAGTCTTTCCGCAATCTAAGGGTGATTTGCGTTTACTTGAGGGCATTCTCCGTAAAGCTAACCATATGGTTTCTTCTATTCGAGATATTCCCTACCCTCAGAGACTAGACGTTCTAGGCATATGCGATGTTGAGACTTCTTTAATTAAAGCAGATTTGATGTTGGTGTGGAAGACACTGCACTCCTCTAAGCACGTTTTAAACTCTCTCTATTTACACTTTCTGCTAATGAAAATCTACGAGAGCACAAGCTTAAACTGGTACACAAACTGAGACCGAAGAGGAACCGAGGTGACATAAGACATTGAATTGTCAAACATTGGAATAAATTACCATCTACTGTTGTTGAGGCCACACATGTATCAGAATTGAAGAATTATCTTCGTGCTGAATTCCGCCTTGAATCCTGACTTGTTTCAGCTATTTTGTTGACTATTTTTTTATAAAAAAATTAGTGGTCATTTCACTACTGATAAAAGTTGATCAATTTACTAACTAGACGACCAAACAGAAAAAATTCGTATTCATCTATGTTTTCATTAATTGCTCTTCTCCACTGTTTAGTTAAATAACTTTCAGTAGTTAGTTGATCAGATGATTTTAGGCGTGTAGCGGTTATCTTCGATGTCTAGCAGTAATATGTAGTATCAGATCACAGTCCATCTTTGCAAACTAATAGAGCCTAGTAAGTTCTAAATCAATTTCCATTGCTTGTAGTTATCCTACAGTGGAATGTAGAACAGCCCAGTGAAGTTGGCTGTAGCTCCTGGAGTGAGCTGTTGGTCTCTGGCCATACTTAAAAGCAGTGTTAATATTGAACAAGCCATAAATACATAGCTACCATAATATAGTATTTTGTGTTTTGGACTTGTTACAAGCGCTGTGTGAACCAAAATATCATATGACTCTTTAATCAAACTATACTTAATTTTAAATCAGATTAATTATCTTTATGGAATTTTCGAACGCGATTATCAAAACATAAATTTATTTTAATTTTCCCTTCGCTATGCTAGCTAAATGTAGCATATAATTTCTGATTATGTTACTTCATCATAAAAAACAACACAATTTGTTCACCAGCTAATCTTAATAACAAAAGTTCCTTCTGTGTAACTTCAAATCAGTCTCCATTTCAATGTTGGATGATTAAAGCAAAATGATTTTGATCCATTTAGTAAATTGAGAATTTTGCAGCAAGATACTGAATATAAGAAATATAAAAATACATTTATGTTTGTTGATTGTCTGCTACAATATTCCAAATTTAAAAAATTGATGAAAATCATTAATTTTGATGATTTTTAATTAACTAAAAATATTTAATTTAATAAATACATCAATATTTAAACAAATGAAGCCAAATCTTATATAAAAATAACTTCAGTTTTGTAGCTTAAAACTATAAATTAATTGCTAATTATAGGTGATAGCTGTGTTAACTAAACAAATTCATGAAATAAATTCAACACAACATATTGTACTGTGATTAAATAATTATTATAATAATCATTAAATAATTACTGAATTAAATAATTATGGTGTTCATTGTAATAAATATATTATGATTATATGCTTGGTGAGAATGATTATTAATTATCATTTAAAAGACAAGATAGTTAAAAACATCTCAAATTACAATCTTAATTTGTTTTCTCTCGAAAATCTTTGATTGAGATCACGCCCTATAAAACTAGATTAGTTTTTACTATAGATTTTGGATACCAAAACGGATGTTGTTCGAAACCCATTGCAATTTCGTTAATTACAATTAAGTAATGTAATTAATCGAATTACTAAAATAGGATTAATTACAGATTTAAAACTTTATCTTTATAAGATAAGTTAATTTGCTTATAAAAATAGATTATTTATTAACTTAAATAATTATATTTAATAAAAACGTTAAATTATAGCTAAAGTGATAGATAAAAAATGAAATTCAAGGTAATTCGCTGAAAACGTCATAATTTTAAATTTACGACGAATCCCCATTCGTCATTATAAAATGGATTGCTGTAGAATATAATAATTTCCTTAAGAGTACTAGTTTTGAACAAGACAAACCAATAATAAGCTCTTTGATATCAAGAAATTAATCCGAGCACAATTACATCAATTACGTAACAGGAACCATTTTAAATATTGATAATTATTTATCTTCTGAATTCGGAAATAAATGAATACGGAAAAATTTGGAATTAAATAAATATTTTTGAAAAAATATGTATTCTTCTTACGAATACTATAGGATGCCCGACAATTGAAAATTATCTTTTTCCCGAAATTTAAGATAAGAAAAGTTGTTTTAAAGGATTTCAATATTATAGACATCACTGTCAACAATGATATCATTTTACATAATGTAATGTTTAATACATCAAACTTGCATGTTTTCTACGTAGCAAATTCTACGAAACGCATCCGATATTTTAAATTTAGAGGTTGATATCTCGTTAAATAAGTGGAAACATTTGTACAATTAATAAAGGTTTGGTCATAATATTTTAGTAAAACGTTTCTATCGAGATTCAACTCGAGGATTTACTAATATAAGACAAAATTGCAACTATTGATTTTAATTTTAATTACATATGACATAACCATGTAACTGACAGTTAGATAATTTTTCGTACCGATGAATGGTAATATATCACGTAAAAATTATCATTATCTCACTAGGGTATTCATTTTTTAAAATATCCGAGCACAAACACGCGTTAATGCGGTCTGTGACACAATTTATTACTTGGCGAATAAAGTTTTAATATCTCTTAAATTAAACTGAATAAAATGTACTTGTACAGAGCAACAGTTTTACTGCCAGTCGGCACAATGTACTCGTTGTGATGCAATACGAACCTTTGCAAATATGATTTTAAAAATCTTTAAATAAACCGAATAAATTGTGCTGATTATAAACTATGAGGGCTCAGATCCCCCTGGACCTGAGGCGGTGAATTATGTAGGAATACTAACAATGTAATTATTGATTTGTTTTCGTCTAGATTTTGCTTTCTGTTTTCTCTGCTTTTGTCGGTTATCCTTATGGTTTAGTTATTTAATAAACCCCTTACTTACTTAAACTGTGATAACACCAGTGCTTATGTCAAAGGCAACAGTGACCAATAATCGACAAAGACAACAATGATTTGTTTTCTCAGCAGTATCATAATTCAACTATAAAGGTCAAATATACATATGATGAAACACTGAAATATCTGCCACATTCCTATGCTATCTTTAGAAACTACTAGATTTTTATAAAAAAAATCGCAAATTTTGAGTCTCGGGATAAATTAATGAATAAGCTCCAACCCTTTAACAAGCAAAATTATAATCAAATTGCAACATGTTCACAAATTGAGATGGGGATATCGTAGTCTACGCAAATTAATTTGGAAAATTTTTAAGATATCCTTTTAAAGAATAATGATGCCCTTAGCAAATGCAAAATACTTACAATAGCGATGATTCACCAACTATATAAAGTCCTAATACTCTTGAAACTACTTTAGATAAAAATAGATAGTATCAAAATATGTACTTCCCAGAGAAATTTAACTTAAAATTATTTAATATAAATTGTGATATAAATAATATTTTAAATAATAAATAATAAATAACAATAATCAATATTTTAATATAAATTTAATCAATAGATTTTTATTCGTATTTCGAATATAATACGGATATGTGGTATAATTAATCCGTATTAATAAAGATTTAGTGTCGTACACATTCTGATCTAATAATGCCGATGTAGGAAACATCAATGCGTATCGAAGAGATCAACTTGACGAAATGCAATGCTAAAATCTATTTATAGTTGAAATAACCGCTCAGGAAACAGTACTACATGCATAATACACATTGAAATGAACAAAGGTCATATTCATTTAAGTTATAATCCGCTTAGCAAATTATAACCAAAATTTAAAACACTTTAGTTCGGACTCACATTTAGAACAAACAAATGTACAAATCGATCATGATGCTAAAAGTACATGGGACAATAGTTTTGTAGATTTCTAGACAGTTAAAATAAAAACGTGACTTGTAAATATTAGCTAAAACATCACATGATTAAGATTATCAACTTTTTAGATAACGGATTAGCTAAAATGAACTCAAATTTTAAAAGTTTTCGCTTAAGCTTCCAAATTAAAATTTTGCAATTTATTTTTTATAGAATCCTTGGATGATTTCGTAAAATTGCAAATAACGTTGAAAATTGGGCTGTTTAAAAAGATTTATTAGTTAATTCATCTAAATGTGCCTACATGTGATTGCATGGTTGACGAAATTCTATTGCATCTACATATTTCTTGGATTAAAACAGATCGAACGAGTGAACCACTTTAAATATCTAGGCATGTGGGTTTCGTATCAACAACATAGCGATTATGTATGCGCTAAGGCCCAACAGATGGCCAGACTCATTCGCCGTACATTTGATTAACTGAGTTCACAATCATTTCGAACTTTGATTTATGCGTTTATTTTGAGTAATTTGCTATATGGATCCCAGTGTACTTATCCGACGACTATACGTGAAGAGCTCCAGATGGAAAGTATATTACGCCGTGGAACTAAATGTGTTCAACAGCACGAAACTTTCTATACAATGTCAGATTAGAAATTCTTTACATAAAGAGCGTGAGCTTCACTAGGAATTTTCATGATTTGTGCCTTTTATGAAAAGTTTTGCATAACCCTAGACATGTGCTGTATAATCTAATGGGCATAACATATGGTCGGTCGCCAAACATAACGACCTTGATCGAATACACAAATGAAGTGTAGCTACGGGCGTGAAAGTGAACTTTGATAAATGTGCCCACCTGAAACTAGGGAAAAGTAAGCATGAGCGTTAATTTCGATTAGAAGTTAATTTCGATTGTAGGGATTTGGGTGTTATTTTGCACAAGACATTGAGAACTCGCTCAAATACTGACTTTATTCATGGTAAGCCTAAAAATCAACCTAAAAAGTTTGATAGATAAAATAACATACATTTGATATCTAATATACATACAATCAATCCAGTTCAAGATCAATCCGGTTCACGATCAATCCAGTTCCAGATCAATCCAGTTCCAGATCAATCCAGTTCCAGATCAATCCAGTTCCAGATCAATCCAGTTCCAGATCAATCCAGTTCCAGATCAATCCAGTTCCAGATCAATCCAGATCCAGATCAATCCAGTTCCAGATCAATCCAGTTCCAGATCAATCCAGTTCCAGATCAATCCAGTTCCAGATCAATCCAGTTCCAGATCAATCCAGTTCCAGATCAATCCAGTTCCAGATCAATCCAGTTCCAGATCAATCCAGTTCCAGATCAATCCAGTTCCAGATCAATCCAGTTCCAGATCAATCCAGTTCCAGATCAATCCAGTTCCAGATCAATCCAGTTCCAGATCAATCCAGTTCCAGATCAATCCAGTTCCAGATCAATCCAGTTCCAGATCAATCCAGTTCCAGATCAATCCAATTCCAGATCAATCCAGTTCCAGATCAATCCAGATCTAGATCAATCAAGTTCCAGATCAATTCAGTTCCATATCAATCCAGCAAATTTAACAGTTTTAACACTCAAGGACGTTGATGGGAGGACGTAAGAAGACAACTACCACCGACACCAACTGTGCTAAACTACAAGTAAAGTGCTCGACACACGACTGCAGCGTATGGACTACAATCGCATGCGCCAACAGTAAGTCTAAAGAAGACTTCATATGCGGCTTTTGTGCCAACAAACTCATACGCGACCTCTCCCATAAGAACATATCAACCTCCAACGTGTCCACTCAAACCACTCCAGTCGTTTCTGATATCCTTTGTCAACCCACTGATCCTGTCATCACATGCACTTCTAATCCCATGTATTCACTTCCCGACACCCCCCGTATCTTCCTTTCTGTCTCGTTTCTCAATAACCTACATCGCTTAATCAAAATCACTTCTACCAAACTACACAATCCTTCAACTCATAACCTTTCCTCACATCGCTCACCACCCTCTTTATTATCCAAATCCTCTTTGTCTTCCGCTGTTAAACCTACACCCTTGATATCCTCAATTCCCAGTTCTCCTATCGTGATCTCTCCAACTCACATTACTCGTCATCCTTTACGGAAACGCTTTCCTTCTCGCTATCGTTGCATCATCGTCACTAATATCACTCCTTTCACCTCTTTATCTCCACAAGCACGTCTCAACCACGATGTTTCCGCATTCAGATCCATCCTCTCGTATCTTGTTCCTGCGGATAAACCATCCTTTTTCAACATCTCTCCTGTCGCATACATCCGCCTAAACAAATCTCAATCTAATCCCTCCCAGCCCACTCCTAAAAATTGTTTTCAAGCATTGCTCTCACGCGTCTTCTATCTTCTCCCAACGATTCAAACTCATGTCATCTTCAGACACTCGCATTTTTCCCGATCGCACCCCCTCCGAAATCGCTCAATTATCATCGGCACGCATCGAAAAACACCGTCGCGAGGAAAACGGCGAAACATCTTTCTCCATTCAAAACATCGAAGAAATTTTCATCGAAGAAATGTCCACACCCGCCCCGAAATTCAATGACGCTTCATCTCCCATATGTGTCTTCTCCACAAGCCCCTATCACCACCACACACGGTTTCCGTCTCGGCCTTTTCAACAACATATCTATTCTCAATAAATCCGATCTCATCCTCAATTTATTCACTAAGCAATCCCTCGATCTATTCTGCCTCACCGAATCCTTGCACTTCGATTTTGAGGACCTCTCCATCCGCCGTTTGCTCTCTGCCGGTTGATCATTGGTCGAATCCGCTCGCCCATTCAGCTCATCTGCTTCTAAATTCTCTAATCATGGCGGCATTGTCGCATTCCCCCGTCACCCCACGTCTATTCTCAAAATCACTTCCTCTTTCAGTCCTTGCTCTTTTGAACTGCTTACTTGTCGTTCTTCTAACCAGATCACTCTAGATCTCGCCATTGTATACCGTCCTAGTTCATCATCTCCTACCTCCTTATTTTTTTTACCGAACTCGATGACCTTCTGTCCCACTGTTCTTTGTTCTCCATCTCTTCAATCGTTCTTGGCGACTTCAACATCCGCTTCAACCGCCCCTCTTCCACCGAGTCCATCCAGTTCATCAACATTCTATCCAACTATAACTACAAAACCATCTCCGCTGCACCCACACATAGCCTTGGTGGAGCACTCGACATCATCGCTGTCCCCCGATCATTTTGCTGCCTACACCTCACTGTCCATTTTCGATCCTGGTCTATCCGATCACTCTCTCGTCACCCTTGATCTCACTCACAACGACACCCCTCCTCACATACCTACAATCCTAAGTCGCCCTTGGAGAAATCTTGACCTCTCTTTTCACCGCTCTGCCTTACTCAAATCGTCTTTATCCTATCCTACAATAACATATTCCTCTCATCACGATCTCGCCTTTCTTTTTGACTCTGAACTCACATCCATTCTCGATCTTCTATTGCCCTTCAAGCCTCACTCAAACCGTCGCTTGCACCGTGCACCATGGTTTGACATCCAATGCCTACTCTCAAAGCGTCGAATCCGGCATGCTTTTCGAGTCTATCACCGCTCTCTCAGACGTGATTTTCGCTCGATCACTCAGTCTTTCCGTGATTCCTATCTTGCTCTTCGCCGGTCTTATCTCAATCCACTACGTACCAAATGCAACTCCTTCTGGCAGCATAAAATCATCACTTCATTCAACTCTTAGATTCTATGGCATACTTTTAACTTAATCCTTGCTCGTTCCTCTTCACCGTGCAATATCAATGCCCATGATTATTCGTCATTTCTCCAGACTAAAGTATCCACGTTGCTCTCTCACACCCCGATTTCCATCCTATCCCACTCTGTCCTACCTAGCATCATCCTTCCAGAACTCTTTCATCTTCCCACTATCTCACCTTCCGAAGTTTTATCTGTTCTCATGTCCTTGCCCAGCAAAACCTCAACTGCCGATCTTCTGCCTACCCATATACTTAAATCCATATGATCATCGATATCCCCTTTTCTCACAACCTTGTTTAACTTGTCCACCCGCAGTCGTATCTTCCCTTCACACTGGAAAATCGCAATCGTACGTCCCCTCCTAAAGCAACAATCGCTCGACCCCTCCCTTCCTTCTAGCTATCGCCCCATTTCACTACTCCCTACTCTTTATAAGCTCTTAGAACGCATCTTCTAAATACAGATCAACGCTTATCTCTCATCATCCAACATCCAATCTATACCCTCCTTTCCAGTTCGCTTTCTACTCAAATCATTCCACAGACATCGCCTGCATGAAAGTTTACAACGACTTACTCATTTCTCGAGACAAGGCCCTATAAAGTGTTCTCATCTCCCTCGACCTCTCCTCCGCCTTCGACATTGTCGACCACTCCGTCCTCCTTTCTCGCCTTCGTTATGATTACGGCTTTTCTTCTTCCTACGTAGCATGATTTGTCTCATATCTATCCGACCGTTCCTTTCGCTTCTGTTCTAATTCATCATCCTCCCCTCCCATCCTTTTTTGCGGGGTCCCACAAAGTTCAGCCCTAGGTCCCCTGCTTTTCTCTCTTCTGCTTGGCGATATCTCTTTGTTTTTCAAACCCTTATCTTTTAACGTCATGCAATACACCGATGACATCCTCATCTATGCTCATGCACCCGCACATCGCATACACGATATCAGCATTTCTGCCTCCAACTGTCTTTCCTCTATCTACAAACGTATCTCCAATCTCCATCTCGTTCTAAACCCCGACAAGTCCAAAATAATGTAAATCCTCCCCCGTTAACCTAACATATCTCCTCCCACTGTATCTTTTACCTCATCGATCATCCTCATGGTACACAAACTCACTTTCTTAGGCTTCCATTTCGATGATCACTTTTCCCTTAAACGCTTCGTTAGTGACAAGGTTCGCTCGTCTAACTTAATTCTCGGTGAAATCCGCCGTATCCGCCCCCTTATCGACTTTCGTTCTTGTATGTCTCTTCGTTCATCGCTTCTTTTCCCTAAAATCGATTACTGCCTTAGCCTTTTCGCAAATTCTCCACAATCCATCATCCTACCCTTACAACGAATAATCAACTCCGTCGTTCGAGTGCTCTTTCGTCTCCGTCGCTTTGACCACCTGTCCACATATCTTACCATCTCTTCTGACCCACCATCCACATCCGCATCAAACTCCGCCTTCTTCTCGTAACTTTTCGTCTCATCGCTGTCGTCTCCCCATCGTTCATCAACCTTTTTTCTTACACGACACTCGCCCCACCTCGCTTTCGGTGCGTTCCCGTCATACCCTCTTACTCCACGTTCCCAATTACTCCAACAACTATGGTCTCCGATCCTTCCTCGTCGCCGCCTCACTCGCCCGGAATTAACTCCCTCTCGACGTCCGCTGCGCCCCCTCCTTTATCATATTCAAACACCTCCTCCGTTCACACCTCGACACATGATTTACATTTTTGTTTTGTTGTGGTCATGTAAGCGTGCGCTGGCACGCGTTTGCCACGTTAAAATCTTTTTTAAGCCAAATACGCTTGCAAAACTACGCCCATTAAATTTTAATTGGATATCTTTTCGCTGGTTCGCCCACACGCTGAATATTGTATCAAGGCATCATTTCCATCTACTAAGGCAGAAATTACGAAGCTTGAGTCAGTGCTTTGAAGATACTTCAGATTTTTTTCAACCTGGGAATTCATACGTAAACCGCTTAACTTCCTTACAGCTGCTTTCAGTCGTTAAATGTTTATTTACCTAAACCTCATTGCGACGTGGCAGATGGTTCATTTCGCATAGGGATTTCCTTCTCACTATGTGAAGGTTGGTTCGCCAGCTCATATAGGCCATCCTCTATCACTATATAAATTACCAGATGGCAAAGTCCCAAGCGCACATAGGTTCTTGAATGTATGGAATGTGCTGTCTAAAGAAATTGCATGTGCATTCAGCTACTATAAATTAGTAGCTAGATGCTACTATAAAATATCGTTTTTGCTACTCCAGCTACTATAAAATATCATTAATTTCTCGCTACAAGATGGAGAGTTTTCTTTTCAAAGTGAGTTTTGAAATGCTTTGGCAGTCAGTTATGGTTGGAATCAATGACAGTTATCGTAGAAGTATGAATGTGGTGAACCTGTCATTTATTATGAACCGATATCGATTATCATTTAAAAATTGATATTGGACTATAGAGATTTGATATTTTGAGAAATCGCCTACCTCAAACTAAACTAAGGCTGTTGTCTGAGGAAGGCATAACATTTGAACTGACTTAAACTCGTATATATTATTAGATACATGTATATATAATATATACCAAACGGCTTCACATAGAACAGAGGCAGCATCGGACTCATGACCAAACTCGGAGTTGAATGCAATAGACAACTGTATGACAATGGATTGGATTAAACTGATATGAATCCATATTTAACCAAATTTGCACGATCTAGAAGCGATACAAACGAAGATTACGTGTAGAAATAAAAGTTATGCTTAGATAAAAATTTAAAAGATACGAGCTTGTGATTTGTATGCTCTAAGCGATATGTGGACCTAACGAGAATGCTAGCGCCTGGCCGGCGAGAATCACAATAATCGAGGTGAAATAATTGGTTGTTCATATGATATCTGCGTTACAAGCACGAAGACTACGCCAATGTACTTGCGATCAGGCCATTTTAGCAGGAAAAATATTCATTGAAAAGAAGTTTGTGAGATTAAATAACATACACTACTTATACAAATTACTAACTACTTACAACTAAATTGGCAAGAACAATATTCGAATATTTACTTTACTAAGTGGTCGATACAACAATCGAAAACTAATTGTTTGGACGCAAATATAGTAGACGTAAATTCAAAGAAATGCAAACAAACAACCTACAAATGGGATCAAAATCTCGTAAACGAAGACAAGAGAAGACAGGAGCAACAATGGAAAAGACGAAAATTCCTCCGAAGTACACAACACAACAAGTTTGTTGTGACTCCTTGGATTTTGATGTCTGGACAACCGTCTCAATTCTGGAGTCCGAGCAATCGGCTATGTGCAATAAGAAATTTATTTGTGGATATTGCAGCGCTTTGATTTTATTGCAAAATATCTCAAAGATCACACGGAATAATTTCGATATCATATTTGCTGCTGATACGTCCAGAGAATCCAATGATGTTCACCCCGTCGGTTGGAGTTGTGCGGCACTTAAAGATGTAACTCGGACGAATGATCTATTGAGTGAATATTGTCGAACTATGCCAAGTCCCGATATTGTGTCTAATCATACCTATGATGGGGACCTGAGAGATACAAAAAACACCAGCCCTATACTCCCAGATGACATGATATCGAATTTCACAATTAGTAAAATCATGTCTGGTCTGGATATGGAAACTGAGTTGGAAATATGACTACCAAAGAAGCTGTCAATTCCGTTGGCAAGTCACGATCCACATGGCCTACCTCACTTTCTCTCACGAAGCAATCAGATAACAATGATATAGACTCTCATTGTATCGAAATTCCACACCAGGTTGCAATCAAGGATGAACCGTCTAGAAAAGTTTTTAGTGAACAGTCTAGAAAGATTTTCAGTCAGATATTCTCTCAACGACAAACTGACCCACGAAATAGTCACAGGTCATTCTTATCCAGCAAGTCTAATGAATCTTTCCGGGATCGGTGTTTGATTATTACGAACGTTCTTGATTCATCGTCTAATGTGACTCAAACTCGAGTGGACCATGATGTTGAACAATTCTAAAAAATATTGAGAATTATTATTTCTTTAGAAGATCCATATATTTCAGAAGTTCGCCCTATTGCGATATTTAGGATAGACCGTCGCAACAATCTTGAAGAACGTTCTCGTTTGATGAAAGTTGTCTTTTGTACATCCTCAGTGGTCCGTGAGTTGTTAAAACGCAGGTCTACACTGAGGCAGTCCCAATTTCGATTGCTGACAGATATGTCTTTCGCTGAGCGTTGTCTCTGGCGTGTTGTTCGGACTAAGCTAAATGCTCGGATAGAATCTGAAGAAACTGATCTGCATATTGTAAATTTTTGGGTAGTTCGCGTCGTCCACGATTGAAATGGCCCCCGCTATGAAAACTTTTTCTGAGAATTGTAAGATAAGACCCAATGAGCCATATCGTAAAAACAACAAATGGTCCAAAGTTATATATTCGAACGTTCGAAGCGTTCTCAATAGGATGGATGAATTGAAGATCATAGCTACATATCATCATCCAAATATCATTGCCCTTAGTGAATCTTGACTATCTGACCTTGTTCCTGATAGCTTATTATCCATAGATGGATATAACCTGTTTCGTTGTGATCGATCTGGTCGAAGGGGAGGGGGTGTAGTGCTATATTGTAGTTTAGGTATTGGTGTAGTGTGTTTGCAGACGATTAGTGATGTCAATGAGATTGATGCTTTATACCTCAAATCGTGCCTTGATCAGGTCAATTTTATGTATGTGCTAGTGTTTTATCGTCCTCCTTTGGCAAGTATCGATGATTTAATAAAATTTATTGAGCTCTGTGGTCAACAGAAAAAATGTCTAATCTTAGGAGATCTGAATATTCCCTCAATAGATTGGGACTCTTTTTCGTCTCCTAGTCGCATTGCATCGAACTCGGTTTTATTGAGTCTTCTACACAACAGTGGTCTGGGTCTGCATCAGCATGCACGTGAGGAAACCCGTTTCACTAGCCAGTCGTCTGCCCAGCTAGACGTGGTTTTGTCTTCTTTTAAGTCTGATATTACTCACAAAGATTATCTTTTTGGACTGGGGATGATCGATCATTGCGTACTGTCCTTTTCATTTAAATGCGCAAACAGTGTAACGTCGGTCAGTCCCATGCAGGGTAAGCCTCTGAACTTTTGGAAGGCTGACTTTGGCGCAATTATCTACATATTGAATCTGGTTAGATGACCATATCCGTATATATGCGGAATTGACGAGGCTTGGTATGTTTTTGAGAGCACACTCTATAACTTACTGATATTGCATTCTTCCAAGTTTAAAACACATAGGGAAGTTTGTCCTTGGTTTGATGGGCTTCTCCGGTATCACTCATGCGCACGTAAACATGCGTAGATTTCATTTCGTTGTGGACAACAATCTTATGAGTCTTTCACACAAATTAGGAATATATCTACCACTCTCAAGAGGACGAAGCGTCGTCAGTTTGATGAGAAGCTGAGTTCTATGGATGGCAAGGCTCTATTCTCTTACATTCGCAAAATCAGAGGATCGAATGAGCCCCTGAATTTGAGGGATGATTCTCAAGGTGAGGTCACGTGTAAAAGTGTCATGGCAAACTTATTTGCCCAGGAGTTCTCATCGATGTTTTGCTCTTCGCGGACATTGTGTAGTTCTGAATCAGAAAAGGGTTCAGATGCATTCGACCGATCTAATCTGTCGTTTTGTGCTGAAGATGTTTTAAAGCTTCTCTGTAAATTAAAACCGAACATCGCTGCCGGTCCGGACGGACTTCCTTCAATTCTTTTGACTAAAGTTGCTCCGCAAATATATTCATATGTTTTCCGTGTTTCAGTTTTCTATTCTCCAATCTCGAATTCCTTCGCGTTGGAAGGAGTCCATTGTAGTTCCAGTGTATAAAATGGGAGATCGACAAGTGTGTAAGAACTATCGCCCAGTAGCCTTTACATGTATAATTTGTAAGTTGCTTGAAAAGCTAATAGTCAAAAACATATCTTCTGTTTTGGAAAGCAACGGTAAACTCAGACTCACAGCACGGTTTCAGACCAAATTGATCAACAATAAGTAATCTTTTGGTTTCTTCCAACTCATGGCAGTCTTCATTAGATGAACGAGTTCAATCTGATGTACTTTTTGTAGATTTCTCTCATACTTTTGATTCATTTCCGCATGATCGCCTCATTCACAAATTGAGGTCACTTAGTGTTTGTCCTATGTATGTCGCCTGGATTGCAAATTACTTAAGTTCACGCTCTTTCAAAGTACGTGTAGGTGCAGATATGTCCACATCATTCGCTATTCATTCTAGCGTTCCACATGGTGCTGTTATCTCCCCACTTCTTTTTATTGTCTATATCAATGATCTCCCATCTGTAATTCATTCTGATGTCGTTATGTATGCTGACGATGTTAAGATATGGAGGCGTATTAGAGACAAAAGGGGCATTAAGATCCTTTAAGATAATCTGACATGTCTAGAAAAATGGTCAGCGGAAAATGGTTTGAGGTTAAACCCCTCTAAATGTGCGCATATATCCATTGGTTCTTCACTAAACTCATCGTATCAGATAGGTTCGATTCAGATAAGCCGAGTGGGTGAATTCAAGGACCTTAGCGTGATGATGACCAGTAGATTAAAAAACTGATGTCCACACTAGATATATTTGTAATCAAGGTTATCGTATTTTATAGATGTTTTTGAAGTCTTTTGATCGAATAAGTCCATCAATGTTCAAGCGACTATTTTGCTCTTATATTCTACCCATCCTTGAATACGATTTACCTGTAACTTATCCACAGACTTTAAGGGAATCCCGTGACATTAAGAACTTGTTACGTAAAGGGTCACGAATGATTCCGAATTTCTCCAATTTGAAATATGCTGAACGTTTGACATCTCTACGTGTCGGCACATTGAAATATCGCAGATCGGCCATTATTTATAAACTGCAGTCAAAATTGTTTTCGATGGCTTTGGTGGTCTCTCTAGCTTATTATCCGTGAATGATAGACGAGAAACTCGTGGGCATGTGTGGAAACTAATAAAGCCAACTACAAGAATTCCTGTCTACCATCGATTTGCAACCAGGGTAATTAACGGATGGAATGCACTAAAGTGCCTTGATATCTCTAGTAGTATATCTAGTGATGCTATCCAGAAAGCCATCGAAGCCAAAAGAAGGAATTTGCAACTACCATTTGATTGAATTTTTTTGTTGATGTTTTTTATTTTTATTTTATCATGTTTTGTAAGCGACACGAGCTTGTAGCTCATTTGCCTCTATGTTATACTAATAATTAGACTTTTACAAAATATGAATATTAAAATTGGACCCATTTGCGGGTAAACATATAAACTTTCCATATGATAGTTTTACATTTGCAATTTCAGAGAGAAATGCGTTAGTTAAAACGTTTCGCTTATATGACGGCTTTTTCAATCGAGAAAAAGTTTAGAGAGCAAAATGTTAGTACGAAAAACTTTTGAGTAAAAGGAACGTCAATATTTTTGTAATTAGAATAGTGGATACGCTGATTTTTATTATGTAACATCCCACTGATATATCTGCTATCTTTAAATTAAGGCACTCGTCTGTATCTATTATGAGCTGTCATATGACTTAGTTTTTTACGTCTTTTTCTTATAGATTTTTATGCATTATCACCAATTTAATTACATCAATATCTGTGTTATGATTTTAAATACAGTGATTTACTACCGCATATTTCCTTCACGTCCTTATTTAAGTCAGAAAACCGATTATTCAGTCTGATATTCATTGTGAGTCTAGTTTTGCTGACGTATTGTTTTTGACAGACTTCGCAAGTCGTAGTAAACGTTGTCTATCCAATGAGAGCACTTTGGGTTTAGCACATTTAAAATTTCTCTTGTATTGGAAACTAAATGGAAATATTCTAAAATTGTTGATACCGTGACCTCCTGGATAGTATTATTGATAGCGGCTATGACATGATACTTGGAGACTTCAACGACAGAACTGGTCGTTGGATCAATGCAGCACTTCGCAGAGCTAGGAACGGTTATCTTATTCACAAACCCCCTCCCCTACCTTTCATTGCACATCAACAAATTCTATCCTCGACATTTTACTGCTTCACTCAAGGTGGTTGTTAAAACCCGTCTGCACAGAGCAGTCGCGCCAACAATTGTCCACCTCTCATGACCTAATTCGTTGGAGAATTGAGGAAGATATGTTGCTTAGAAGAAGGTTTCACTTTGATCCGATCAGGGTATCATTCTTTCAAGCGGCTATCCAACTCTTTCCCAGAATAGGAAATGAGAGTCTGACCGAATTTAATACCTACCTCTTTTCGCAAGCTACCGCGATTTTATCTACTACCTATAAAGGTCGTATATACAATCCCACTCCGACGAAACTCAAGGTCCTAGCGAAACTGATTAACCTCCCTAATCTCTCTGTTTCCGCCAGACAGGCTCTCTCGAATGAATATTGGAGCACTAGATATAGGTTCTAGCTGAGTAGGAATAGGACGAGTATTGCTCGTCTTAATCCTTCTCAGTCTTCTTTTTGGAAGATTTTCAAGAAGGAGAAGTTTGTTTGCTGGAAGGATAGAGCATTGGGTTGGATAGGTAATGTAGGCCTTGATAAAGTTTTGGAGGAGTCACTAGCCCTACACAACTATGGAGCCACTCAATCACCTCAACCAATCCCGCCTTGGTGTAACTTCAGGAGTAGGGATCTATCTGTTACGGATATCCTTAACTCCTGGGGTCCACTCCCGGGCACCTCCAAATCCGTCGCTCCACTTTCTTCTCGGGTCTGTCAGCTTTTGACAGCTGATCAGAGAAGAGAGGTGGCCGTCACAATGCTTTTAGCCTCCCCATCCGATGTAGCAGGCATCAATATTAGTAAGCGTGTTTTTATTCCTAAGAAAAAATCCTGCTCATGCCCTAAAGATCTGCGACCCATTTCGATTCAAAATGCCCTCGTGTCGATTTACGAAAAAGCGCTTGCGCGTAAAATTCGCGACCATTTAAGTAGGCGTAATTTGATCCCTCCAGGTTTTCATGGGTTCGTTAAAGGTCGCTCGGTCCATTCAGCAGTTGGTGAGGTGGAGCAGTTTTGTCGGGATAATAGCCATCGTCTAGTTGTGGCTGTTTTCCTTGACTTTTCTGCTGCATTTGACCGCATCTCCATTCCTTTTGTGATCTCTTCTCTCAGGTCCCTCGGGTTGCCTGCGAGAATTGTGAACAGAGTGGAGATCCTGCTGTATACCAAGCGATTTTAATATGAAGACGACCCTGATGCGCGTCAGTTCTACCCTATTACTGGTGTGCCTCAAGGTTCCCCACTTTCTCCTATCTTATATCTTGCTGCCTCTATTAATCTATTCAAAATATTTAAACGCGAACAACGTCTTGTGGTGTACGCTGATGACACCACAGCCCTGTTTACTGGACACAGGTGTAAAGACGTAGTCTCTGATATCAGCCGTTTCTTTTTAAGATTAAAAGATCACTTACCCATATCCAACCTTATTTTAAACTCTGCCAAATCGCAGGCGGTTGTCTTTCATGGCACCATTGCAACAAAGAAAAAACTTAAGAGATTAGCACTCTCTGCACTATCCTCCATATTTGCCTCTGAACCACTCCCCACCTTCTCAAGTCGAGTAAAATACCTGGGGTTCACCGTTACGGTGAACTGGTCGGCGAAAGCTGACCTGGATAGACTTAAACGTATCCTGAAGAAAGCTAGGTGGGCCCTGAAACGGGCTCAGCATCTGTCGTTGAAAGGGAAAACCCATGCGCCTTTGGGGCACTTGGGCTATCCCGGAATTAGTCTTCTTTTCGAGAGGACGTCACCCAGAGCAAAGGCTAAGGTTTCTTAAGCTCCTCGTCTCGCGTTTACCCAGCATAGTCCGCGCCGATTGGATTCTTCGGGGGGGGGGTGAAAGACCCCGGGTGGTTCAATCGGAAAGCGGCGTGTTGGATTGGTTTGGAGGCTCAGATCCCTATGGATTTGAGGCCTTAAAGCGTTGAGGACTATAGCAGAAGTATGAAGTTATCTTATATCTGACTGAATTAATTAACTATAATCTCTTTTTGACCTTATTTATGTATTTATTGTTGTATTTTTTAGTAAGAAAATCTTTATTATTATTAAAATTGTTGATAATTAACAAGCATGTAGGTCAATCCAAACCTGATGTGTCTGAACAATACTACAAACATTTACAATACAAATTTAATTCGATACCGAGAAAGACAACAACGCTTGTAGGGTATTGTTTTCAAGTTTTATCGAACTGCATTTCATGCTGACCCGAATAAGAATGAATGTAATGCTGATTTATATAACTCGTTAATTAAAAGACTTACAAAATATCTTGGATCGTGCGGAAGTACGTAAGCGTCAAAGAATCAAGGATGTATGAATCACTTTCGAGACTGTTTCCAAATACAAGGTACATGAAAAATTGTCCCAGTGAGCACTGTTGTCAATCCATTTGCAGTGACATTAAAGAACGATCAGAGTGAGGCTCTTAATGCAGGGCACAGTTTCAATGGGAGAGAGTTATCTAGATTTAATGTTACTTGTGCAATGCAGAACATCAAAAATTGTCCCAGTGAGCACTGTTGTCAATCCATTTGCAGTGACATTAAAGAACGATCAGAGTGAGGCTCTTAATGCAGGGCACAGTTTCAATGGGAGAGAGTTATCTAGATTTAACGTTACTTGTGCAATGCAGAACATGTGGAGGGACAACTTTGGAGACACGTACGAACCCTGAACGAGATCAAATTATGAGTTAGGAATCAACTTTAATAAATATGTATAAAATAAGTTAAGATCAACTCTTTGAAAAATATTTATTCCTGGCACCAAACTCTTTAAGTAATCCTAACATCTAAAAAAGTTAAAAAGCAAAAAACGCGACCAAACGCAATGAAGGTCGCCAAAGGTTATCAACTGGTTTTGTGAAAATCTTCAGCTTATTTGACCTAAAAACTAAGATAACTCAGCTTACTTACGAGTAACGACAACTGAATCAATGGTTGAAATTAGTAATAATTTACAGAGTTACGTTTAAAAATGTATTTATCGACACAGAAATTGAACTCATGTGAAGCTAATGATATTCATCCTAAAAAGTAGTACATACCGACCTTATTTTATTTGTTGCCGAAAATACATAAGACTGCGCGTCCATATCATGGACACCAATTGTTTCAAATAATGGTACCATAACTTAGAACCTGTCAAAATCCATAGACCTCTTGTTAAAAAGTTGTGTGCACTGTTGATAACAACGATAAAGATACGTTTGACTTTCTCCTAAATTTATAATCAGTAAAATATGAGACCAATCCTAGTGATATTCTACTCACAATAGATGTATCAAGCATCTACACTTCTATCTCATACAACAACGGAAAATATAGAATTGAAGATGTTTTAAAATGTCCTAAATGGGACAACAAAACAATATCGTTAGTTAAAGGACTGTACTTAATATTGGAAGGGAAGTCTTCGACTTCAATGACACATTGTATAGACAGAAAGTTAGTACTGCCATGGGTACACCCATTGTACTATTCGAAAGAACATTTATTGAACAAGTCAGATAATGACGGTTCAAATGGCATCGGTATATTATTGATGACATATTTATGGTCTGGAAAGCTTGAGAAAGTATTTAACAATTTATTGAAGGGTTGAACAATTATAGTGTAATTAAATTTACGGTAGATAGAAGTTACCCAATACACTTTCTTGACGTTTCCATCTATTGGGATAAAAGTACTAGAAATAGAGATTTACCGTAAACCAACTAGTCCGAAGTTTCATCTTCATTCACAGAGTGCACATGCATTCCACGTGAAAACAAACGTGATTGAAAATGAGGCCTTTCGAATACTCATCGTGGAATATATTGATCACTAACAAATAACCTATTTCTTCAGTTACAACATGATCATATGAAGGTAATGTATGTCGCTACATGGGAAGTAGTCAAAAATAATACGTCGGCTAAACTAAACTCTCAATGAATATCAGACTGAATAATCGGTTTTCCGACTTAATGAAGGACTTACAGGACAGCTTACAACAGATAGGACAGCTTACAACAGATACAGACGAGTGCCTTAATAGAGCACATATATAAGTGGGATGTTACATGATAAAATTATGGCATCCACTATTCAAATTACTAAAATATTGAAAATTTTCTAACTCAATTTTTTTTACTTCTTACTAACATTATTTTATCCCATTATATATTGAAAAATCCGTCATATCGGCGAAACGTTTTGAAAAGATAAGAAATTTTAAATTATTTTAGATTTCACATTGTTTTAATTGATTAAATTGGTAAAATACCAAACATAAAGATTTAATAAAGCTTAAGTAAAACTCTGAAAACATCAAATGAGTAAAATGATTACTAGGTAACCGAGAAAGACCAAAACATGATGTTGATATTGGATCATCATATGATGAGGTCCAGCAAAATGAAATTCTGCTTCTACTATTGTTAGCTTATATTAGCATTAAAAATCAGTTTAGTATCACCAATTTCAATTATAAGTTAGATAAAACTGGATTATACAGAAGGTGTGTTACAAAAACACTTAAGTGATGATATAATATACAAATATATATTCGAATACGTTCGTTCAAAAATATTTGAAATATGCATAATTGAAACTAAATATGCGCATTGATGTGTTGTATTTTTAAATATTCAACGAATATTTAAAATTGTTTACTGAATGTGTTGACCGTGTTCTAAATAAAATTTGATTTTTAATTAGTTTCATCGCGATGTTAGCAGACTACCAACGAAAATTTATATGAAATAAAAAGTTGATTTATCCCTTTGTATATTGGTGACAAATTCATTCAATGTATCCAAAATAATTACTTTAATCTGATATATGAGTGTTGAATATGAATAACATTAATGCCCATTTATTCCTAACTTTTATAGATTTTATTTAAGGTCATTCAATTTCCATAATCAGTTGAAAACATTTAAACAAAATGTAATAACAATTTTATTTTTCAAAGTTATTTTTGAAAAGGAATAGTCAAATAAGATTGTGTTAATAATCTTATATACGTTAAATAAAATTGCCTCAGCTTACAGAACACTCTCCGGTGTAAAACTGTTAGTAAAAATTGCTCTAAGACTTATTTAATATAAAATAATTGCGATTTATTTATCCAATTGAAAAGTATATCTGTCCCGAAATTTGGAAATACAAAGCAATAGGCGAATATTAATTCTTGGTAATCTTCTACACTATTGATAAACATAGTGACCGTTGTGTGGTAATTAATTAGTTATTACACAATCTATGTAAAATTGGTTCTAAACGTTTCAAATTTAGATACTCAAAATATTCTACATTTAAACTAATCTCCATGGATATCGTTAAATATTTAAATATAATCAGATTAAATACAACACGAATCAAAAATAACGTTGTAGATTGGCCATAAATGATAGATTAGAAGCGGAAATGTATAACAAGCACAAAGTGTATGAGCTCACTCTTGACGAGCTCTAATATCCGTAGCGAGTAGTAAGTACTACATGTTGCTATCAGGATTGAAATAGTCACGCAAGTGAAATTGGCAAAAGCAATAAAAATCATTGCCCACAATCTATAAAAATATTCATTTATATTTGCAAATAATATTAAAGCTTCGCAACTATCATTAAGATCATTGTATTACCAATCAATTGTTAGTTTTGCAATTTAATAGCTAGATATTAATTCCCATGATCCACAAATCAAACTATGATCATTACTTTATATATCTATTAGTGAAAGAATTGTAACAACATTGGCTTTCTTCAAAATCATTTAAATAATTTAATTGATACATATTTTAAACTAGGTTACTATAAAAATAAAATCAAACAGAAAATAGTAAAATATATAAATTAGCAGAGTATTATTAAAAATAAAATATAGTATATATTTTATTAATAAAATATAAATAAAATATAAAAATATAATAAAATATAAATTTTATTATATTATAAATTTTATTATTATACAATTTATAATAAAATATAAATTTTTATAAATAAAATAAAGTATATATCTAGAGATATGAACATTAAATTAGCATCAAATAAAACTACAATTTATATCGTAAAGATGACATATTTAAATTTACAAGAAACATATTTTTGCATGAGCATTCATGCATACCATATAATATAAAATATAATACATTAAATAATGAAATTTTAAGAATTGCAACAATATGTAATGATATTGGCCTTCTTCAAAATCATTTAAATAATTTAATTGATACATATTTTAAACTAGGTTACTATAAAAATAAAATCAAACATAAAATAGTAAAATATAAATCAACATAATAATATTAAAAATAAATTTAAAATCATAAGCGGAAAATTTTTATGAATAGATAAAATTAATAAAAATTAATTTAATAGACAAACATTAATGTTTTTGTAAACATTAAAACCATGAGCAGATTTTTTGGATGGATAATAAATAATATACTTTGTATTATAATATAATACTAGATAATCAAATTTCATCAAAGGAAATACCTTATTGCACGTGTTTGGCCCCGCTGATATGTTGGGTAGAGGAGTTAGGGCCCGAGACATGGAAGCATAGCAGTTCCTCCTGATGATCTCTAATTCTAATTCTGATACAACGTATGTTATTTATTAGTCAATTCATAAAAATTGACTTTTATTTTAAATTTCAATTTTTTATTTTAACTTAATCTAAGTTACATCAAATCTTATAAAAAATATTTATAATTATTTATTATCTAAATAAATCATTAATAATTATCTATTAAATTTTGATTTATTGATAATAAATCAAAATTATATAAAAATTATATAAAATTATATACGCAGACTCAGTTAGCTGAATTAATTGTTACAGTGATTTCATACTTAAAAATACATAAAAAGTAAGATTTATATTAAAATTACTATTACTCAAAATTTTACTAAAAGCTATTAAAAGTTATCAGTGCTTCAGTTATATTGTTGCCATGTAGATAGGAGTTATATTGTATTCTGTTTCATGTACATGATTTAAACTTTCGATCGATCTAATTGAACTTATTTAATTACGTCATTAGGCTTGAACGGTGAATCGTAAATAGTCAAGCGTAAACTTCGAGTTTTACATAATGAGAAAATGCATGTGTGTGATACCTACAAAACTTTTCTAAAATTAAACTAAAGAAGACCATGTGAATTCACTGAATATCTTGAGTTGATCAAGTCGTTAAATATTTCGAGAATAAACATTCGATTTTATATAAACACGTTAAAATTCGATAAAATTAAAACTCTAATTCGTTTAAATAGTATTTTATACTCTTTATTATTCGGGGATTTTTACTAAAAATATCAACTCAATGGATATATAAATATTGCGTCGTATTGAGTCATCACCCCCAAATAACAAAAAATGATGTAAAAGCCATTGTAAATTGGATATACCAGGCTTGCTAATAAAAGCTAAACATAGACAAATTGTGTCACACCGAATCCCCTCAAACAGGATGTTTATCTAAACAAGGTTTAAAATTTAAATATGCAGAATGAAACTCTAAGAGATTGATATAAATGTCAAAAGTAAATATCGTTATCGATAATACCATACTACCATTAGCGATATAAATTGGTAGAAGTCAAAATTTGAAATAACTGATTCGACCAATTTTTAAGGTTATTCTCCTGAAAGCTGGTCCCGCCTATTTGTAAAATAGAGTATTAAGAAGGAAATTCATCCCAATAAGAAAATATACCTTAAAAAATAATCGCTTTTGTCCAACGTCTTGCCTATTAATCAAATTACCACAACATATCAATTTATCATTTTTAAATTTTAAATTCAAATGGTTAAGTAGCAATAGTGTCATTGATAAGAGGAAACATAAATCTAAATAAAAAATTATTTTTGATTAACTTACTAAGATCGGAATTTTAAAAGCAAAAGATAAATTTACATTTAAATTTTTCTAGCTACTGCAAGTATCACCAGAAAACAATAATTTGTATAGCTACAAATCGTGTTGATCACAACAACATTATTATGTAGTTCGTCATTATGTTAATCACCATAGCATAAATTAGTGAAGAACGTATTTTGGTGAACATCAAAATTTCCTGTTTATAAATTTATTTATATTTTTTAAAATATACAGATAAATTAATTTTCTGTTAATTCCAAAATTTAAATCGTTTATTTTTAATTTTCAGTCGGAATCACCGGTCAAATATTATTCAGAAAATTGAAAGTCCGAAAAGAACAGACTTAAATCATTTAAGTATCTATCGCGACATTTATAGTTGAAACAGTCAAAATACGAGTAACACCGTTATACCTTTAATTATTAACAAATCGATGTATCAGACAAATCTATAAATTATTGCATTATTTCATGAATAAAACATTTCTTGACAAATAATCTATTTAAATATATACGATAACATCTCTCGTAAGCGTGAAATATTTAGTTCGAAAGCTTCTAAAAATAGATTTATTGACGCGTTATAACTAGAACTCAGTATTGTTATAATTTACTACTTATGTGGCCTTCAAGTGATTTTTCAATCTGATATTTTAAAATAAAAGATATGAAACAGTTGACGGCATAACAATAAGCAAATGTGCAAAGAAAGTATTCTTGAATAGTAAATTTTAATTGCAGCCTGTTAAATATAGTTTTACAATACGAATCGCATCTAATAAATCAATCTTACATGGTTTCGATCACGCGTGGTTACATAATTGCCATTCAGAAACAGGCATTTGTTGCGAATATGTTATTAAAATAAAAAATAAAAAATTATTTAAAGCGAAATTTGCATTTCTGAGAAAATGTGATCTGCTATGCAGTGCTTATATGTTGTCCCGCAATATCCGATTAAATTAACAAAAGGAGCCAAAACATCTTTATTTTTACTGTGCAGAAATGAAATATTTTACAAATAATGTCATTTAGAAAATCTATAAAAGCGGCGTGTTTGTATTTAAGGGAAGTGTCTCCAAATTTAAACGAAACAAAGAGAAAATTCGTCTTTATATTGACTAATGAAAGCAGTATTTGATGAAATTGAAAAAGTATTTCATAATGTACTTTGAAAATAAGCATTATTCGTTCAATAAATAGCGTTTAAAATATTCAAACTTTGAAAGCAAGTGTCATAATAGCATCTTATGATATTAAATGCATAATATGCAGTTCTTTAATTAAAAATGGGGATTTAAATACGGAAGATGTTAAACGCAGAAAATATTATTACATTTGTAAGGAACTTGTAGCTTTTCTAAAACGACCCATTCTACTAATGTCATACGTTTCAAACTCAAAGATATGAAATAGTTGACTGCATAATTAATAAAGATAAGTGGCTGTGCAAAGAAAACATTCTTGAACAGTAAATTTTAATTGCAGCTTCTTAAATATAGTTTTACAATATAAAATTTTAAAAGTATAAATTGCATATCTTTAATTGCATAAATTATGCAATTAAAAATTATTTTATTACGCAATTATTAGATAGTCAATTAAACTAATTAACAAATCAATTTAAATTGTGCATTAAATAATTTTATGAATTAATCTATTAATAAAATTTCGGTTCATCTTTGTAAGTGAAGTTTAATTTGAATTTATTGCTAAACTATAATCAATTATAAGTTTAATCAATTAAAAATTAGAAAAATAATTACATAAAATTTATAAATTAAGTAAAATTAAATAATAAATAAGTTATTCCTTAAACGATTTTGTTCGTATTGTAAAATAATTTAATTTTAACGGATATATAGTCAAGGTGTATATATTACTGATGTGATCAGGAGATTATGGAATGAGTGGTGGTGATCCTTCGATAGATTCTTATTTATTTGTCAATTTTATTAGATTGCACAATGTGATTTCGCAGCAGAAACCAGCTACGGTATCATTACTTCATTACTTCCAACTCTTTGCACCTTGACTCACATCTAGCCAGGCTTAAGCTTGACATATTGGTAAAAAACTATAGTGGTATACAGCTTTCTGATGAGTACTGGTATACCATTGCACGGCAGTAGCAGATGAAACAATACCAATATTCCAGGCGTAACCCTGGCATGTGGTGAGCCAAGGTGCATGGAGTTGGAAGTAATGAAGGAATTATAGCGTAGCTGGTTACTTACGCGAAATAACTTTGAGTAATGTAGTAAACTTGATATAGCCTGTCGTGTTGTGAGCCAAGGTGTATAATGTTGGAAGTAATAAAGGAATGTTACCATAACTGGTTTCTTATGCGAAATAATCTTGTATAATCTAGTAAACTTGATATAGATACGCCACAGGTAAATATATGTCATATTTTCCTGTGACGTCGGTGTATATTGCAATGTAATAAGCACCAAAGTCATATAACATCTCATATTTCTTTCGTGGTCGCTAGTACAATTTAGTTATATATAAGGCTAAAAAATATAGCATGTTGTGAGTCAAGGAGTATGGAGTTGGAAGTAATGAAGGAATTATACCGTAACTGATTTTTGCAGCGAAATATATAAAGGCGATATATATATATATCGACTTTTTAAAAATCAAATTTTCGGTTCCTTTAAAAAAACTATTTTTTTAAAAAGACTAAAAGTGATCAAACACTGCATTAACACAAACTTTAACACGAGCTTAGGAAACATCATATATTTTAATTTGTAAAAATTTATACACAGCATTAGCAGACCTTGTTGTCTATTGATTTGTACATTAATTAGAAATTAATTATTTAATTATTTCTATTAATTAGAAAACTTAATTTCTAATTTTCAATTTTACGCTGCACTTTTAAACTGTTTGAATGCTTAATAACAAATTAAGCATCGATTTAAGTTTTCAATTTATAAAGTTGTGACAAATATACGGTCACAATATCATTATTATTAATCATTATTAATATTATTCAATATTATTATTTTTGTTGTTACTTTGCAATTAATTAAATCAGCTAACTGAGTCTATGGATTTGATATAATTCATAATAATTATAAATATAATTATTTTTATTATAGTTCATATAAATCATAATTTAATAATTAAATAAATGCGAAATCAAATAATAATTGCATAATTAAATAATAATGATTAATATATAATTAAATAATTAAATATTAATATAAATATTAATAATTAATATTATATTAAATAATATTATTAATATTATATAATTAAAGATTAATATTATATAATTAATAATTAAATAATAAATAATTATAAATAATAATTGTTATAAGATTTTATTTAATTTAAATGTTTTCCTTATATCAAGTTAAAATAAAAAATTTAAAGTATGAATTACAAAGAAAATGTGCACTGTGTAAGATAATAAATGCATTTGGTTAGTTTTGATTGATATTGTCCCGCCCCCAAACAAAACATTTTTATATAGGCAGGAAATAAATATGCATTCTAAAATTTTTTATTATTTGACAAACAAATATGTTCAATAACGATGTTACTAAGAAACAAGCAAAACATGTCATTGTTAAAATGTTGTTGTATTAATAAAATCTCCTGATAAACGTATAATCCATTTGGAAATCCCGATGACTTTGCATTGCATAGTTTTTATGTAGTTTGCAAAAATCATTTTTGCGCTTGATTATTATCCATGATACAATAAAATTTAGGTACACTCCTTCTTTTAATTTTATGTCAATAGTTTTTATTGACAAAAGTTGAACATCTATATTCAAGATAATTACTCAGATTAGCGGACTGAGTTTACGCATTTTATATTTTTACCTAATTAAAAATAATGCTAAATAAAATTAAAATTGAAGATATTTAAGTCATCCATTTCCTTGAATTTAGTATATTTTAATTTATAGAAATAAAGGAAAATCGAATCAAAGACCAAATGAATTATTCTATATTTCAATGACAACTGCCATCATCATCAGGAAAAAACAAAATTATCACCTCCCATTGGAACACCTTTTATTTGCCTAAATAGATATCCCCGCTTTTAAATAATTTTGATTTATCAAGTTATTTAAGGCTTCTATTAATTTAATTTTAACCATATATTTATATTTACTTGACGATTGAACTTTGTTAGATATGCGTTATAGTTATCATAACATATATGTATATGTATATTTTAAATACATATGTTATATAGCATTTAATTGATAGCATTTTTCTTATATCACCCTTTTCAATTAATTATATTATTGGTACATATATGTTCATTTATTTTATCAAAACTAAGACTTTTACAATTGCATTCTGTTTCCATTATGTTTCTAATATTATAATTTTATATTGATTTTAATTCTTTATTATAATTACAAATTTTTCGTCCTAATGGCGATGACAGCTTATACCTTATTTTAGGAATATATTTACTTAAATCTAATCCTATTATTTCTTTACTTTTAGAATTATTTAAAATCTACCTATATACAAACCCTAGGCAGAGGTTGTTGTCTAATTGTCGCTTTTACAATTGCATTATGTTTCCACTATGTTTCTAATATTATCGTTACATATTGATTTTAATTCTTTATTATAATTACAAATTTTTCGTCCTAATGATGGTAGGAGTTTATACCTTATTTTAGGAATATATTTACTTAAATCTGACCCTATTATTTCTTTACGTCTAGAATTATTTAAAAGTCCGGCTATATTTATGTTATCTATACATTTATTAATGAAGTTTATGGTTAATGTATATTTTCTATTGTTATTATTTACATTTATTGTACGATTATATTATTTTTTATTACAATAACTGTCTATAAAATAAAATATCTTATTCACGCGTCTTATGAAAGATAAACACACTTGTCGAACAAATCTATCTTACCTAAGTAGGAATATAAGGATTTGTAAATTTTATTTCTATAGTTATTATTTAACTATATTTATATCCTTTTGATAGAATTTCCCTTAATTCATAATTTTCCGTAAATTCTAGAAATAAAGATTTTTGCAATTTCATTGTTTCTATAATGTTTTAATATCCTTGTTACATATTGATTTCAATTCTTTGTTATAATTACAAATTTTTCGTCTTGGTTAGTATCTATTTTTTGTTATTATTAACATTTATTGTCCGATTATAGTATTTTGTATTACAATAACTGTCTATTATACAACTTAGCCTATCGTAGTCGTTAATTAATTTTTGATTTATTGAATATATGATATCTTCAGTAAAATTTCTTATATTTACATAAAGATTTTTTAGTTTATTATCTCTTAAAAGTTGTTTTAATATTTCTAATTGTTCATTTATATACATATCTTTTTTAATATTTTTAACTCTATTTTTATTCTTTTCATCGCCATTATTTAATCTATAATTTTCCGTAAATTCACAATTTAATGCACAATTTTTCGTAAATTCTAGATTATAGGTAAATATATATATTCATTTATTTTTTATCATAATTAAGATTTTTGCAATTTAATTCTGTTTATATAATGTCTTAATATCCTTGTTACATATTGATTTCAATTCTTTATTATAATTACAATTTTTCTGTCCTAATGGTACCATCTTAGACCTTATTTTAGGAATATATTTGCATAAATCTATTATTTCTTTACTTTTAGAATTATTTAAAAGGCACGATTCTGTACTCTAAATTTACGAAATTTTGAAGAGCTAAAAATTATTTAGCTAGTATTCTTTTTGAAAATATAAACGACATATATAAATAAAATAATATGAATAACCCATTTATACCAACTATAGTTTATTTTGTTGATTTGAATTTAGTATGATAATTTAAAATCCTTTTTGTTAATTTAAAAATTAAATTTTTAATGATGGATTGATTCTTACAAAATCTAGGTTTTGGTGAGATAGATTAGTGCTGATAAAATAATAATTTAAGAGTTATTTCAATAATAAAGATATTCTCAAAGAACCGGGCATGTATTATGTATTATGAAATGCGTATATGAATGGGCAGATGATTCCACGAAAGAGGAGTTATATATACAAATGACTAAACTTTTCGTAATAATAAATATTATCGTATTGAATGAATATATTTATCTGCAATATACTTTATTGTTCTTTGTTTCGTCCACATCTGAGCATTGTATTCAAGCTGTATTTTTAGCAACTTAAGGTTATATGTTGATCTCGAATCTATATTGCTTTTTGTACACACGCTGGTAGCTTCCCTTAAATATAGATTTTGCAACCATACTAACTTGTAACCCAATCACTTTGGTTTTCCGGAGGATACTCGCCAAGTTAATATGCACTAGTGAACCTCCAATCGCCATAGTTTCAATTAGATCTATAACAATATCTAATTGTCTCTGATCTTCCAACTTTCGTTCTTGATTAATGAAAACATTCTTGCCAAATGTTTTCGCATACATTCGTCATGCGATGGTAAAAACATTTCACTTCTAGCATCGCAATACGAATGGCCGGTCAGTCCCGATTAATTATTACCCATGCTTTCGTAAACTAACGAAATTGAACTGAGGCCATGTTCCTTCATCCCATGCAATATTATAGAAACTTCAAGCCTGCGTTGAGCACTAATTTAAGTGCTAATATGATAATTTAAAATCCTTTTTGTTAATTTAAAAATTAAATTTTTAATGATGGATTGATTCTTACAAATTGTGTTGATTCTCACAACACACTAAAGTGTATCAAAGATGAACAGGCAAAAAAGAGTGAATCTATGGTAGACACTTTAGTCCGTCCATATATCATTTCCTGCTGTCCAAAAAGAGTCTTAATCGCAGCAACTTTAACATACGCCTTTTAAGGTGAAATCTATTCTTCGTCGATTATCTAGAACAGTGTTTTTAATCTATTGGTCTTAACACACTAGGTGTGTTAAGGTGAAACACACACCTAGGTGTAACACACCTAGGTGTAACACACACTAGATGTGTTACATACGCCTTTTAAGGTGAAATCTATTCTTCGTCGATTATCTAGAAGTGTTTTTAATCTATTGGTCTTAACACACTAGGTGGACCACGGAAAGAGTTTGTATGGGTCACGAACAATGATTTTGCGATGTATTTATTGCTCTGATTTTATTTGAAAAAATATTTTTCTCAACAGAAATGCTTTGCTGAAAAATGTTTTTTAAGAGAATATTCGGGTTGGGACACAATATCACTAAACGGTTCAATGCTGGGTCACGGTTTAAAATAGTTTAAGAAACACTGTTCTATAATGTACTTTGATAGCTCTCATTCAATGACAACAATTTCTTGACAATAAAAAATAATAAAACATAAGATTTTTCCTGTCAATCATTGGTCCGGGTGTCGGGTCGTGGATGCAGTGCACGAATTAAACTACTCCAGACATATCGATCCGGGGCGACAGACCAGAGTTCTCTTTCACATAGCCCAAAGCGGTCTTCGGCAAGTTTCAAGATTTAATCTCTCCACCAGTACCAATGTCTACTTCGAGGTCTCTTGAAGAGAGTCCGGCCTGGAAAACGCTCCAAGAAAGGCTATCCATAGACATCCTCAGAAGGTATACTAGTCACCTCAAATGACTTTATTCGATGTGGAGAAGTAGCGATTTTACTCCGAGTTCAATCAGGATGACCGAATTCCTAACTTTATCTCTAAGCCTAAGACCGGCCACAACGCGAAGGAACCTCATTTCAGTCGCCTGTATTCGACATTTTATCCTTTCAGTCATAACCCAAAGCTCATGACCATAGGTTAAGATAGGAACGAAGATTGCGTGGTAAACCGAAGGCTTCACACGAAGACTCAACTTCCTCTTCACCATGACAGACCTGTACAAAGAACGCATTGCTGTGTTAGCTGCACAAATCCGCTTCTCAATCTCCCTGATGTTCCTGCCGTCCCTCGAGAACAATACCCCAAGATACTTGAAATCATCCACATCAGGAAGAACCTTTTCCCCCATCCGGATTGACATAACAACTGAATCCGATACGGACACATAGAGACAGTCTTGGAGGTACTAGCCAACATCCCTACAGAATGGCATTCCATCTTGAATCGATCTAGTAGGCATTAAAAGTCTTCAAAACAATAAGCCAACAAGACAACATCATCTGAAAAAAAACAGAGATGATATCCTGATGGAACTGAACTGAAGACCGACATCCGTCAGAGCAGCCCGTCTCGAAATTTTGTCAATGTAAACAAGGAATAAAAGTGGAGACAAATGACAGCCCTGACGAAGCCAAAAGCCTACTGGAAATGATTCAGACTTCCAACTTTGGACACTAACACAACTCATACTTTGTTTATACAGAGAAGCCACAGCTAAGCGAAGATAGTGTGGCACTCCACACTCCCTTAGTACCTTCCACAACCTCTCTAGCGAAACTCGGTCGAACGCCTTCTCCAAATCTACAAAACACATGTACACCGGTTGAGCGAACTCCCAAGACCGTTCAAGGACAGTTGAGAGAGTAAAGAGTTGCTCCGTAGTTTCACGACCTGGACGAAAGCCGCATTGTTACTCTTGCAACTTTCTCTCAACTATAGGGCGTATCCTTAACTCAAGAATCTTAGCAAATAGCTTACCAGTTTGGCTAATAAGAGTGATGGTCCGATAATTAGGACACATTCTTCGGTCAGCTTTATTAAAGATAGGTACCACCACTTCAGTTCGCCACACACTAGGAACCTTGCCCGACTTCAATGCTACATTGAAGATCAGTGTTAGCCACTTCATGCCAACAACGTCGAGAGCCTTTAAAGCTCCATGTCGAATGTCGTCTACTCCAAAAGACTTGCCATTACGAAGTTTTTAACAATGATCACTTTCAAAGAGATAAGCTCATCCGTTGTTTCTAAAGGTTCTACTTATACAAGAAAAACAACATCCATCGTATTAAGGAGACTCCTAAAATGCTCTTTCCAACAACCATGAATTTCTTCAATAACAGTCAGCATAGATCCTCTATTGTCATAGACAGTTTGAGGAGTTTTCTGGTTTCCAAGTCGCCTTCTTCGCTTCGGTAACTGTTCGAGCTGAAGCTCTCTTTGCTCTTCGGTACTTGTCTACAGCTTCCACTGATTTATCTGACAAATTTGCCTTATAAGCCAGCTTCTTATGTTGGACAAAATCTCTAATTGTAAGTGTCTACTAAGCAGTTTGAGTATTTCCCCCGCGACAAGCACATAATGCCTTCAAGCCACAACTTTTAACAGTTGCTTTGGCAAGCTAAGATCTGAACATCTCCCATTTCTGATCAAAGCTCTTCACCTCTTCTGGCAACCGAAAGAATTCCTTCAGAATGTATCCAGCAAAACGTTCTTTGACAGAAACATCTGCTAGACGCTCCCGGCACGCCTCCACACAACTTTATATTTACCAAGTTTGTCTAGCATCCAATCCTGTCATGGAAGCTTACTAACTACCAGGTAGTGATTGGTTGACAGCTCAGCCCCTCTCTTCACACGAGTGTCCAGAACATAACGTTGCAGATCAGATGAAACGATTACAAAATCGACCATTGATCTTTGACTGTGATAATTCTTATGCATCTACATCTATGGATCTCCTTATGTTCAAACATGGTGTTGGTTATGCCCAAATTGTTACGCGAAAAAAGTGCAATAAGTCAGCACCATTTACATTTAGATTAGAGAGTCCGTTCCTCCCCAAAACTCTCTTCCAAGTGCTACTGTCGCTACCAACTAGAGCATTGGAGTCACCCGATATAACGAGAGAATCTCCAACAGTAGTACTATCAAGCAGAGCCTGAAGATCTTCTACGAAAGCTGTGTATTCTAAGAAAATGTTAAGAGCATACCCACACACAACAGTTATCCACTTACTCTCTTTGACTAAAAGTCTCAGAGACGCCAGCCTTTCGTTCACTCGGTAAAACCTCTCTGCCACGAACGATAACCATGGACTTGTAAGTATCCCTACAGCCGCTTGGCGTCGCTTTCGGTTGATAACTCCCGAATAGTTCAAGGTCTAGCCTTGATCTAGAAGTTTAGTTCCAGTTCCAGAATAGTGAAGAGAAGTCACTCCTCCTCCATTTCTAGACCGAAGCGAATCATCTCTTCAACTAATTCTGGTTCCTTCCCGTCAGCAAGATGACATTCCACGTTCCTACATGAAGGCTACTCCGCTTCGGATGTTGATGCCTTTTTCGATGTCTCCGTACAACTGCCTGGTCACACGGCACCCGACAATGAAAACTCCTCCGGTAAGTGGTAAGTTGACGATAGCTATTGACCATAGCTTCCATTCATAAAACGAAAAATTAACTTTGCTGGATTCTACGCGACAGTAATTGCTTTATTTTAATCGTTTGGCAATATGGGGAATGGTGAAATAATGTTACGGCTATCCATTTTATCCCGAACTACCAAAACGTCATCCTTAACTATCAAAACTTAACCATCAAAACTTGACTATCAAAGCTTAACTATCAAAGCTTAACTATCAGAACTTAACTATCAAAGCTTAACTATCAAAACTTAACTATCAAAACTTAACTATAAAAACTTAACAATCAAAACTTAACTATCAAAACTTAACTATAAAAACTTAACAATCAAAACTTAACTATCAAAACTTAACTATCAAAAATTAACTATCAAAAATTAACTATCAAAAATTAACTATCAAAAATTAACTATCTAAAATTAACTATCAAAAATAAACTATCAAAACTTCATCCTTGAAAAAATCATAGGATGCTGAGGGTCTTACATCGTGCTATTAATACTTAATATGCGTTGCTTGAAAAATGGCTTATGCCCTAGGTTATTCTGATTTCAAACCAAATTTATCGAATCATTAACATGAAGAACTATCGATTGGTGATTGATCATCACCAATCGATATATATATATAATCACCGATAGATATATTCATTGAGGGATACAGCATAAGTAGAAGTGATAGAACAGGGAAAATTGGAGGAGGTGTTATCGCGTATATCTCTAATAGGCTTCAATTCCGAGTAATTGAAACTCTTAGTGATGATATTAACCATAATGAAGCATTGTGTATTAGGCTATATTGTCAACACCCAATAACGGTATTGACTGTGTATCGTTCTCCAAGATCAAACACAGATAGCATAGCTGCTTTAATGGAGAGAAGTAGTTATTGTGATAGATTTGTTGTACTCGGTGATTTCAACATGCCATCTGTGAATTGGGTTAATTACACTTCCAATGACTCGGATGTCGAGAGTTTGAAGCTACTTGGCTTAATAAACAGCTTGGCTCTTAAGCAACATGTCAGTCAGAGTACAAGATTTTCACAGGATTCACATTCACTTTTGGATTTATACCTTAATGTACCATATGACATTCTTGATAGATTAAGCTATCTGGACCCAATAGGTCATTCAGATCATGTGGTCATTTCGATTGGTCTGAGCGATGTCTACTCACATGGCGTAAATCCGACGTCGTCTGTAAACCCATTCAGAACTGACTTTGCTCTAGTAAATAAATATCTCGTTGGGGTAAAGTGGTTGGATGCTTTTGATGTTGGCGTCGAATATTCATGGCAGTTTTTCAGGGATACTCTGTACCACCTCCTTAATCGTTTCTCACCTCTTCAGAGTAAACACTGTTTGACATCGATCTCACCGCCTTGGTTTAATAGCGACATAAAACATGCTTTAAAGATGAGACGTAAGGCCTTTAATAACTATCGTAAAGACAGAGCTAATTTCAGCACTTATAAGAAATGGCGAAACCTCGTTACGTCCATGAAGCGAACTGGTAGGCGATCTTTCGAAAATCAGCTAAGTATAAACTGTCACCGTGATCCCCGCTCTTTCTTTAGGTATGTGACTGCTAAGCATACGCGCTGTAAACCTATAAATTGTATTCAACGTGACGATGGGAAATTCATAACTGATTCTTTGCAGATATCAAATATGTTTAGAAATCATTTCCATTCTTTGAATCTTGACCATAAGGATGTGACAATGGGTGATCCGTGTACATTTGAATCGCCCGGAGATGACACCAGCGACCTCTTCCGATGTGATGATGTTCTCCAAGAGCTTCGGAAACTTAAATGCAAAGCAGGTGCGGGTCCAGATGGCTTACCGCCAGTATATCTGCGCAACATCGCTGACATAATATGTCATCCGCTTTACAATATTTTCTCTGCGTCTGTTGCTTTTGGCGTTGTTCCTTCTGATTGGCAGAATTCCATCATATGTCCTATTTATAAGAAAGGGGATAGTTCGTCCATTGACAATTATAGGCCTATTAGTCTCACTTGCGTGTGTTGTCGTGTGCTAGAAAGATTGCTTAAGCGACGAATAATAGAATTTCTAGATAGATTGCATGGCTTCCGAAAAGGTTATTCCACGACTACTAATCTTGTACATGCACGTGAAAATTGGTATCACTATTATGATCAAGGTATACCAGTTGATGTCATTTTCTTTGATTTCTCAAAAGCGTTCGACTCAGTTAATCACACGCGTCTTATTGAGAAGTTGGAGCACATTCATCTTGATAAGAGGATCATAAACTGGATTCGTGTATTCCTTTCCAACCGACAAAGCGTCGTACGAGTAAGTGAGTCGCTGTCGAGTCCATTTCCAGTGTTGTTAGGTGTTCCACAGGGAAGTGTATTGGGTCCCATCTTATTCAGTCTTTATATCAACGAGTTGATACCAAATATTAGTTCATTCAGTTTATTATATGCAGATGATTTTAAAGTTTGGCGACCTATTATTTCCGATCTTGATAAACAGCATTTACAAAGCGACGTCGACGTTATATCCAATTGGGCTAAACGAAATTATTTGAGGATCAATTCCGCTAAATGTACATGTATGCGTATATCACGAAGATCATGTGATCATCTTGGAGGTGAGTACCAGTTTGGTTCAATTAGTATCGAAAGAACCTACTCATATAAAGATTTGGGAGTTTGGGTTTGTGCTGACTTATCCACTCGAAAGCATTCAGACTACGTGTGTTGCATCACAAAACGCTTAATAGGAAATACTCGTCGAGCTCTGATAGGCATAGATCCGTTATGCTACCATACCATTGCAAATGCGTTTTTCGTGAGCCATATCTTATACGCATCGCCAGCTTGTTATCCCGGAAACTACTTATGAGCGTCGTGCATTGGAGAAAGTGTTCAGATCAACAACTAAATTAGTCTCAGGGCTGCATATTTTTGGCTACGGAAAATGCCTCCAGATATTAAATATGCCTTGTCTGCGATATATCCGTGACAAGTGAGATATCTCCCTTGTTTGGAAAATTCTGCACACTAAAGATCATCCATTGTCATCTGCTGCAACTGAGAGGTCAACCTTCTCTTCGCGGACACCCCCTGATGCTTAAAACACAAAGGTACATGCATGCAGTTTCCTGCTTTGCCAAACGAGTCGTACGATCTTGGAATTCGCTTCAGAGTGCGACCGTTTTGTCGTCTACTGCTTCAAGTTTTTGCGTCCTACTGGATGATGACCCTTCTTTCTCAAGACAAGGGTGGGATTTTCAATAGTTTATCTGATTAGTAAGGGACAAATCGACTCTTATTCTTTTTATTTCTTGTGAAGCAGTTTGTAAAGAGCCTCTGCTCAATTTGTTGTCAATTAATAATAATCATAGGTTTGATTTATGATATAGTTTTTACTTTTCCTTTAAGTGACAGTCTAATACTTTTATTATTTATCAATTGTGATAGACAGAAGAGCTATACGCGGCTTTCTATATATTCCTGTTTATAATTATTCCGGTTTATAATTATTCCGGTTTATAATTATTCCGGTTTATAATTATTCCGGTTTATAATTATTCCGGTTTATAATTATTCCGGTTTATAATTATTCCGGTTTATAATTATTCCGGTTTATAATTATTCCGGTTTATAATTATTCCGGTTTATAATTATTCCGGTTTATAATTATTCCGGTTTATAATTATTCCGGTTTATAATTATTCAGGCTTAAAATTATTTCGGTTTATTGTGTTATAATTATTCAAGTGGAATACTTATTGGACTTTGAACCCGATTTTCAAAATATTTTTGAGGAGGAGCTGACGAAAGATGTTATCGACACCTCTTTTAAAGAAGACAAAGATTCAAACCGCGAGGATATAAACGACGAAAAGAACATTTCTAATGTTTCAGAGGATGTTAGAAAGAAAGACAAGGTAACTGTAAATGATCTGGTTTTTTATTCGACTAAATTCGAAACCTTCTTTACCGATTTTAAAGACATTGATCAAGAAACATACGATCTACTGAATAACTTGGAGATTAAAATCGATGCTTGCAAGAAAAAGAAAAGTTCAAAAGTCTATTTGACTATTTTAATCTAAAAAACTTGATTTTCCACTCGTCTAATTTTCTACTACGCTTTATTTTACACATTTTTGCGAATCCCCAACTTTGGAAAATTATGCGGGGACGATTGCATAATAATTAGCAAATATCGTTAGGTTTTATCGATTTTGGTTTGATAAACAAAATCAATAGCTAAGCTGTTATTAGCTCTCAGTAATTGTATTAAGACGGCCGGTTAGCGTTTACAGTGACTGATTAGTCATGCCTGAATTTGACTCTGTTATTCATATCTGTATTTAAGTCACAGTCATAGGTTGCCATGATAATGTTTACCAGCTGAAAAATCATCCAATTTTGTCAGACGATCAGAATTTTTCCGTAACACAGTTTGCCTCTGATTTAATTAAGTTAATTTACCGTGTTTTGTTCGTTCAGTCGGTTGAACTGGATAATCAACCGGCTGAACCGGATAATCAACCGGTTAAACCGGATAATCAACAGGTTGAACCGGATAATCAATCGGCTAAACCGGATAATCAACGGGTTGAACATGATAATCAACCGGTTGAACCGGATAATCAACCGGCTGAACCGGATAATCAACCGGTTGAATCAGATAATCAACCGGCTGAATCGGATAATCAACCGGCTGAATCGGATAATCAACCGGCTGAACCGGATAATCAACCGGTTGAATCGGATAATCAACCGGCTGAATCGGATAATCAACCGGCTGAACCGGATAATCAACCGTTAAACCGGATAGACAACTGGATAATCAACAGGATAATAAATCGGTTTTGAGTACCTTCTTTCAAATTATTCGTTTAAATTATCGAATTTGTGTTTATCACCTTTTTTGTTTTGGTAGCCTTTATGCGATTTTTATCTGCAGAACAGCTAGTTCTCAGTTAGTGTTGGTTGTAAAATCGAACGTTATCTATTTTTATCAACTTACTGCGTAAGGTGAATAAATCTCTAACTAAGGAACGAGTTTTTAAGTCATCATTGTCCAATTATGAAAACATTGTTAATACTGTCAGGATATAAAGGTGCACTTTAACTCAAATTACTAATGCATGAGGTACACTCATATTTTTACACAAACTAAAGCTTATAATTATTTATTTCATAAAAAATAAATAAAATTGAATAAATAAACCTGATACTATAGTATTTAGGTTTCATTATTTTATTTCATCATTTTATTATAGTATCAGTTTTTATATTTCTTAAAACCGCTATGCGATCAGAAGACTAAATGCGACGTTGTATGTCGTGAACCATATACGAGCCTACATAAACCTCAAATCACAAAACTTCAGAGAGAATTGTGTAGACCCTTGCACTAAATACATTTTAGTTGTAAACGTCTAAATTAAATCATACCACAACGAGTATGTAACATTCTGTTATTATTATACTATGTAATAAGAGCACGTATCTATACTAAAGAGCATGTGCCATATCAAAATCCAATCAAAAACGTTACTAGTTAAATAAGAAATTTAAATTTATAAAATTTAAGCGGATACATTAAAATTTACATATCTCTTTACATTAGTTCGTATTTTATCCTCGTTATTAGCGAGACTGAAGTATCTATTCACAATTTGTCTTCACAGTACTCTATACAAAATCGTCATCATCAAATTCCTGAAACATATCAGTTGCTGAATGTTTTAGATCATTAAATAATTCACGATGGTTGCTTTCTGTAGCTATCAAGCTGGCCACAATCTCATCATCTTCGGAAAATTGATCACTTTGGCTGTCGCTTTGTCTACACCCGTCATCTACCAAATTTTCCTCGTACGGCTTTATTGCTCTATTATCGTAATCAATAGATTTATCATTCTTTTTGTCATCATCAGCAGTACAATTTCTGCCGTCTTTATTTGAGTCAAACATTGCTGCTACTGTACTTAAATCAAAATCAGTGATTTCACAATCATCACTTGATGAGTCCAATTCAGAGGATAGTTCATCAAGGCAAATGACGTCTAAATCGTTTATCTTCTTGCGAGGAGTAATACACCCATTATCCAAAGATGAATGGGTAAATGTTACACTGCTGTTATCGATATCTTCGTCAACAGATAAATCAATAAGTTCGAAATTACTTAAGTTACACTGAAGGTTACGTGCTTCTGTATTGTCCACACGTATCACATTATCTATCGTTCCTTCAACTGTGTTATCATCTCTCATCGTATGTGTAGTAAAAGACTCTTTAATTGAACATTCCTCGCAATTGTCTGTTTTTAAATCAACTATTGATGATAGATCGTAAAGATCGATTTCATTATATATAGAAGTATTTAAAATACCATTGCTTTCGTCGTTGTCAGTGACAAAAATATCCTTGCTCTCAACTTTGTTAACGGCGGAAATATTCTCATCGTTAGCAATAAGGACGCCTGAATTGTCTTTGTCCACCGCTAAGCTACAATTTACTGATACTTTGAAATCAATTGAATCTGTACAAATCCCATTATATATTCCTTTATTATCCAGAAATTGTAGTTTATTGTCTACGGCCATTGAATTAACCTGAACCGACTTTTTTAATTTTTCATCAACATTATTACTAAATTCGTTCAAACTGTCGATTGTATGTGTTATTATTAATGATGGTTTAATGTTTATAGTGTTATCTAATTGTACATCATTTGATTTATCTATTGCATCAGTAGTGATCTTTGATACACTTATAGAATCTGGATTAATTTCATAATGTTTCATTTCGTTTTCGCGTAAATCAACTGGATCATTGTGAAGCGAATCGGAGTTATTCCTGTCATTTTTATTAAAACGATACGCACATCTATCTGGGGAGAACACGCGAGATAGCTTATATGAACTATTAGCATTAAATACATTGTATCTTCTTTTACGCACATATCCAGTCAAAGAGCGACTACAATTCATAGTGTCAGAATCTTGGATTTCATATTTCTCTTTCCATTTATCAAAGAAATATGTTTTATCGTTATGTTTCTCGTTCAAACTTTCTAATTCATTGAAATCATCATCTAGAGATTGCTGATCTTGTTGGATTTTGCGGCTCGTAGTATTCATTCGATTGTGAAATTTAGCCAACTCTTCTGTAAATGTGTTATAATCTCTATTGTATTTTAATTTACCTCGTATCCATTTACTTAAATATTTCACATAAGTGAGATTTTTTGTAAATCGTTCGTCAATCAGAATCAATGAACCCCAATCATTTTTATGACGAATACAACGTCCTAGTGCTTGATTTAAAGCGCGAAATGCTTGGAGATCGTACCACTTATCACCTGACAGAATCTCCTTGGCTTTGTGGCTATCAACACCCGAACATCTATCAAAACTCTTCTCTCTTTTAATATCATTATACTTGCGTTTAAGCTCAACTGTAATTTCTTTTAAATTAGGATACGGTAGGCCGATAGTAATTATACAACGTGCAGTATCATCTGAAAAGTCAATACCTTCGCTAACCTGTCCTCTAAACACTCCGAAAAGAATGGCTCCCGGGGGAATTTGAGCTGCTTCCTTATACAAATCTACAACATCTAGGTTTTGTTGTAATTTACCAACACGTTTCCGTCTGCCGTCTTTAAGTTTATGCTGATCCATTAGAAAAAGCGGCTTATAGTTATTTTCAGAAAATAACGATCGATGTTGAGATAGTTTCTGCCATAAACCAGTCGACCTCCACCTATGAATAAGAAGCTGCATTAATCGATATGATGATACGAAAACGAGTATTCCACCTTGAGAAACCGATCGCGCGATCGAGAGTATAGTCAATCCGAGTTCATCTTGAAACTGAAATGAGGAACAATTTTGGTAAGTACATCGTAAAGCGTGTCCGTTAGGGCCATGACTAACAACATTAGCACTCACCTGATCATGATCAATTATGTGATCCGCTTCGGCGAACCGATGAAATCGAACTCCTAACTCACATGTTAAGGAACACACAGGAGCCAGTGTTCCACTGCATACCAAAATACTCCTAATCTTTCCTTCATCAATCCGTCTAAAGGCAACTGCTGCATTGTTGCATATTAAGCGAAGTTGGATAGCCTGTTGTTCTTCACTGAGTAAGTTGTCGATTTCCTTCTCTATTACAACGTCATAATCTTCAATGTATTTAAGATTATCAACGTAAATTGTATCTAAAGCCAAAAGCAGTTCGTCAAAAAAGTATTTAACCTTATCGCTTATCAACTGTACGACCAATGTTTCTTCCTTACTTTCAATTGAACAATCAGTTAATGATGATACATGCGTTTTAATTTTAGCTAAACAATTAGGTCCTAAGCCCATTTCCGAGATTGCATGGACAAAGTCCATAACAGGTATTCGTGAAGAGCGTTTCTTAAGTTCAACGATCTCTAAATCATAATTATTTATCCAATTAAGCAGATACCCAAGTTTCGGAGACAAATAGGCAAGTGATATGCGTGCACTTGAATTTAGTTCATGCCCGGTATTACATGAGTAATCATCGCGTATCAGGGTGAATAGCTCACTCATTACTTCATCCAGATGTAATTTGTTAAAACGGAAACTAAGACATTCTCGAGCATGCTCATCAATATTATGGGCTTCATCGAGGATAACGACACTGTTATTAAGATTAAGCTCTGCACTGCTTAATACTCGAGGGTCAATCAGGAAATTATAAGGACAAAATACAAGCTCGGATTGGGTTGACAGCTGCTTTGCAAGAAAATACGGACACGTGTGTTTAAAAGATCCCACTCTAATCATGTCTTCTATATTAAATGATTCATCTAGCTGACTAATTTTCTTTGCTTCATTACATAAGATTCTTAAACGCGAGAGTTGCAATTCACGATGATTCCTAACTTTCTGATTATTGTACGAGCATTTCATCGCAGTACTTTTACATAGTTTTCTGCATTCCTCGTTAAGATTATTCGATTTACTAACTTCAGGATGGATACATGTTTGTTTGCGACTAGACAGAATTGACATGCGGATTTTACTTGAATAGCTTGTCAACTTTAATTGACGGACAAGTTGTGCTATTTGTTTATGCGTTCGAGTTCCGTAATATATTACTGGTACGCTTTCATCGTCGTTACTAGCTTTAAATGCTCGTTGCCATGCTAGACACGAACAGAGCATTGCCAACGTTTTACCTGTGCCCGTTGGTGACTCAAGCATAGCATTTTCTGAATTTATTAAACATTTAATGATTTGATTCATCAGCTGTAGCTGACTCCGATATGGACAGTACGGGAATGAAATTGGAATCCCTGATATAAGTATGTCCTTCATCTTTAACACGAACATTCAATACAATTTTAAAATAAAAGAAATCTCAAGTTAATATTGCACCTGTCCCACAACATCGATAAATCTTTTAAATTCTGGCATATCATAAAGTGTTTAAATCGTAAGGAATATCTCATTAAGATATTGAATTACTAACGATTTCAATTACTAACGTAATTGAAATCGTAAGGAATATATCATTGATTAATATAGATTAATCATGCACTAACGTAATTAAAATATATCTGCAAAGTTAATTCTAGTAATATGTAATTTAGAAATTATGCATTATTATGATATGGCTTTACTTCGTCATATATTTTATTATTTCAATACATATCAAAGCCAAAATGCTATTAAGGCAGAGTCCAAAAAAAGAAGAATAAAAGCAAAGAGTCAGTCAACGTAGCTAATTAGGGTATTCCAGTGGCAGTGTTGAATGGCGGCATTGTTTACGTATCCATTTGTAGCATCGTGATTTAAACGTTCTCAAACTGGGGGCTGCAACGACTTCCTCAGGCAACGAATTCCACATGTTAATTCCTCTCCTTGAGAGTCTATACACTTTTGATAATCTGCCAAATCCTAAATTTATACAAGACTCTGCTATGTCCCCGCAACTGACCTACCCGCCTAGTGATTACATCGGTGGGATAACCCACCGCATCATTCGACATATGCCATAGACATAGCATTTCCAAGGATATGAACCTCTCACGTACCGACAACATCCCAATACGACTTAGACGTACATAATAGTCAATACCACTTAAGCCAATACAGAGCCTCGATCCGCGCCTAAGAATAGACTCCATGTCTAATAGTTCTTGCTTAGTGACAGGGAAACAAGCCTGAATACAGTAATCCAAGTGTGGCCTGACGATGGACATATGACAGCTTAACCTGAGGAATGCATTTTTAATACAATATAACGCCCTAGTAGCTTTACCTAGAAAGAAGTCGGTGTTCAACTTTATTTTCAAGGATCGATGGACAATAATCCCTAAATTCTTATGATGATACACTTCCTTTAAGACAATATCTCCAATATAGTACCTTAGAGTTTCAATAGGGCGACCTAGTTGCATGAGGACACATTTATCAACATTCAACCGTAGTCCGGTAGAATCGCACCACTTGATCAGGGAGTTTAGATCATTTTGTAACGATACTCGATCAGCAGGACTTCTAATGATCGACCAAATCTTTAGATCGTCTGCAAAAGCTAGATGAGAGCATGATAAGCGGAGTAGCAGATCATTAATGAAGATTATAAAGAGCAGTGGGCCAAGGACTGATCCCTGCGGTAGGCCAGAATTAACATTCACCGAATAAAAAACACAACCCCCCACACAAACTCGGAAAGACCTATTAGATAGAAATTGCCTGACCCACTCACAAATATATGAATGGAGTCCATAGTGATAAAGTAAAGACACTATGCCGTCGTGTGGTACCCTATCAAAAGCTTTCGAAAAATCAAGGAATACTGTATGAACCAAAACCCAGCCCCTATAGCATCAGCCCATTTTTCACGCGCAGTTAGTAGGTTAGTAAGGCATGAAAAATATTAAAAATGTATAAAATATTAAAATGTATAAAATATTACTTTAATATCCCTATATATAAATAAATTAAATATTAATGTTAATTAATATTAATGTTGATTTAATGTTAATGTTAATTTAATGTTAAGAAATACATTAACATGAAAATGCTAATTTAAAAATTGTTTTGAGTTAATAACATGTTTGACTGAAAAAGTATTCAAAATAATTAGCCTGTAATCTGTTAATATTTCAAAATAAATGTTTTTGAAAAGTATAAATTTATTTGTATAAGCTGAATATTCTATCAGAGCACTGTTTTTTAAAAAGAAATCTGTGATTAATTGATTGTTATTTTGTATGATTAAAATTTAATGCAGCTTGAGAAATTTGACTGCAAACAAAATGAAGTCGAATATTGAGGTTTTAAAGATTCTGTATTAAATATAATAAAGAATTTTTATTCTTTATTTCTGATAATTTATTAGATAAGATGTATTGGTAATTACTTGTTATCAACACATGGAATAATGCCAATTATACCAAAAATTATTTGTAAGAATGTATTATGCGTGTACTTTAACAAAATAATTATATATTATTATATATTATCTGATTTTATGATGATTAGATCGATATTTTGTATAAATATAATTGTTTATATAAATATAAACAATTAGCCAATTAAATAAACAAATATGTTCAATAAAAATGTATACAGATGTACTTCCTATATGGCCTTTACAATAGAGTAGGAATAGTGAGGGATTACAATATTGAATTTTTGAGCTGCAAATATTTTTTGCAAAGATATAAATATAAAAAATCTTTTAAATGTACAGATGTTCATTCCTATATGGCCTTTACAATAGAGTAGGAATAGTGAGGGATTACAATATTGAATTTTTGAGCTGCAAATATTTTTTGCAAAGATATAAATATAAAAAATCTTTTAAATGTACAGATGTTCATTCCTATATGGCCTTTACAATAGAGTAGGAATAGTGAGGGATTACAATATTGAATTTTTGAGCTGCAAATATTTTTTGCAAAGATATAAATATAAAAAATCTTTTAAATGTACAGATGTTCATTCCTATATGGCCTTTACAATAGAGTAGGAATAGTGAGGGATTACAATATTGAATTTTTGAGCTGCAAATATTTTTTTGCAAAGATATAAATATAAAAAATCTTAAATGTAATTTTAAAACACGATACATATGGATTGCGCATTTCATCATACATATGATATTGATGATATATTTATAGCAAGATATCGATATATCTTTTCATAATATACAGCTTGTGAAAGTTGAAATGTTTGTTTTCAAAGAAAAAATAGGACTTTTTAAATAATTAATATTTCTACAGATTCGAATTTGTGAGGAATTATACCTCTGTTTTTTGTGAGAAAAGGGCTCTTACAGACAGAAGACATCATTCTTTTCACATGATATTCATAACTCCGTTTTTTCAAAGTAGCTAACCTCTTTTAAAACATTAATCCTTTAATCCGAAAGAAACTCCCACTGCCGTAAACTTAAATACTTACGCTTCCGAAACTTACCCCACAGCCAAGGCCATTACAGACGAGACCACCTGAACTCGGCAGATGAGTTTATTTGCATCAATATCAACTTTTAATTTGCAAATATTTTCTTTTTCTTTTAACTTTCTGCTCTTTCGATTCTGTGATTTTATATAGCTTCCATTGTAAACATCTGGAAAGCAAGCCATTTCCGTGAGGAAGAACCAAACTTTAGATGATGGGTAATAAAGTAATAGTCTAGGAATTACATAACAGTATATAAGTAAATTATTTTTTTAATCATGGTCAAGGCAATATCTACATGCTCATCTACATCTGCGTCTTCTACATTACTTTCGTATTTTCCATCGTCTCCGTGCTTTTCTTCATCTACAACGTTTCCATCATGTTCATTTTTCCATGGTTATAAACGGTTACTTAGTATTCAACCATTTCATCGTCAAATCCATTCCACATAATAAATGGGCTAAGTGCATAGTTTATGATCTCGACCTTATTACATTTACTATCAGAGAACCGATAACATTCACTCAATGCGATTTACTAAGTATGCTTTCATTTCTTTAGACTTTTGAACCAATATTTAATCAAATCAATCACACCAAAACTGCCGCTGATATGCATAGGATCAACAATTCAATATTTGATCCAATCACAAACACAACTCCCACCGATATGCACAACAATTCAATATCGACAACGTTTGTTATTGTTTAGTCGTTTAAGCAACACCCGATTAGGAGGTGTTAACCAATTAGGTAGCTTTGGCGATACAAAAGTTTTTCTGGGAAACGCCAAAAAACATAAGTGAGGTGTAGTATTAGTAGCGGTGCACAAGAGACTACGTATAGCAGCAAGTGCCGAGGTCAGCTTGCTTTCCTAGTGCCGTAAGTGAAGGCCATCTGTCTATATTCGCAATAGGATAGTTTTCCAAATAATGTCATTGAAGCGTTCGCATTGAGAATTTCCCTGGGGATGGAATGGAGTGGTGAAACTGCTACATATCCCTTGATCAGTTAACCACTTCTTCAGCTGTCGAGATTGGAAAGCGGCGCCGCGATCAGAATGGATAAAAGACGGATACCCACATAAGGAAAATATAGGTGTCAAGCAGTTAATAATTGTTTGGGCAGACATATCACGAACGGCAAAAGCGAAAGGATACCTGCTGAATTCATCTATGACAGTTAACATATACGTTGATCCGTTCTTAGATCTTGGTAAATGTCCTTTAAAATCGATTGACATGCGATCCATTGGACGTAAAGCCTGGATCAGGACGTTTGCATTTGATGAAAAAGCGTGGCTTGATGCGACAATATACTTCACAAGACGATGTGAAGGACCCCACATCTTCTATTGAATATGGTAGGTTTTGACTGCGGACGTAATGAAACATTCTCGTAATCTCTGAATGTAAGATGCTAGTGTGTATTTCTTTGATAATTCTTGTGTCGGCAGTGAAAGCGCATATATCTCGAGACATAGAAAAGGCAGACATATTACTTGATCCAGGACGGTACTTATTATCATATTGATAATTAAACATATCCATATGCCATCTAGCTATTTTCTCATTCTTAATTTTGTCACGGTTTTTGTGATTGAACATCAATGAAACAGATTTCTGGTCGGTGATTAGCAAAAATTTACGGGGAATGAGATAGTGTTTCCGGTTTTGTACAGCTTCCACGATTGCATACGCTTCTTTTTCTATTATCAGAGCAATTTTATTATCATCGTCTAACGCTTTTCAGCAATGAAGCAATATAAGTAGAAAATTTATGTACAAAGAAAGCATACAAGGTTCCCTGGGGTCATGTATTCTGTATTCCCTGGGGTCATGTATTCAAGTCCTTGTATTCTGTAGTAAAATTAAAAGTCGATTATCTATATTAATGTCAAATATACAATAAAAAGACACAAGTTTCGCTGGGGTCCAAGTTATTTTCTTTTTAACGTACTAGATACGCTGGCCACACTTTTTATGGAGACGGGATGCAAATTTGGGACAAAATATGCAAACATTTTGTGTAATATTTTATTTCATGATATTTATTTTTTGTTGAATAATTCGGTCAGTGTTAGCTTATTTCATATAAATTGGCAGATTGAATAAAATTGATAAAGTAAAAAAGGTCAAAAAAGTGAAAATGTGATAGCTCAATGTGAAAAACTATCAGTTGTGGAGGGTGTTCATGAACCATCCGATATTAATTCTTTCTCAATTAATAATAATACAAATTTATTTAATGTGGCAAATGCGTACAAGCTGTACGCTTACAAGTCCACAAACAAAAATGAAAAAGTCAAGCAGATAAATTGTTAAAATGGGATCGGATTTGTCGTTTGAAGCACTGCAGGGAAGTTGATTGGCATATATGAATGGGCAGATGATTCCCATTCATCTGCCCATTCTACCTCCTTCCTGGTGGCTGCCCAAAGGGAGCAGCCACCAGGAAGGAGCGGAGTCCAAAAGAGGTAGAGTAGTTTGGGACATGTAAAAGAAGGGAATTACGGGAACGCAGAGCACAATACACAGTACGAGAATTGTCGAGAAAAAAAGGTTGAAAAATGAGGGGGTATGAGAAGTTATAAGGCGAAAAGCAATGATAAGAAGACGAATTTGAACACGACAATAAATGGTAGGCCAATCAAGAGAAACAAGATAGTGGGATGTATGATCAAAACGACGAAGACGGAGGAGAACTCGGACGGCAGCGTTGATGATGCGTTGTAAAGGAAGAAGAGTGGATTTAGGTGAGTTGGAAAATAGACTAAGACAGTAATCAAGTCTTGAGAAAAGAAGAGAAGATATGAGAGTCATACAAGAAGGGAAATCGATCAATCTACGAACTTGACAGAGGTTGCGGAGTATCAAGGTAGATAAGCGTACTTTATCTCTAACGAAAGGTTTAAGTGAAAGTCGGTTGTCAAAATGGAAGCCTAGGAAAACGAGATTATCAACGATAGGAATAATTGTAGAATTTAATGATACGGAGGGAGGTTCGAAGCCGAGGTGTTGAGGTAGGATCTACATAATTTTGGATTTATCAGGATTCAGAGAAAGGCGAAGGGAATAAAGATGATTGGAAATTGAGACAAGACAGTCGGAAGCAGAAACACTAAGATCGTGAATACGATAAACAGGTGAATGAGCATAGATGAGAATGTCATCAGCATATTGCATAACATGGAAGTTCAATTTATGAGAAATCGAAGGCAAATCACCGAGAAGAATAGAGAAAAGCTTAGGGCCTAATACGAAGCATTGTGGAACATCAGACGGGATGGACGAAGGATGGGAGAAAGAAGAGTTAGAATAGACGCGAAATGTACGGTTTGATAGATATGAAGAAAACCATGATACAGTGGGCAAACAGAAGCCATAATCATGACGAAGGCGATGGAGAAGAATCGAGTGATCGACGATGTCAAAAGCAGACGATAGATCAAGAGAAACTATGACACTATATAATTTATGATCGCGCGATATGAGTAAGTCGTTATAAACTTTAAGACATGCAATTTCAGTAGAGTGATTAGAGCGAAAAGCGGCTTGGAAGGGAGGAAACAAGTTAGAGGAAAAGAGATATATATTAACTTGCTTGAGAACGAGACGCTCAAGGAGTATAGAGAGGGTTGGGAGAAGTGAAATAGGACGCAGTGAAATAGGAGAAGAGAAACAGTGGCACATTTCCAGATGGAAGGAAATGTACGGCTACGGATGGACGGGTTGAACAATGTGGTTAGGAAGGGTAAGATAGAGGAGCAGATATTTTTAAGCAAGTGAGTGGGAATTGGGTCAGAAGGAGAGGTTTTATTAGGTAATGACAGCAGAACCGAAGAAACTTCATCAGACGAAACGGGAAGACGGTGGAATAGTTATGGGAGGGAAGTATTTAAAGATAAGAGTGTGTACAACGGGGCTATGGGTAGTAGGAAAAGTAAATTAGATAGCTTAGTTTGTAGATAAGAAGAAAATTCATCAGGATTTATATTGCAAGGGGTAGATGATCGTGAAAGAATTGAGTTTAAGATTTTCCAATGAGATTTAGAGTTGGAAGATGACTCGAGTTGATTTCGCCAAAAGAGAGTACGTTTAGTACGTATAAGAATGAGATATGAACGGCGTTGAGAAAAGTAGGAATCACGAAGATTTGGAGCGAGTGAGTTGGGAGAACGTTTAATAAAGCGTTTATACATATGAAAAGAGTGACGGAGTCGACGCTTAGAAAGACTACATTCAGAATCGAACCAGGGAGCATGGCGCAAGCGCTGGGAACGTCGAAGTCGACTAGGCAGAAGGTTATTGAGGATCGACGTAAGTTCAGAATCAAACAGATTAGAGATCATCGGGAGAGAGATAGTTAAGAGGAAGTGAAAAGAGTGAAGAATTGAGTAAGGCTGTGCAGAGAACAGGGATATCGAGAAGCTTCCAGGGTCGACTTGGTGTAGATAATGGTAAAGGCGGAGAAGGAGGATGGGGACGAGTAAGAGTAATAGTGACAAGGAAATGATCGGACAAACCAGGATCAGTAATTGACAAGGAGGTATAGTCATTGAAGCAGTTAGGAACAGCAATGATGTCGAGAGCACCGCCGAGAATATGACTTGGGCGTAATATGACTTGAAAGTAATTTATAGTTAAAATCAGTAAAAAGATTAGTTAAGGTGATAGGGTCAGAGTCAGACGGGCGATCAAGACGAATGTTAAAGTCACCGAGAACAAAAGCAGGAGTATAAGATAATGAACAGTGAGACATTAGATCTGCAAGGTCGTTAAAGAAGATACGTGATGGGGCATTTTAACCTGGGCGGTATACAATCCCAAGTTCCAGAGGGAAAGGCGTTGATAATCTGCATATGAATAATTCGAACGAAGGGTAACGGATATTAACGTTGATTTTACGTAAAGACATTGGGTGATGAGCAATGGCAACAATACCGCCATGGTTAGAAGCAGTAGATGTATGATATGCAATTTGACGAGCTGATTCAACTAGAGAACAACCAGAGCGACATAGACGACGAATAGCAAGATCGTCGGAGTCAGAGTGCCAGGATTCGGTAATGCAGAGAATATCGATAGATAATTGATCGAAGATATCGAGAAGCATATCAGCTTTATGAAGAATAAAGCGAGTGTTGAATAGACTAAGACGAAAAGTATGCTTAGGAGCGAGATTGACTAGCGAAGAAGACAAGGGGGAGAGATGGGACGCCATCGAATTTTTGGCCTTGTGTGTACAACGTGAAAATTTCCGTTGATTTGACGTATAGATAAGGATGACTAGCCGTTTGTTTCACGTCGATGTTTCTCAATGCGAGCTAAATTAAGCTGGGCAATATCAGAAGGGGAGCGGTCAGGAAAGATACGGCAAGTAGATGAAGTGGTAAGAAGTTTAAAGCGTTGGGAGAGTACAGAAGAGGCATGTGAACTATGCCAGAAAACGATTTTTAAGAATGGAGGACTGAGATGATTGGATTTAGTGGATTTGTTTAAACGAATAAAGGATACAGGATCGATATTATTGAAGAGGGATGGGTTATTATCAGGAAGAATGGTTGCTAGGATAGACCTGAAAGCAGATACATCATCATCGAGGCGAGATTGTTGAGAAGCAGATTCGGAAATCTTTAAGTTTGATATAATTATACAGCGATCGCGCGATGGAGAACGATTTCGTGGAAGTGGTGGACGGATAGAGCTGGTAGGAGTCGAGGCAGATGATCAGATATAAATGGATATGACAGGGGTGCTTGATAAAGAATTAATATTGGTTGGAGCAAGTGTGGCAGGAGCGGAGTGTTGAATCGATTGATCAGAGATGTGACTGGAGATGATTTTAAATGAAGGATGCAAATTATTTAGAAGTGTTACGTGGGAGGTAGAGTAAGAAGAATTAAAATAGGTTGGGGCATGAGTGACAGGTATGGAGTGTTGAATTACTTGATCGGAAATGTTACTGGAAATGATTTTTATGGAAGGATGTAAATTATTGTGAAGTGATACGGGGGAGGTCGAGTAAGAAGTACGTGAAGAGAATAAAGAAGTTTGAGATTTATTTAGATTGGGGGAGGAATAGGAAAGAGGAGGTATGAGATGAAAAGCTTTACCGTTAGCATTGTTAGAATGAGAAAGATTAATGGAAGTTTTGTACGTAGTTGAACGAGGAGTGTGTGAGAGAGTAGGTTCAATAATGGGATTATAAGATGCGAAGTCAGGTGTTAATGCGAGGGAAACATCTAAAACAGCATTGGTCTGAGTGGTCGTGTGTGATACAGGAGTAGAGGAACAGGATAACTGTAGTAGTCGTACTGATGTACAAAAACCGCAAGTGAAATGTTTACGTTTATACACCGAGTGGTCGGATATTTTAACACAAACAAGTGTCCATACATCGCAATCTTTGGAATCGCATCCAACTTCAAAGCTGGTATAACCATCATTGCATTCCGATGTGGAAGATTCTTGATCAGGAACAGGGATCTGAGATCGCGCTTTTTTAGGCATGACCTTTTATCGATAGATTGAGCTCAATCCGCGAGCGTAGCGAGCGGAACTGACAGGAATAATCTGGAACTGACAGGAATAATCTGGAACTGACAGGAATAATCTGGAACTGACAGGAATAATCTGGAACTGACAGGAATAAGCTGGAACTGACATGAATAATCTGGAACTGACAGGAATAATCTGGAACTGACAGGAATAATCTGGAACTGACAGGAATAATCTGGAACTGACAGAAATAATCTGGAACTGACAGGAATAATATGGAACTGACAGGAATAATCTGGAATGTGTGTTTAAGCTGTAAATATTTTTTGAAGAATGGTTATTTTTTAATATTTTTTTAATATGGTTCTTTCTCCACAATAAACCAAGAAGTGCATTCCCTCAACATATTATCCAACTCAAAATTCTACCATACCTCTTAAACGAATCATTTTAAACTTATGTTTTCCCCGACGTCTTGCCACATTCCACTCCCCTCCTTTATCTTCAATATACACTCTGCACATTCATCAACAAATTCATCTCACAATTCATCTCACTACTCTACCTTCTTTAGACTCCGCTCCTTCCTGGTGTCTGCTCCTTTATCGTGGAATCAGCTGCCCATTCATATACGCCAATCAACTTCCCTGCCGTGCTTCAAACGCCAAATCCGATCCCATCTAAACAATTTATCTGCTTGACTTTTTCATTTTTTTTGTGGACTTGTAAGCGTGCAGGTTGTACGCATTTGCCACGTTAAATAAATTTGTATTATTAATGGATTTTGTTTTCACATTTGCTTACTTCTTTTCTTCTGCTGGGTTTATAATCGCGCATAGGCGCGCATTTGCCACTATAAATAAAATATTTATGTAATCTATCAGTTTATTGTGTCATGTAATAATTGTATAAAGCTATCAATTGTCACGTAATCATAAATGAATAGTATCTTTATTCAAATATTTTTCCAAAAGATAAAAAGAGTTTTATTTATTTACAGTTTATTTATTTACATTAAATAAACTGGAAGTTTATTTGATGTCGTGAGTTATTGACAGCAGCACGATCAGGGAGGATTTCAGTCATAATCCTTTACAGGTCCTTTACAAAACATAGATCCGGGCTCTTTCTTTGTTGGACCTCGAGAGCGCTAGCGAAAACAGTTTTGAAGCAAATCTGCAAAACGTAGAGGGTACAAGTAAGATCCACATATCATATAATCGCAACGAGCACCATAATAGCCTGCGGAGGATGGACAACAAGTGCGACGAACCTGCTTGAGTCAAGCTTCACGAGTTTCGGCTGCAGAGGGATACGACACTACCCAAAATAGGAGGATAATCTTTTATGAAGACCTAATGTAGTTTGCCCAATATACACTTTTACAATCAAAATAAGGATTTGTAAATCAAACAATCTCTATTAAATTTTGGTTTCACTTTAAATATGTTATGTAATTTTGGAAGTTCATTATAAAAATTTTCAAAGTATTTTTATATTTTTAATGCTTAAAGAATCAGCAGATTGTTTTTATTATAAATCACACATTTTTATCAGTTTCAGCTTTAATCCATGGGTGATGATCTAAGTTTGCAATAAGCTATTTGCTGCACCCGTATATATAATAAAAGAATTAAAGATAAAGAATTTTATAATTAAAGAATTAAAAATCGTTGCGATTTTTGATTTAGGAAAGAAAAATATTATTAAAATATTAAATAAATAATTTAATTTTTTGATAATATTTTTTTCAATCTTTGATGGATTATAACTAAATCATCATTTAATCCCCTCGTATTTTCATCAAAGTTACGTATCGTAGAGTTATTTAATATTTACGAAAGTATTAAAAAATTTACCTTTGATTACGATATTCGTATACAAAATAAGATAAACTGGAAGTGTTTTGGAATTGAGGTTGTATATATATTAGTTGTAATGGGTATATTATCCTTTCAGAGATTTACTGAGGATTAAGTACTGTCGAAGTGGTGTAGCTACAGCGCCACACTGATGATACCACCCTGTAGTGAAGAGTAAAAAAAGTTTGAGATCTAAAGTAAATACATTCAATCCAGTTCCAGATCAAAATCAGCAAATTTAACAGTTTTAACACACAAGGACGTCGATGGGAGGACGTAAGAAGACATCTACGATCTTCCGCTGCCTTTTTATTTAATAATAATAAAGTTATTTAAATTTTAACAATTTAAAATTAATTATAATAAATTAACTTCAGTTATAATTTATTGCTTTTTAACTTGCAAGAATTAAATACCATATTAAATTCACCACCCCTTTCCACAAATTTATACACTCCCTATTACCTCTCCCTGGTTGAAAAAAATCTTTCTCTTGTTTTGTCTGCGTCATAAATTTTCCGCTAATAAGAACTATATTGTTTCTAAATTTTTCTTATTTTGTTTCCAAAAAGTGTTTAAGTGGTCTTCAGTTCGACTTAATATTTTGTTTGAGTGCTTCTAAATGTTTTTAATAATGGCTTTAAAAAATACCTATATGGTTCAACAAAATTGGTACTATGGTTTATGTTTTTGTGCTCGAAATTGAGAAGTGACAGTTGAGAGTATGCTCTCCAACTATTTTTGTATACACTTTTTATTAAATGATGTTTTTATGATGGCTTTAAAAATACATATATCTGTGTCAACGACAGTTGATAGTATATATATAGTATATCTCCACATTTTTAAAGATTAACGGAATTAATTTACAGTTTTTCAACAACCGACAACATAAATTACCAATATATTATCAATTTAATGGAAAAATAAAAATGAATAAAAATCACAACATAAGCAGCCACTTCCCTATAGCATTCCAAAAATGCAAGTGCCCTCTAGCATCCTACTAAAGTTGAATTTCCGCTTTTCTACTTTATCCTTATTTATCTGTACTATTACACCTGGTTCACCAATTTTTTCATTTTTTCTTGTCGAATTACTGTATCCAAGCATACTTCTCGTCAATATTGATACCGATCACATAGTGCGAGACGGAATCTGCCAATTATCTTCGTACAATCATTAGTTTTGTACATATTCATAGTTCAATCCTATTGAGCAGAGATGGCCAACAAGATTATCACGATAAAACGGTCGATCGCAAGGTTAATTTTGGTCGATCGTAGCTCACTGGCATGTCCGGAGTAGAATTCCATGTACAATGAATTTTGAAGACAAATCTATCTTTTAATAGTTTAATCTATTGAACAGTATTATTTATCAATATTATTCATATTTAGTAATCATGTTGAGTTTCAATTTTTCTTATGCTTAAAATGTAGGTACATTTTCTTTGTTTTAAATTAAATTGTTTCTCTTGCCTATTCGATAAGTGAGTGTAATTTTGTTGGAAATCATTCGACCCATTTCCAGTAATAATATATTGCATCCTGCTCAATATGTTTTTTGTAGGAATATGTCGACCGCCTCTAATTTGCTTATTGCAAGAGATTATTGGGTGAATGCATTTGACATAGGCGTTGATACAGATTAATATTTATCCCTTTAATACTCATGCCTTTGATACTATTGACCATAGTATATTAATAAACAAAGATATAAGATATAGTTTCGATTATTTAATTATTGATTGGATATCTTCAAAATAGAACCACCGCAGTTTCGCGTAAATGGTATATTGTCGAATTGGATTCATATATCTAGTGGTGTACCACAAGGATCTATTTTGGGACCTATCTTATTCAACTTTTATGTCAACAAGCTTTCGTCCTTAATGCGATAAAAAACCTTCATGTATGATGACGACTTCAAGGTATATCGTCGTATAGTTAGTAATAGCGACAAATAAATTATACAGTCTGATTTAAATGTATTAGCTGCTTGGTCAGTTGAGAATGGTTTAGTTATTAAATAATGAGAAAATGGGGAGATAATCTTCAAATTTTGGAAGTGAAACCGATTGCACCCTTAGAAAAATCTCGATTGTTAGGATTACAAATGGATAGAGTTTTAAAATATTTATAATGGAAACGAGTAACGATAATACAATGGTTTAATAATAATATAACCAAACGAACGGTTTATTCGCTGACTGGTCAACTTAATGCTCATTATTTAGTTGCTTATTGTCTTCGATTAATTTGCTAGCTCCTGAAGGAGGCGTGTAACGATTTACATTGAGATGATTGTGTTGATAGCAAGATAAGTGATGTTATTGCCGAGGTATAACATAACTTCTAAAACGAGATCTTTGTCACAGAATTTGATAAGTACTCGACATTAAGCATGATACAGTTGGATGCTAGTAGTATTGCATTCGGGTTATCTTTGGAATTAGTGAAGTTATTGTAGAAGATGTCAGTTGACTCGCCGAATAGATGATTACAAACATATCAATACTGCTGAATTGCAAGGTACATTCAAGGGATTATGAATGGCGATACAATGTCAATTGACAACCATACATTTAATGACTGACTCTTTAACGGTATTTGATTAGCTATAATTGTAAGTAAAACGGAGCCTTAACTTTTTAAAGGGATCACGTGATTGCTGATTCGACAGGCTATGATTAATTGAGGATATTTTAAAATATTACAACTTAAGTGTGATGCATATACTTCTTCCGTCCTGCTGAAACAAAGCTGATTCCTTTAGCCGTGTTTCCAAAGGTTGGATGTCTTAGACATCATTTGCCACATTAAATAAATTATTATTATCAAAAAGCAATATATGGCCTCACGTGTTCAGACGTCCCGTTATCGTGTATATGGCCTCACGTGTTCAAGATATAGCCTCACGTGTTCAAGATATGGCCTCACGTGTTCAGACGTCCCGTTATCGTGTATATGTTGACAACCCAACAATGTGGCACATGCGTTGTCGTGTAAAAATGGTGGTTTGCCAATCACTCACCATAATTCATTACGGGACAAAATAGCAAGATATTTGAGCAGGGTTTATTCGTGAGTAGCGGTCGAACCCGTCCTAGCTCCAGTACACCCATCGCATGTATTTGATTCGCCTAATACAACAAGAGATCGATACGCCCGCTCGGATATAGTATGTACAGGTATCTTGGAAAATTGAAATGAACGGTTCTTTATGGACATAGCCGTATTCAACTCCAATGCTCTTTCCTATTCCCAGAGAACCCCTGCCAATGCACACAGTTATCACAATATAAGAAAGAGGAATCGATACCTTGAAAGGATAGTTGATGTGGAGCGAGGGAGTTTCTTCCCACTATCTTGTTAGACGAGTGGTGGAGCAGGAATTACGGCAAAATTCGTCATAAGGACAATTGCGGAAAGAACGGCGGATAAAACGGGCAGGAAATATAATATCATTGTGTCGGAAATTCGCAGATCAATTAGCGTTGCCTTGGCCAGGGCATCATCTCGTTGTCTAAGGGATCCGCTACCATGTTCCTGGTTCTTATCAGTTCACCAGCACCCGTCAAATCGACACCCCTACGCAAGATATTATCATCGCAGAATCCCTCTTCGCGCCAAGACTCTGGACTTGAGGGCCACTCTGCCAAAACATGAAATATTAATTTGTTGATATGCATAGCAGATTTCGCGGTGGACTTGCAGAAGTTTACGAAGATTGACGAATTTTCTTCAGTTTAATTATCAATTTTTGTTTGTTATAATAAATTCAATTTAAAAAAATCAAAAAGCAATTGTATCTTCCGTTAATGATCAACCAATATCATTGTAAATGATTAAACATAGATATGATAAGCATCACTGAGGAATTTCAAGTGGTAGATAATTTTTTGATCATTAGTATCCTTCCAGTAATATTGACGAATATTTAGTGGAGAACGTGATTTTATCATCTAAAGTGTGTCAGTTAATTGGTCATCATACAATAAAGTAAAAAGTGTAAAGCTTAAGATATACAGCTATTGGAGTCGTATCGATATCGACTTTGCACACTACAGGTGATCACTATCTTTAACCATTGTGGATTTTGATCATAGTAGATTTAGTATTTGGAGACGATTTAAATCTGAATCGTCGTGTGACATGGGTCAATAACTAGGTGTATGTGTTGAGCGAAGACCGCCTCGAGAAAAATGTTTGATATTGTTACATCGCTTCATTAAGTCCAATTTGACAAACTTTGAAAGTCTTGAAAGTTCAAATGATTTTCAGGTGCGCATAGCGTTCGAAACCGGTTAGATAATAAATGGTACGTCACCAAGGATCCGTAAAACAAATAGCAGCCATAAGCAGGAGAACCATTAAGGACGCCTTGATATGTTATATAATTTCGCCACTTAGTGATTATCAGACGCGTTCTTCATCTGCAGATTTATTTGAGTATTTATGGAAACTACAATGGGAAGTTATTATAAATGCGTCCGAGAATGACTGCTCATTTATCGGAGATGATCAAGTTTATGTCAAACCAGCAATTCCGCGCTGTGATAAATGATAAGGGACAATTTCGTCGATAGAAAGACTAGTGAAGGACCCTATAGATAGAATAACTCGTCATAAAGCCGATATCCGCAAGGTGCTAAAGATGTAGACAACGAAATGAATCAAGGTGAATCTGAGATCATGAAATCTGACAACACATTACTACAAAAATGACCTTTTTTGAGTGATCGGAAACCACTGACTTGATTATTGTGTAGTGTAAAACACTAAGGGAGATGTAAGCAGGATGCATGTTGCTCATAGCATCCATTCAAGCAGCTGTTTGCACATTGTTCAGCGTTGTATTTGCGAAATTATATTTTTCCGATTTTTTGCTTACACTCGAATATAAACGTGTATACACTTTAAGCAAGAAATAAAGCTTTTTCGTTTGTTGTAAAAACTTACATTTATTTGTGCTGGAAGGATAGGGCATCGGGTTGGATTAGTAGCTTAAGCCTTGATAAAGTTTTGTAGGAGTCACTATTTATACATAATTATGGAGCCACTCAATATCACCAAACTAATCCTGCCGTGGGGTGACTTCAGGAGTGTATACTTATCTGTTTTAATTTTTTTTAAACCAATATTAATACAATTAAAAATTACAATCATAAAGTTACCCGCAAATGGGCCCTAATATAAACATTAAATTTAAGACTTCATTAAAATCTCAGCTATCCGTAGCGGATCCACGACTAATTATCTCCGAATGGATTTGCTGTCCGTGCTCGAACCGGTGAAATGCAGAGCGGGGGCTGCGAAGACACATAGAAGTTGATCGCGCAAGGGAGAAACTTATCTTTCGTCGGATAAGTGCGATACACGTCGCATAGTCTATTTCGCGCTTATTGGCCAACATCCTGGCTAATGCCTTCAGAACGCAATCTCCGGTCTTACCAACGCCTCCAGACGATGAAAACACTATCGGTGTGAATTGGGCCCTCTCCACAGTTACAATACGTTCAAGGTAACGGGCGTTTTTGCGCGACTCGTGATAGTTGTGGACTGATGAAGGCGATCTCTCAGAATAAGAAGCAGCATGACAATTGAATATAGCGACGTCCATAAAGACGCGCTCGCTTCGTCTTCCGAACAGACCTGTGCACACGACATCAAGTCTCGCTTCACTATCACGTGAAGTTGTAGCTGACTCGAACTGAATGGAGGGATCTATAGGACTCAGCACGGGCTCAATTGCGACACACGGAGTGACTTCAGTCAAAAGGTTGGCAAGTGTGTCACGTATTAGGTTATGCCTTATGATTGTGAGTGCGCCTCTACCGCACGAGAGCGAGTGAACTGTGCTATTCTCAGTACCACAACTACAATGCGCAGGTGCATCCGTAGGTGTTAGTCCATATCGACCATTCACGGCGTCCCTAAACTCGTGTGGGGATAAACGGAACCCGTCTGCTTTGATTGGTTTTGTTGTCAACCAATTCGACGCTCCCTTCTCCGATGCAAATTCTAGAGATGAACATGTGGTCGCATCGCTGACTTGAATTATTTGATCGCGGCGTCGTTTAATTATAATTTCTTTTTCGTTCTTAATGGATTTGGCGATATGAGTGTGTTGTTCCTTATTGTTTGAAACATGTGATTGACAAGCACGTATTGACCAATCGTATTCTTTACCCGGATCGACATGATGGTCTACGATTCCGAGACCACCCAGTCTCGCTGGAAGGCTGAAAATTTGCCTAAGTGTTTCAGGTACGTTTGATATACCGGTTATTTTAGGGATCAAGCAGTGACGGATATGTTCCTCGAGTGCCAGGAGTTGCTCGGACCGAAAGCGACAAGTCCTCTTCGCGTAAGTCATCTTATGTTGTAATGAGTATGTCAGAGCATTGTACGCGACTTGTGGGTCGAAAATAGCAATCTCAACTAGGTTCTGTACACATTTGGACCATCTGTCTACTTTGCGGATAATCCAGTCCTCCAAAAAGGATTCATTTCCAATTGGCGCTCCCAATACTTCTACGCCATTCGTACAGATATGGACATTAGTAGCATCAAAACATTCTTGGGCTTTGTTCAGGAATTCCGGATGGACCAGTAATTGACATTTTGAAGGATTTATGTTATACCCATACGCTCCGCCCTCCCGCATCATGATATCAAAAACTGATCGGCATTCTTCGAAGGTTCCAACGAAATTGGCATCATCCGCATACCACTTTTGTTCAATCGAAGAAATTTGAGTTTGAATTCGCGCAATAAGCGGGAGAGACGCGGCAGCGAAGGCGGCCATTGCTAAAGGATCACCCTGAGTGAAACCTTCGTCAGAAGTCCAAATTTCCTTCCTCAATAGCCAGTAGACCTCCTTCTCCGTACAAGTTAGATAGAATATTTGAAAGCGCTGGACAGATGAGCGGCATGTTTGTCAATGCTACTTTCCTATTTATTAGGTTAAACGCATTCTTTGCATCTAGTACCAAAATGCAGGAACTTGCGCACTCTTGAAATCGCTTCCGTAGCGAGTGAATGACGAATTCAGTTCCACACTTCTGTCCTGCACAAAGTTGTGAGACACCGGCGACGTGTTGTAGGTGGTAGTTTATGAGTTTAAGAATAGTCTTGCCAATTATTCGTCGAGGTACGTCACATATTCCTATTGGTCGGATACCAGGATCCTTGTCCAAAGCAATCAGCCTGCTAGCAGTGAATCCGACAACACTGCGTTGGTGTACCATATTTGATGCAAGCCGAATGGCAAGGCCGGCAAGTGAAGTAGCAAGAGTCGACGAGTCACGTCCGAATTTATTAAGGAATGTTTGCCACATTTGGGCATCCGCACCAGACGGACCGGCACTTCCCTTCGTTCGGAGTGAGGCTTTCTTGATCTCATCCATGTCGATTGTCTCAAACATTATAGGATGAAAGGGGAGAATGTCGTGTAGATGCTCTTTCAGCAAAGTATTTGAATTTATTTTGGCGGATCGTGGGTGCTTTTCTTTAAGAAGCTCTCTAACAGTTTTGTTCTCGACTTTTGAGTCCAAATTTAATACACCTCGAGAAATTGTTTTGTTCTCGAGCATTCTCATGGCCGCGGTTGTCTTTCCATTGACATACAGTTGCACGAAATAGTTTTTCCAGTTACGTTGATGTTTAGGTTTTGTTTGCATACTCGCTTGAAGCTGTAAAATTCGAGCCTCTCGTGCCAAGTCTTGGAGGTTGCCCGACTTCCACAAGATCAACCTTCTGTTCATAGTTCTTCGTAATATTGCAGTTTTCCTGGAGCCAAAGCGTTGGAGGATGAATTGACACAACAGAGTTGCTTTCATTAGCGGATAACCATCTCTATCTCTAACTGTGCAGGCGTCATCATATAAGTGCGAAAGTTCACGAAGAAACTCACGGGTCTCATTGCACCTTGGCGGAATGAATAAGTTCGGGCGCCAAGCGATTATCTCCCTATACAGCTCCGCTATGCTTCTAACCGAATCTTGTGTAAGAGCATTAGTGCGAGCGGGTGTATCGATTACGTGCCCGGCTGTTCCGACTGAATTTTTATCGTAAACGTTAGACTGGGTCGAGGATGCCAATACGGGGTCGACATCTTGAGTCAGAAGATCGTGGGTGATTAATGGTCCTCGATTTCCGCAGTTCGTTGCAGCGCAGTCTGTGCAATGTCTTCTTGCCTTTGCGCGTTTGCATCCCTTGCAAACTGCGTTTTGCCCATTGCAACCACAACACCTAGGTGTGCTGCGAGGTTTGCCTTTTGTCATGCAATTCAATTTTAACGGTAACCAGAGTAGAATTGTATGTTAATTGTAATTAGATTGTTAACGACTTCGAGACTAGTTGTATGTTTATGGGTAACACAAAAGCCCTATCGTTGTCTTTATAGTTGATTGTCGTTCTTCTCGTTGACGTCGTTGATTGTCGTTCTTCTCGTTGATCGTCGTTGATCGTCGTGTAACTAGTTATTTGTTAGCAGCTTAGAATTTCAAACTTGTGTATATTAATCTTGTATTTATGTATAGACATCATTGCTGTCCAGATAGGGACAGCAATGATGTCGAGAGCACCGCCGAGAATATGAGTTGGGCTTGTTGAAAGTAATTTATAGTTTAAATCAGAAAAAAGATTAGTTAAAGTGATAGAGTCAGGGTCAGCCGGGCGATCAAGACGAATGTTAAAGTCCCCGAGAACAAAAGAAGGAGTATAAGACAAGGAACAGTGAGACATAAGATCTGCAAGTTCTATAAAGAAGATACGTAAGGGGGCAACTGAACTGGACGGTATACAATCAGAAGTTCCAGAGGGAAAGGAGTTGATAATCTGCATATAAGTAATTCGAACGAGGTGTAACCGATGTTAACGTTAATTTTACGTAAAGACATTGGGTGACGAGCAATGGCAACTATACCGCCATGGTTAAAATCAGTAGATATATGAGAGGCAATTGGACGAGCTGATTCAACTAAAGAACAACCAGAGCGACATAGACGACGAATAGCAAGATCGTCGGAGTCACAATGCCAGGATTCGGTAATGCAGAGAATATCGATAGATAATTGATCGAAGATATCAAGGAGCATATCAGCTTTATGAAGAATGGAGCGAGTGTTGAATAGACTAAGACGAAAAGTATGCTTAGGAGCGAGATCGACTAGCGAAGAAGACAAGGGGGAGATATGGGACGCCATCGAATTTTTGGCCTTGTGTGTACAACGTGAAAATTTCCATTGATTTGATGTATAGATAAGGATGACTCGCCGTTTGTTTCACGTCGATGTTTCTCAATGCGAGCTAAATTGAGCTGGGCAATATCAGAAGGGGAGCGGTCAGGAAAGATACGACTAGTAGACGAAGTGGTAAGAAGTTTAAAACGTTGGGAAAGTACCAAGGATGCATGTGAACTATGTCGGAAAACAATTTTTAGGAGTGGAGGACTGAGATGATTGGATTTAGTGGATTTGTTTAAACGGATCAAAGATACAGGAGCGATATTATTGAAGAGGGATGGATTATTATCATGAAGAATGTTTGCTAGGATAGACCTGAAAGCAGATACATCATCATCGAGGCGACATTGAGGAGAAGCAGATTCGGAAACCTTTAAATTATATATGATAATGCATCGATCGCGCGAAGGAAAACGATTACGTAGTGGTGGACGGAAAGACCTGGTAGCAGTAGAGGCAGAAGAGCAGCTAAACGTGGGAATTACAGGGTTGCTAAGTGAAGATTTTAGATAGTTTGGAGCATGTGTGACAGGAGTGGAGTGTTGAATCGGTTGATCGGAGATGATTTTGACGGAAGGATGTAAATTATTGATAGGTGATACGGTTGGAGCATGTGTGACAGAAGTGGATTGTTGAATAGGTTGAACGGAGATGTTACTGGAGATAATTTTGACAGAAGGATGTAAATTATTGAGAAGTGATACGGTAGAGGTAGAGTAAGGAGTACGTGAAGAGAAGAAATAAGTATGAGATGTATTTAGATGTGGGGATGAATAGGAAAAATGAGGTACGAGATGAAGGCCTTTACTGTTTGCATTGTTAGGAAGATGAAGATTATGGGAAGTTTTATCCGTAGTTAAAGGAGGAGTGTGTGTGAGAGAAGTTTCAAGAACGGGTTTCATAGATGACGAAGGAGTTAGTAAGCAAACGGATGACGACGATAGATTGGAAGATATGTTGTCGTTTGTTGATGTTCCATGTATAACAGCGGTCTGAGTCGACTGAGAGATATCAAGTTTATTTATTGAGAACAAATCTGTTTTGTTAGCGTTCAGAACGTCTCCACCGTTTGAGTGGTCATTCTTCATTAGCTTACCTACGAGGGCAGCACAACAGAAGCCGCGGAGGAAATTCCGATTTAAAACGTTGTCCTCGTCAGTGAAAGGAATGGCAACGTGAGTCCAAACATTGCAGTTCTTGTTGTCGCATCCAATTTGCTTTTCGATGTAAGCTTCCTTGACGGACTTGAGTTGCTGGCCGACATTTTTAGTTAGCTTTCTCTTTGCCATAATAAAATGTTAATTAGTTAGTTATAATCAAGAATGTTTAAACTCCGTTAGTCTGCAAGTCGTTAGTTGTAAGTAGCGAGCGGATGTCGTCGATGGTTGTCGATGGTTGTCGATGGTTGTCGATAATTGTCAAGCGGATGGTTGTCGTTAGTTGTCGTGGAAGGTTGTCGTTGGTTGTTGTATTTACTTTAGATCTCAAACTTTTTTAGGTATCCTGAATTCCAGGGGGCCACTTCTAGGCACCTCCAAAACCCAACCGTCACTCTCCACTCGTGTATGTCAGCTTTTGACAGACAGTCACAGAAAGGTTGGCGGCATTACAATGCTATAAGCCTCCCCTCCGATTTAGCCGGCGTCAACATTAAGGATATTTCCACACAAGAAAAAATCGCTTGCATGCTTTGAAAATCCGCAGCCCATTTCGATTCAAAATTCCCTCATCCCCATTTACTAAAAAGCGCTTGCGTGTAAAAACTGCGATTATTTAAGCTAAAGTTAATCCCTCCAGGTTTTCATAGGTTTGTAAAAAGTCACTCGGTTCATTCAGCAATTATAAAAGTGCATCGGTTTTGTCAAGATAATAGTTATCAGCTTACTGCCGCTGTTTATCTCGACTCTTCCGCTGCGTATGACCGTATCACCATTCCTTTTGTTATCTCTTCTCTCTAGTCCCTTGGGTTGGCTGTGAGAATTGTTAAAATGATGAAGATTTTGCTGTATACCAAGCGGTTACTCTATGAAGACGACCCGAATACACTTCAGTTCTACCCTATTACAGCTATGAATCAAGGATCCCCCTTTCTCCTATATTATACCTTGTTGCCTCTATTATACTTTTTAAACCTTTTATACGCGATCAACATCTAGTGTTATACGTTAATGATATTTTCTGGACGCAGGTGCAAAGATGTAGTCTCGAATATCAGTCGCTTCTTTTTAAAATTAAATGACCAGCCACCTCTAACAAATCTTCTTCTCAACTACGCCAAATCTCAGGTGGTAGTCTTTAATGGCACTGCAACAAAGAAAAAATTAGAGACCAGCAATATCTACTCTCTCCACCATTTTGTAGAATTAACCACTTCCATTCTTCACATATCGAGTAAGATACCTAGGGTTTATTATTACGGTGAAATGGTCGGTCGGTTCAGACTTTAATAGATTTAAAAGTGTCCTGAAGAGAGCTAGATGGGCCCTAAAACCGACTCAACATATATCATTAAGAGGGTGTGCTCAGATATGCCTGTGGGGTATCTGGGCAATCTTGGGGTAAGTTTTTTTTTCAGATGACGTCTCCTCGAGCAAATACTCAGGTTTATTAAGCTTCTTATCTCGAGATTACCATCCATTGTCCGCCTCGACTGAACTCTCAGGTGTGTGTGAGACCATTAGTGGTTCAGCCTAAATGCGGCGCGTTGGTGTATACTGGAGGGTGCTTATTTCCCAGTCCGTTCTAATAGAGACTAGAACCGTGGATTAGGACAATGTTATTAATCGGACATTTAGTCTTTTTTGTTTTTATTTATGTTTAATATTTGGTGCATGATTATGCTTTTGTATGTAAAAGAATCTCTATCTATATTTATTTGTACGTCGAAAAAGTTGCATTTATTTCACTCTTTGGGTGGTCTAGGAGTAACGATGTGATTGGCAAACCACCTTTTTTACACGACACCGCACGTGCCACATTGTTGGGTTGTCAACATATACACGATAACGGGACGTCTGAACACGTGAGGCCATATCTTGAACACGTGAGGCTATATCTTGAACACGTGAGGCCATATACACGATAACGGGACGTCTGAACACGTGAGGCCATATATTGCTTTTTGATAATAATAATTTATTTAATGTGGCAAATGATGTCTAAGACATCCAACCTTTGGAAACACGGCTAAAGGAATCAGCTTTGTTTCAGCAGGACGGAAGAAGTATATGCATCACACTTAAGTTGTAATATTTTAAAATATCCTCAATTAATCATAGCCTGTCGAATCAGCAATCACGTGATCCCTTAAAAAAGTTAAGGCTCCGTTTTACTTACAATTAAATTTAGCCAATCAAATACCGTTAAAGAGTCAGTCATTAAATGTATGGTTGTCAATTGACATTGTATCGCCATTCATAATCCCTTGAATGTACCTTGCAATTCAGCAGTATTGATATGTTTGTAATCATCTATTCGGCGAGTCAACTGACATCTACAATAACTTCAATACTACTAGCATCCAACTGTATCATGCTTAATGTCGAGTACTTATCAAATTCTGTGACAAAGATCTCGTTTTAGAAGTTATGTTATACCTCGGCAATAACATCACTTATCTTGCTATCAACACAATCATCTCAATGTAAATCGTTACACGCCTCCTTCAGGAGCTAGCAAATTAATCGAAGACAATAAGCAACTAAATAATGAGCATTAAGTTGACCAGTCAGCGAATAAACCGTTCGTTTGGTTATATTATTATTAAACCATTGTATTATCGTTACTCGTTTCCATTATAAATATTTTAAAACTCTATCCATTTGTAATCCTAACAATCGAGATTTTTCTAAGGGTGCAATCGGTTTCACTTCCAAAATTTGAAGATTATCTCCCCATTTTCTCATTATTTAATAACTAAACCATTCTCAACTGACCAAGCAGCTAATACATTTAAATCAGACTGTATAATTTATTTGTCGCTATTACTAACTATACGACGATATACCTTGAAGTCGTCATCATACATGAAGGTTTTTTATCGCATTAAGGACGAAAGCTTGTTGACATAAAAGTTGAATAAGATAGGTCCCAAAATAGATCCTTGTGGTACACCACTAGATATATGAATCCAATTCGACAATATACCATTTACGCGAAACTGCGGTGGTTCTATTTTGAAGATATCCAATCAATAATTAAATAATCGAAACTATATCTTATATCTTTGTTTATTAATATACTATGGTCAATAGTATCAAAGGCATGAGTATTAAAGGGATAAATATTAATCTGTATCAACGCCTATGTCAAATGCATTCACCCAATAATCTCTTGCAATAAGCAAATTAGAGGCGGTCGACATATTCCTACAAAAAACATATTGAGCAGGATGCAATATATTATTACTGGAAATGGGTCGAATGATTTCCAACAAAATTACACTCACTTATCGAATAGGCAAGAGAAACAATTTAATTTAAAACAAAGAAAATGTACCTACATTTTAAGCATAAGAAAAATTGAAACTCAACATGATTACTAAATATGAATAATATTGATAAATAATACTGTTCAATAGATTAAACTATTAAAAGATAGATTTGTCTTCAAAATTCATTGTACATGGAATTCTACTCCGGACATGCCAGTGAGCTACGATCGACCAAAATTAACCTTGCGATCGACCGTTTTATCGTGATAATCTTGTTGGCCATCTCTGCTCAATAGGATTGAACTATGAATATGTACAAAACTAATGATTGTACGAAGATAATTGGCAGATTCCGTCTCGCACTATGTGATCGGTATCAATATTGACGAGAAGTATGCTTGGATACAGTAATTCGACAAGAAAAAATGAAAAAATTGGTGAACCAGGTGTAATAGTACAGATAAATAAGGATAAAGTAGAAAAGCGGAAATTCAACTTTAGTAGGATGCTAGAGGGCACTTGCATTTTTGGAATGCTATAGGGAAGTGGCTGCTTATGTTGTGATTTTTATTCATTTTTATTTTTCCATTAAATTGATAATATATTGGTAATTTATGTTGTCGGTTGTTGAAAAACTGTAAATTAATTCCGTTAATCTTTAAAAATGTGGAGATATACTATATATATACTATCAACTGTCGTTGACACAGATATATGTATTTTTAAAGCCATCATAAAAACATCATTTAATAAAAAGTGTATACAAAAATAGTTGGAGAGCATACTCTCAACTGTCACTTCTCAATTTCGAGCACAAAAACATAAACCATAGTACCAATTTTGTTGAACCATATAGGTATTTTTTAAAGCCATTATTAAAAACATTTAGAAGCACTCAAACAAAATATTAAGTCGAACTGAAGACCACTTAAACACTTTTTGGAAACAAAATAAGAAAAATTTAGAAACAATATAGTTCTTATTAGCGGAAAATTTATGACGCAGACAAAACAAGAGAAAGATTTTTTTCAACCAGGGAGAGGTAATAGGGAGTGTATAAATTTGTGGAAAGGGGTGGTGAATTTAATATGGTATTTAATTCTTGCAAGTTAAAAAGCAATAAATTATAACTGAAGTTAATTTATTATAATTAATTTTAAATTGTTAAAATTTAAATAACTTTATTATTATTAAATAAAAAGGCAGCGGAAGAGCGTAGAACTCGTACAGGCTGGGTACAGGGTAAAAAAGACAAATATCAATGAAAATCCGATTGTTCTAAGTACATTCTTCAGACTTTTCTTGAACGACAAAATACTGGAGGCCGAAATCACTTGACTTGGTAGCTTATTCCAGCTTTTCCACGTTATATCGACAATTGTGTTAAATCTTCTTCGTGGACGAATGTGGGTCTTTAACTTGAAGTGATGTCCCATCAATCTGTTTGAATTTCGAAGTTCGAACAGTTTACAACAAACATTTTTCTCTGCCCTTTTTAGCATTAAGCGTTGTCCACACAAACATTAAATCAGATGACTTAAAAGATTTCTTCACTGTGGTCACACCAAGTGCGTGGAGTCTAAAAATGAATGAAAGCTTGCGTTGGGTGGGTACAAGATGTGTGGCCTTGCGAATATAGATTCGTACAGGTTCATCTCTGTCGTAGTTTGAGGGTGACAGGTAGGTGAAGCGTATTTCATTAAATATAATACATAAGCATTGTAAATTAACTTAAAACTGGATGCGTCAAGCTGGCCAATGGTCCTTCTAATAACTCCTAAAATTCGACGGCATTTAGCAAATGTGTGACTGGTATGTGGGATGGTCGATAAGCTTCTATTTACGATCACTCCAAGGTCTTGAAATTTGGGAACTTTCAATTTCTCTCCCGTCAATGGTATATAACGAATTGATGTGTAGATGTCCGATGCGCATATGTTTTGACTTATAGGGGTTTAATACCAGTCCCCGTTGATTACACCAGACCTTAATATTATCAATGTCTCTTTGGAGTATCATTGGATCTCGGTTATCGATTATTAGTCGCCAAATTTTCAAGTCGTCGGCATACAAAGTACATGTACTCGAAATAGCTGTAGTAAGCTCGTTGATGTAAATAATAAAGAGCAATGGACTGAGTACCGATTCCTGAGAAACACCTCGTCCAGGAGTTCTTGTCTTTGACATGTTTATTGGCCAATACAGTAATCCTCCGATTTCTAAGGAAAGAGTTAATCCAATTTAGGAGGGTTTCTCTGATGCTGTACTGTTCCAGCGTAATAAGGAGGACATCATAGTATATCCGATCAAATGCTTTGCTGAGGTCGAAAAACAAAACATCAACACTAACTCCAGCCTCGGCATATATAGTCCAATCACTTCTCGCAAGTACGAGGTTTGTGACAGTAGATCTTCCTGGGCAGAAACTTTGCTGGTTGTCGCAGAGTACTTTGTTCCCTTCTAGATGCCCGATGATTCGTTTAAAACGCAGTTTCTCTAGCACTTTACAAGCAACACAGGTAAGGCTTATTGGCCGATAGTTGCTTGCAATTTCAAAGGAAACGCGGCGTTTGATGTTTGTGATGACATGCGCATATCTCGTAATACCTCGTTGTGTGCGAACGGATGCGATTCGTCTAATCAAGATGCCTGTCTCTTTCCCAATGCCACTAGAAGAGGAGAAAATTAGCGGAATGAACCTGCCGCGCTCGATTGCTTTAATTCTCTCTGAATATTGGGAGTGTTTGCGTGATTCATTGTGCTGGAAGGATGAGTCCACTGATAGATTGACGAACGACTGAGCAAAGATGTCAAAAACGTTAACGTCAAAGAACGTCCGCTCTAATCACTCGTTCCACAGGCCCAAACAGGATATGTTCAGCCTTGCCCTGGCGGCTCGAATTGTTGATGTTGCGACGAATTTTAGGGTGTCAGGGACCGGTAGTAGGTTTGGTTCTATTACTACATTACGGCAAATGGTGGATATTTCCTTTGAAATTTTATCTCGGACGGAGTCGTGTCTAATTGACGGTAATCCTTCTAATCTGCATGAGAGTGCGTGGCTCACCGTGATTTCTTCATCACAAGAGCGTGATTTGACGATCAAGTCACTTTGGGTTTACCCATAGCGAGCGTAAATGACATCTGTAACAGAAGCGTTCGTTTTTCATAGGGAAGGCGCTGAGCCATGAAGATGCTTCGTCTCTTTGAGCATGATTAACGGCGGTCAGAACAACGGTGTCCATAAGGTAAGGTGCCTCTGACAGCCTATGATGTTTGTTTTTACGTCGCGCCGTAATTTGATCGATCGTTTTTGATTGTAAGTTTATCAATGCTTGTCCGATTAAACCGGAGTCGTATGAGCCACTGATTGTCTTTGAGGATTCGTAGTCTGTTTGAGCGGTTATTGCCGGATAAAATATTCCCAACCCGCCCATTTTTAGATGAGACATCAGGATCGTTTTTCATACATTTCCAATCGGCCATCGAGTAATTTCATTGAGAAAAACACTTCTTAAGGTCTCAGATACGCCTCGCAACATCTCTTGATCGCACTGTGTAGTCCGTGTGATATTGGTCCATTTTGCTTGTATTGCATGTGTCAAGCCCGAGTATGCGACTTGTGGTTCGATTTTCGCCACGTCGACTAAACGTTCAATTAGATTTTATCTACACATTGTTCGACAATAATTATTATCTTTTGATCAATGAGTTTTAGATCAATTATTAATAATCAATTATTAATAATAATTATCTTTTGATCAATGAGTTTTAGTTTTATAGTTAAAAACAATTGAAAGTTATGAATTTTAAAATTTAGATAAAAAGTATTGCCTAATTAAATAATTCAAGTTAATTATTTTTACACGTAGTAATTGTATATCCATAAAAATGGATCCATTAAGAAAGAATTTCAATACAACTTTTTAATAAACACGAACAAGAAAGTATAAACCTGCCAAATTTTTTACAACCTTCGTCGGGAAACTTAATCGGAATGCGCCCACCACATACTACTAGCTTCCACTGAGGCGTTTCGACCTTAGTCTACTCTTTAAAAAAATTAACGTGGCAAACGCGTGCCAGCGCAGGCTTACATGACCACAACAAAACAAAAATGTAAATCATGGGTCGAGAAGGTGTGAACGGAGGATGTGTTTGAATGTGATATAGGAGGGAGAGCAGCGGACGTAGAGAGGAAGTTGATTCCAGGCGAGTGAGGTGGCGACCAGGAAGGATCAGAGACCATAGTTGTTGGAGTAATTAGGAACGTGGGGTAAGAGGGTATGACGGGAACGCAGCGATAGCGAGGTGGGGCGAGTGTCGTCTAAGAAAGGAAGGTTGATGAACGATGGGGAGCCGACAGCGATGAGACGAAAAGTTACAAGAAGGCGGATTTTGATGTGGATCTGGATTGTGGGCCAGGAGAGTTGGTAAGATATGTGGACGGGTGATCAAAGCGACGGAGGCGAAAGAGCACTCGAACGACGGAGTTGATTATGCGTTGTAGGGGTAGGATGATGGATTGTGGAGAATTGGCGAAAAGGCTAAGGCAGTAATCGATTTTAGGGAAAGAAGCGATGAAAGAAGAGACATACAAGAACGGAAGTCGATAAGGGGCGGATACGGCGGATTTCACCGAGAATTAAGTTAGACGAGCGAACCTTGTCACAGACGAAGCGTTTAAGGGAAAGGTGATCATCGAAATGGAAGCCTAAAAAAGTGAGTTTGTGTACCATGGGGATGATCGATGAGGCAGAAGATACAGTGGGAGGAGATATGTTAGGTTAACGGGGGAGGATCCACATTATTTAGGACTTGTCGGGGTTTAGAACAAGATGGAGATTGGAGAGATGTTCGTAGATAGAAGAAAGACAGTTGGAGGCAGAAATGCCGATATCGTGTATGCGATGTGCGGGTGCATGAGCATAGATGAGGATGTCATCGGCGTATTGCATGACTTTAAAGAAGTAAGGTTTGATAAACGGAGAGAGATCGCCAAGCAGTAGAGAGAAAAGTAGGGGACCTAAAACTGAACCTTGTGGGACCCCGCAAAAATTAGCGATGGGAGGGGAGGATGATGAATTAGAACAGACGCGAAAAGAACGGTCGGATAGATATGAGGCAAACCATGCTACGGAGGAAGAAAAGCCGTAATCATAACGAAGGCGAGAAAGGAGGACGGAGTGGTCGACAATGTCGAATGCGGATGAGAGGTCGAGGGAGATGAGAACACTATATAGAGCCTTGTCTCGAGAAATGAGTAAGTCGTTTTAAACTACTATGCATGCGATTTCTGTGGAGTGATTAGAGCGGAAAGCGGATTGGAAAGGAGGGTACATATTGGATGAGGAGAGATAAGCATTGATCTGTATTAAAATGAGGTGTTCTAAGAGCTTAGAAAGAGTAGGGAGTAGTGAAATGGGGCGATAGCTATAAGGAAGGGAGTGGTCAAGCGATTGTTGCTTTAGGAGGGGGCGAACGATTGCGAATTTCTAGTGTGAAGGGAAGATACGACTGCGGGTGGACGAGTTAAACAAGGTTGTGAGAAAAAGGTATTTTGATGAGCATATGAATTTAAGTATGTGGGTAGGCAGAAGATCGGCAGTTGAAGTTTTGCTGGGCAGGGACATGAGAACAGATGAGACTTCGTGAAGGTTGGGATAGATGAGAAGATGAAAGAGTTCCGTGAAGGATGAGGCTAGGCATGGGACAGAGTGGGATAGGATGGAGACCGGGGTGTGAGAGAGCAACGTGGATACTTTAGTCTGGAGAAATGACGAATAATCATAGGCATTGATATTGCACGGTGAAGAGGAACGAGCAAGGATTGAGTTAAAAGTATGCCATAGAGTCTTAGAGTTGAATGAAGTGATGATTTTATGCTGCCAGAAGGGGTTGCATTTGGTACGTAGTAGATTGAGATGAGACCGGCGAAGGGCAAGATAGGAATCACGGAAAGACTGAGTGATCGTGCGGAAATCACGTCTGAGAGAGCGGTGATAGACTCGAAAAGCATGGAGGAGTCGACGCTTTGAGAGTAGGCATTGGATGTCAAACCATGGTGCAAGGTGAAAGCGACGGTGTGAGTGATGCTTGAAGTGCAAGAGAAGATCGAGAATGGATGTGAATTCAGAGTCGAAAAGAAAGGCGAGAACGTGAGGAGATGAATATGTTATTGTGGGTAATGATAGAGACGATTTGAGTAAGGCAGAGCGGAGAAGGGAGAGGTCAAGATTTCTCCAAGGGCGACGTAGGATTGTAGGTGTGTGAGGAGGGGTGTGGTTGTGAGTGAGATCAAGGGTGATAAGAAAGTGATCGGATAGACCAGGATCAGAGATGGACAGTGAGGTGTAGGCAGCTAAATGATCGGGGACAGCGATGATGTCGAGTGCCCTACCAAGTATATGTGTGGGGGCAGTGGAGATTAGTTTGTAATTGTAGTTGTATAGAATGTTGATGAACCGGATGGAATCCGTGGAAGAGGGGCGTTCTAGGCGGATATTGAAGTCGCCTAGAACGAATGAAGGGATTGAGGACAATGAACAATTAGAAAGGATGTCAGCGAGTTCGGTAAAAAATAAGGCTGTAGGAGCTGATGAACCAGGACGGTATACAATGGCGAGATCTGGAGTGATCGGGCAAAATATCGACGAGGGTTTTATTTGCGGTACATCGGGACAAATTGAGAGTGTTCGGAATACACGATATTTGTTCTGTATGATCGTCAGTTTTCCAGGGAACTCGACAGACTAAGCGCATCTTGCTGCGATGACATTGCAGTGGCATTGAACGTTACTTTTACCGATTTAGTTGCCAGGCAAAGAGCAATACCAAAACTAGCAACAATTTGTTCAGTGTTGATTAATATCGATATTGACATTATTATAAAGGTGACATGTAGGGTATTATTATCAATATGGTTAACCACAACAATAATTTATTTAAAGTGGCAAATACGTGTCACCCTCACGCTTACAAGTTCACTAACTATAAAACACAGCAAAAGTCATACAGATAAATTTGTTAAATTGATCTTAACGTGATCAGATTTGGCGTTTGAAACACGGCATCGAGGTTGATTAACGTATATGAATGGGCCGATGATTCAACGAGAAAGGAGCAGCCACCAGAAAGGAGTGGAAACCAAAAGAGGTAGAGTAGTTTGGTACATGTAAAAGAATGGAATTACGGGAGCGCAAAGAACAGTAAACAAGACGAAAATTGTCGATAAAATGAAGGTATGAAAAGTTACAAGGCGGAAAGCAATGATAAGAAGAAGACGAATTTGAACACGAGAATAAATTGTAGGCTAATCGATAGAAACAAGATGGTGGGATGTATGATCAAAACGACACGAGAATTCGGACGGCTGCGTTTACGGTGCGTTGTAGTGGAATAAAAGTGGATTTAGGTGAGTTGGAAAATATACTAATACATTAATCAAGTCTTGATAAAAGGAGAGAAGATATGAGAGGTGTATAAGAAGGGAAATCGAATTATCTACGAATTTGACGGAGGTTGCGGAGAATCAAGGTAGGTAAGCGTACTATATCTCTAACGACAGATTTAAGTGAAAGTCGGTTGTCGAAATGAAAGCCTAAGAAAACGAGATTGTCAACGATAGGAAAAATTGTAAAATTTAATGATACGGAGGGAGGTTCGAAGCCGAGGCGTCGAGGTAGGATCCACATAATTTTGGATTTATCAGGATTCAGAGAAAGGCGAAGGGAAGAAAGATGATTGGAAATTGAGACAAGACAGTCCGAAGCGGAAACACTAAGATCGTGAATACGATAAACAGGTGCATGAGCATAGATGAGAATGTCATCAGCATATTGCATAACATGGAAGTTAAATTTATGAGAAATCGAAGACAAGTCACCGAGAAGAAGAGAGAAAAGCATAGGGCCTAATACGGAGCCTTGTGGAACACCGGACTGAATGGACGAAGGATGGCAGAGAGAAGAGTTATAATAGACACGAAATGTACGGTTTGATAGATATTAAGAAAACCATGATACAGTGGGTAAAGAGAAGCCATAATCATGACGAAGGCGATGGAGAAGAATCGAGTGATCGACGATGTCAAAAGCAGACGATAGATCAAGAGAAACTATGATACTACATAATTTATGATTGCGCCAAATGAGTAAGTCATTATTAACTTTAGGACATGCAATTTTGGTAGAATGATTAGAGCGAAAAGCAGCTTGGAAGGGAGGAAACAAGTTGGAAGAAAATATATATGCATTTACTTATTTGAGAACAAGACGCTCAAGGAGTTTAGAGAGGGTTGGGAGAAGTGAAATTTATGAAGGGTGAGATAGATGAGCAGATATTTTTAAGCAAGTGAGTTGGAATTGGGTAAGAAGGAGATGTTTTATTATGTAATGACAGGAGAACCGAAGAAACTTCATTAGACGAAACGGGGAGAAGGTGGAATAGCTTTGGAAGGGAATAATTCAAAGAGAAGATACAAGAGGCATATGGGTAGAAGAGAAAGTAAATTAGATAGCTTAGATTGTAGATAAGAAGAAAACTCATCAGGATTTATGTTACAAGGGGTAGATGATCTTGAAAGAATTGAGTTTAAGATTTTTCAATGAGATTTAGAGTTGGAAGATGACTCGAGTTGATTTCGCCAAAAGATAGTACGTTTAGTATGCATAAGAATTAGATGGGAACGGCGAAGAGAAAGATAGGAAATACAGAGATTTTGAGTGAGTGAGTTTGGAGAACGCTTAAGAAAATGATTTAACAAACGAAAAAATGACGGAGTCGACGCTTAGAAAGACAACAGTCGGAATCGAACCAGGGAGCATAGCGCAATCGCTGAAAACGTCGGGATCGAATAGGCAGAAGTTGATTGAGGATCGACGTAAGTTTAGAATCAAACAGAATGTAGAGATCATCGGAAGAAAGATAGTTAAGTGAAAGCGAAATGAGTAAAGAATTGAGTAAGGCAGAACAGAGAATAGGGATATCGAGAAGTTTCCAAGGTCGACTTGGAGTAGCTAATGTTGGAAGCTGTGAAGGAGAATGAAGATGGGGACGAGTAAGAGTAAGAGTAACAATGAAATGATTCGACAAACCAGGGTCAGTAATTGACATGTGTGTATATTAATTGAAGCAGTTGAGAACAGCAATGATGTCGAGAGCACCGTCGAGAATATGAGTGAGGCTTGTTGAAAGTAATTTATAGTTAAAAGCAGTAAAAAGATTAGTTAGATGGATAGAGTCAGAGCCAGCTGGACGATCAAGACGAATGTTAAAGTCACCGAGAACAAAAGAAGGAGTATAATATCGTGAACATTGAGAACGAAGATCTGCAAGGTCGTTAAAGAACATACATGAGGGGACAATTGAACCTGAACGGTATACGATCACAAGTTGTAGAGGGAAATGAGTTGATAATCTGCATATGAGTAATTCGAACGAAGTGTAACGGATGTTAGCGTTAATTTTACACAGATACGTTGGGTGACGATCAATACCATCAATACTACTATGGTTAGAAGCAGTAGATGTGGGAGAAGCAATTGGACGAGCTGATTCAAATAGAGAACAACCAGAGTGATATAGATGACAAATAGCAAGATCGTCAGAATCAGTGCCAGGATTTGTTAGTGCAGAGAATATCGATAGATAATTGATCGAAGATATCAAGGAGCGTATCAGCTTTATGAAGAATGGAGCGAGTGTTGAATAGACTAAGACGCAAACAATGCTTAGGGGCGAGATCGACTAGCGAAGAAGACAAGGGGGAGATATGGGACGCCATCGAATTTTTGGCCTTGTGTATACAACGTGAGAATTTCCGTTGATTTGACGTATTGATAAGGATGACTCGCCGTTTGTTTCACGTCGATGTTTCTCAATGCGAGCTAAATTGAGCTGGGCAATATCAGAAGGGGTGCGGTCAGGAAAGATATGACAAGTTGATGAAGTAGTAAGAAGTTTTAAACGTTGGCAGAGTACCGAATAGGCAGGTGAACTATGTCGGAAAACGAGTTTTAAGAGTGGATGACTGAGATGATTGGATTTAGTGGATTTGGTTAAACTAATAAAGGATACAGGAGCGATATTATTGAAGAGGGATGGGTTATCATCAGGAAGAATGGCTGCTAGTATAAACCTGAAAGCAGATACATCATTATCGAGGCGAGATTGTAGAGAAGCGAATTCGGAAAGATTTAAGTTTGATATGATAATACAGCGATCGTTCGAAGGAAAACGATTTTGTGGAAGTGATGGACGGACAGAGCTGGTAGGAATCGAGGCAGATGATCAGATATAAGTGGAAATGACAGGGGTGCTTGATAGAGAATTAATATCGGCTGGAGCAAGTGTGACAGGAGCGGGATGTTGAATCGTTTGATCAGAGATTTGACTGGAGATGATTTTGAAGGAAGGATGTAAATTATTTGGAAGTGTTACGTGGGAGGTAGAGTAAGGAGAATTAAGATGGGTTGGGGCATGTGTGACAGGAGTGGAGTGTTGAATCAGTTGATCGGAATTTTTACTGGAAATGATTTTGATGGAAGGATGTAGATTATTTGAAAGTGATACGTGGGAGGTAAATTTAAGATAATTAAGATAGGTTGGAGCATTTGTAACAGGAGTGGAGTGTTGAATCGGTTGATCGGAGATGTTACTGGATATGATTTTTACGGAATGATGTAAATTATTGAGAAGTTATACGGGGGAGGTCGAGTAAGATGTACGTGAAGAGAATAAAGAAGTTTGAGATTTATTTAGATTGGGGGGAGGAATATGAAAGATGAGGTACGAAATGAAAAGCTTTACCGTTAGCATTGTTAGAATGAGAAAGATTAATGGAAGTTTTGTACGTAGTTGAACGAGGAGTGTGTGAGAGAGTAGGTTCAATAATGGGATTATAAGATGCGAAGTCAGGTGTTAATGCGAGGGAAACATCTAAAACAGCATTGGTCCGAGTGGTCGTGTGTGATACAGGAGTAGAGGAGCAGGATAACTGTAGTAGTCGTACTGATGTACAAAAACCGCAAGTGAAATGTTTACGTTTATACACCGAGTGGTCGGATATTTTAACACAAACAAGTGTCCATACATCGCAATCTTTGGAATCCCATCCAACTTCAAAACTCGTATAACCATCATTGCATTCCGATGTTGGAGATGCTTGATCAGAAACAAGGATCTGAGATCGCGCTTTTTTAGGCATGACTTTTTATCGAGAGAATGAGCTCCATCCGCGAGCGTAGCGAGCGGAACTGACAGGAATAATCTGGAACTGACAGGAATAATCTGGAACTGACAGGAATAATCTGGAACTGACAGGAATAATCTGGAACTGACAGGAATAATCTGGAACTGACAGGAATAATCTGGAACTGACAGGAATAATCTGGAACTGACAGGAATAATCTGGAACTGACAGGAATAATCTTGAATGTATGTTTATTATATCCAAACTTTTTTAATCTAATCCGTTTTTCATGGGTTTGTAAAAGTCGCTTGGTTTATTCAGCAATATGTTGAGGAAGTAGATTTATTTATAACAAGAATAAAAAAAAACAAATGAAGAAAAGCGGAAACAGTCTAAAACATATATTTATAAACATATACTCGATGCCAAGGAATTCGACTAGCCTCTATGCATACGATTGCAGCTCTTGTTATAATAAATCCAAATTTTGAGCGAAGCAAATGAATGCATTCGCTATAAGGGATATCTCATTTTATGGATTGAATCATTACAATTCTTTTGAGAATAGATTGTGCGGAAGAGCTTAGTTCGCCTGTTGTTGAGATCATTAACGTACAAAAAATGTCTAATTCAATCAAGGCTACTAGCTCGCCGTACTCCTGCGTTATCCTAGATTCATGATATCAATAAGGATCATAGTCAGCATTTCTTGAGGAGGAGGATGCCAAATTACTAAATGTACAATAATACAAATTTATTTAATGTGGCAAATGCGTACAAGCTGTACGCTTACAAGTCCACAAACAAAAATGAGAAAGTCAAGCAGTTAAATTGTTCAGATGGGATCGGATTTGTCGTTTGAAGCACTGCAGGGAAGTTGATTGGCGTATATGAATGGGCAGATGATTCCACGATAGAGAAGCAGCCACCAGGAAGGAGCGGAGTCCAAAGGAGGTAGAGTAGTTTGGGACATGTAAAAGAAGGGAATTACAGGAACGCAAGGAACAGTAAACAAGACGGGAATTATCAAGAAAAGGAAGGTTGAGAAATGAAGGGGTATGAAAAGTTACAAGGCGGAAAGCAACGATAAGAAGACGAATTTGAACACGACAATAAATTGTAGGCAAATCGAGAGAAGCAAGATGGTAGGATGTGTGATCAAAACGACGAAGACGGAGGAGAATTCGGACAGCTGCGTTGACGATGCGTTGTAGGGGAAGAAGAGTGGATTTAGGTGAGTTGGAAAATAGACTAAGACAATAATCGAGTCTAGAAAAAAGGAGAGATGATATGAGAGTCATACAAGAAGGGAAATCGATCAATCTACGAACTTGACGGAGGTTGCGGAGTATCAAGGTAGATGAGCGTACTTTATCTCTAACGAAAGGTTTAAGTGAAAGTCGGTTGTCAAAATGGAAGCCTAGGAAAACGAGATTATCAACGATAGGAAGAATTGTAGAATTTAATGATACGGAGGGAGGTTCGAAGCCGAGGCGTCGAGGTAGGATCCACATAATTTTGGATTTATCAGGATTCAGAGAAAGGCGAAGGGAAGAAAGATGATTGGAAATTGAGACAAGACAGTCGGAAGCAGAAACACTAAGATCGCGAATACGATAAACAGGTGCATGAGCATAGATGAGAATGTCATCAGCATATTGCATAACATGGAAGTTAAATTTATGAGAAATCGAAGACAAATCACCAAGAAGAAGAGAGAAAAGTATAGGGCCTAATACGGAGCCTTGCGGAACACCGGACGGAATGGACGAAGGATGGGAGAGAGAAGAGTTAGAATATACGCGAAATGTACGGTTTGATAGATATGAAGAAAACCATGATACAGTGGGTAAAGAGAAGCCATAATCATGACGAAGGCGATGGAGAAGAATCGAGTGATCGACGATGTCAAAAGCAGACGATAGATCAAGAGAAACTATGACACTACATAATTTATGATCGCGCGATATGAGTAAGTCGTTATAAACTTTAAATGTCCATAAGGTATCAAACCGTATTATTTTGGAAAAGACCATGTCATGCTACATCAGCTCTCGCTTCTTTATCATGGGTCGTTGATTTATTTTCGAATTCGAACCTGTTAGGTATTTGTTGTAGCACTGGTTCCAGCGTTACCAAATTAGATACACTATCCAGCTCACATGCTAATAAATCCCTAACCATGTTGTGCCGAATTGTTAGAATGTTCCTAGTCTGGCAAGCGAATCTTGCCAGAATATGGCACACATGAATATTTTATACCCATTCCACTATGAGATAAAGGCATTAACATACTCGTTTTTACATTTTGCTAAATGGTGATTGCGGTTATTTCTGGAATAAACTTTTAAAGTAGATAATCTTTTAGTATCATATAATTATTGCTAAGTAGACGAACGTGCACCAACGATAGTGCATCAACGATCGTGCACCAACGTAGGTATTGGATCAGTGTCTGATAAAGTCCACCAACACTGAAATGTAACGTACTGGTGTTGAATTATATTATAGACAGGATAAAAGTAGCGTATAGAATAAAAAATAGTCATCAAAATTTTAATGGTAACAATCACCGCACAGGTATATCAACTTAAAATTAAGAAACAAACTATAGATGACTAACTTGATAATAGTAATCGTTAAGATTGAAGGTAATACCTTGCCCTACCAACGCTGATTTAATTTGAAATCAGGAATGATTTCAATTAAATTTGCAAATAAATTTTCATTAAATTCAAATTTCAATAAAGCAGACGAGTCCGGTGATCGTCAGAAAGACCCAAACGTGAAACGTTGGTATTGGATCAGTGTCTGATAAAGTCCACCAACACTGAAATGTAACGTACTTATGTTGGCTTATAAATATGATTAAACAGCGTGCAGAATAAAAAAATAGTCATCAAAATTTCGGCTGGGTCCATTTTTCACATTATGTGAAAAATGGTCCTTTTTTCACATAAATTTTTTACCCCTAAAATGAAAATAAATCTCACTGGAAAAATAATAAAGAGCAATAGAGGAGGTGATAAAATAGCTTATGAAGGCTATTTCTACAATTACACAAAGACCGAGTTGGGCAAGAAGCATTGGCGCTGCAATAAGCGAGGGTGTAACTCAATATTGAAGACGGATATTGGGAATGTATTGTGGGATGTAGTAGGTGTTCATAACCATCTAAGAGATGAAGTTAAATATCATCGAACACTTCTCAAAGAAAAAATAAGGACCAGGGCTTTGAATTCAAACGAATCATCGAGGAATGTAGTCCTAAATGTTATAAAGGATAATCAAACTATAAAGGTTCCTCTAAATTTGAAGAAACTTAATAGCTATGTAACAGATGAAAGAAGGAAAAACAACTTTACAACAGTAAAAGATTACGACATTCCTTTGGAGCTCCAAACTACTACAGATAATAAGAAGTTTTTATTTTTTGATAGTGGAGTTAAAGATAAGGATAGGGTCGTAATCTTTACAACTGAAGCAAACATCTCTCATCTTGAAATATCAAACATTCTACTTTGCGATGGAACATTTAAGACAGCCCCTTCAACATTTGAACAGTTATTTACTATTCAGATAAAGGTTAGGGGAACGTTTTTGCCTGTGATGTACTGTTTCATGAAAAATAGAAGAGAGGAATCGTATGACAAAATATTTGGTTGGATAAAAACAAACTACCCAAAGGTTACTAGTAGTCAGAAATTTATCATTATCGATTTTGAATTGGCAAGTTATAACTCCTTACATTCTCATTTCGATAATTCTACATTATATGGATGACTCTTTCATCTTGATCAAATTGTTTGGTGAAGAGTTCAGATGTTGAATTTTTCTAAGGAGTTCATCAATAATCCTCAAACAAAGCTTCTAGTTAAGATGATACTTGCATTATCCTTTGTCCCGCCGTCTGACGTGTTTATTGTGGCTGCAAGGTTAAAGAATTATATAATCGAAGAAATATCTTTGGATGTTTTAATGCTTTTTGAATGGTTTCAGGGTGAATATCTATCGAATGAAACTTGTAACAAAAAGATATCATTTTGGAATGTTTACGAGAGAACAGAGATGAATATTCCCAGAACCACCAACTCTCTTGAAGGTTACCATAGGCATCTAAATAGCTTGATTGATAGTAAACAGAGTTCTATAATTCCAATTCTAAATGAACTAAAAAATGAACAGTTAATCGTGGATAACAAGATTTTACTACTTCTTCATGAAGATATAAAAATACCCGAAGATCCCGTGAAATCCCTTTTGGCTTCCTACAAGTTGCTTCCAAGTATAGATTATCTCAAGCATATTGCTCCGAATTTTCATTGGAAACTTGACTAATAAAATTTTATTTAATTTTTTTACCCCTGTTTTTCATATGTGAAAAAAGGAAGGACCATTTTTCACATAATGTAAAAAATGGTCCTAACGCAAAATTTCAATAGAGTTGATAATATTATTGGGACAAATTGTTAACTGGTAAGTGCTTTTGAAACAATTGTCTAAATTTAGGAGATGCCTCAATAAAACACATTTATTCTTATATTTTGCTAGAAACTGCTAGAAAAATACATTTTGTTTCTGATGATGATAACAGCTAGCGAAATGTAAAAATAAATTAGTTCTTTGTTGTAAATTATAAAAGGATTAATATAGTTATTTTTAATTAACTACAATATTTATTAATATTTTAGAGCATTCAATGAACGACAATGAAGTCAGCAATATTCATTATAGTGTCAATGATCAAACTTTGGAACCAATGAATCGCCAGATTTGCGGTGGGCCAACAGATATCAGCATGAGCAGAAAGATCAAATCGAGACGTGATCGTCGTAAACGTAGGCGTAATCGTAGATCGACAGTATCAAGTTGTTCAACATGTTCCTCTCAATTTAGTACGTCTACTTCGTCGTCTTTTAGCAGCCTTATGTCAAGTTCATCGTACGATTCATCGACCGATAGCGGGAGCAGCCGACGGGATTCAAGGAAACATAAACACCACAACATTAAACGACACCGAAGCAAACATCGTAAACATCGTAAACATCGTCACGGCCACCGTCATCATCGTCATCACGTGAAGAAACCGATATTACACCAGGTTATTCCAAACATTCCATTAGAGTTAAATCAACAACATCAATCATTATCAGGACATCATACTAACCTTCCTTTGCAGCATTTATTGGCTTTATCATCTGGTCATCATTCTACGGGGCTACCCACTGCTAGTGGTTGTAGTCGATCACACATGACCACTGCTGGTTATCCATTACAACAGAGCTATTCATCTGCTGTTGCTGCTGCAGCGCTTTTGTCCAATCAGCTGTCGTTATTCAATAACTCAAATATTTCAACAAATCCCGTTCTCAGCCACCAATCTCATATACCACCATCACCACTCCTTCGCGATTTGTTACCGACTACTTACAATAATAGTCCTTTAATCGAGGAAAGACGAGCAGACAACGGAATGGACATTGCACCACAAGACGGTAGACATTACATTTCTGGCAAACAACAATTGTCTTTTAAGACGAACAGACGAAAAAGTGATAATATATTTATAAATGATTTTGATAAGAAACATTCAAGAGATAGAAATCGTAGGCAACGATCAATCACATCAGTGATACTTAGAGGTGACTGCCCATTGTTTCACGAGAACAATGAATCACGATTAAATATGCTTCGAAGAGATCGACAGAGACATGAAGATCAACGTCAACATTCACTACCTTTCGATAGACAAGCTAATTGTAGTCACGAATCCGCCTACCCGGGCCTACCGAAGCCACCTGATAGTTACAGTTTTGGATCTACAGCTACATTTCGTCATCTTCCTACTAAAGAATTATGTGAAACTGATTTTATTCAAACCTTACCGAGAAAATATTTTTCAGCTCGTAACGTCAATGCCGATGAAGTGTGGCGTTTAAAAATGAAGAAAATCCAGCATAACATATGGCCTAATGTTAGTGGCAAACTCATAGATTGTCATTGCCATTTAGACTTTCTCTTTATTAAGTATGTTATTTTTACAATCGCAAGACATATATTGTTGTATTTAGAATATCGTTCTACGGATGCATTGATGACTACTTTAAATTATTCTCTGAAGCTTTCTTCCCTAATTTCGATTCTTTGATTACTGTGTTCTGCAATCCAATAAGTTTAATGCCCGGTAAGTAAAACTGAGTGAAATGCTCATGTAAAACGTTTTGTGTTATTATTGTAATGTAAGTATTTATAAGAATCAAGACAATTTAGTAATAAATTTTTGTTGAGCGAAGCGAGTCAAATGCAAATAGTTATAATCAAGAATTCTTTAAGTAGTTGAGTGCAATTACAATTTTGAGAACGGCAGTCTTGGATAACAGAGTCTTACATGTGCCTCTGTATGCAATTTGCGTTGATTTAAAAAATGCATTTGACCTGGTAAACAGATGTCTACTTTTTCGTAAGATAAATTTTTTTCTTGGTCTTCGGGGCCCCAATTGTCGCGTAGTAAGCGAAATACTAAAGTCACGTTGCATTTAGATATTCGATGGTGTAAAACTCTCAGAATCATTTCATCAGCTAACTGGAGTGACTCAGGGCGACTCACTTAGCTAAATAACTAAATAACTAAATCATCGTACAGTAATCAGATATACTTTCAATCCAGGAAGTGTAAACTGAAACTTTTAAATCGAGCTATAACTGAATACATAGAATACACTAATGATATCATTAAGATTCAATAATCCTACTTATTAATTCTACTAATTATTACTTATATTTTACTAGAAACTATTTGTTTTATTTTCTAATTCTAGCATAATAATATTATAATTTTACTAATAATAAAATTAAAAACCGTAAAAAATCGAAAAAATGTTTTAAGTATATACAAATTACTCAAAAACGAAAACAATGTAGTTCACTTCAACTCTAAAGTATAACTGCTCTGTGCTTCGATCCTAAACATGTCCTTGCAAACTATGGAATATCGTTCCGAACCAGTTGTCACACGATATAACTACTAACAACATACTCAGTGGATCATCAGGGCGCAGGCAATAAGCACTGACATTTCAACATGCTGTAATACTTAGATGGTCCATATATAATCCAGCTATTCGTTTAAAAATTGCACGAAACGTTTCTGCGAATTTGTAGACTTCTTACCTGCTAATTTTTGTTGATTTCACGAAGGCATTTGACCTGGTAAGCAGAGGTCTACTTTTTTGTAAGATAAAAATTTTTCTTGGTCTTCGGGGCCCCAATTGTCGCGTAGTAAGCGAAATACTAAAGTCACGTTGCATTTAGATATTCGATGGTGTAAAACTCTCAGAATCATTTCATCAGCTAACTGGAGTAACTCAGGGACACCCACTGAGCCCACTACTTTTCAGCTTATTTATAGCAGATCAACCAACTTGTATTTGTGCCACGAAATCATCCTGTTTGTTATATCCAGATGATCTCGTAATTTATTCTTCCGAAATGAAAAATGTTCAGATGGCGCTCAGTAATTTTTATCAGTATTGTCAATCTAACAGTCTTCTTGTAAATATTGATAAGACAAAGGTCTTGATATTTCGAGCAGGAGGTCAATTATCAAGAAAAATCACCATAACTTTTAATGGTGTTCCACTTCAGACGGTATCTCATTTTTAGATCACATCTAGACTACAATGAGTGCATTAACCAACTGAGACAAGATAATTCGATTTTAATAGCAAAATGCGTCTCAATGGTTTTGTTCGACTTCAGACTGTATCTCAATTTTGTTATCTAGACTTTTGACCTTTATTTTTGGACTTTTTCTTACCACATTGAATGTGTTACGTGTAACGTAGCTTCTCGAGCCAGTGCAGCACAGCTTTTATCTTCTGCCACATACAATGTTGTATTGTGATTCTTCCAGTTAATGTTTATGCCTATTGTGATCTATGATTTATCGGTGGTCAGATATCACAACGTCAAATTTCAAGCAGTTAGATGAAATAAAATGGACATTTCTAAAACGGTATGTTGCTGTCCAATAAAATGGACATTTCAAAAACAGTATTTTGCTGTATCTACCAAGGTTATTACTTTAACGTTAGTGTCTATATTAGATGAGCCACCATTGTCGCTTCAAATAAAGGAATCACTGGCTTTAGTTGAAACTCATTCATTTGCGGCTCACATGTATGCATGACGCGCTAAATTATTAGCTGTTGACACCTCGCATAGACTGTCTCCTGTAGTATTGTGCTCAAACCTTGGGCGACAAGGTTCAAAAGAAAAACGAACTTGTACAATCAGGATGTCGTTGGGTGACATTCATCCGAAATTCCATTGCTTAGTAGAATTCATGTGATAAAACATCAATCTGAGGACTCAGAATTATACTATTTTTAATTGAAAACAAATTGCTATGTTGAACAGATTCAAAAAATGATGTCCGTTGATTATTAGGCAACACCAGTTCAGATTTTTAAGCTTCAAAATCTTGTATACTAAAAACAGATTGTATATTATTGCTGAAGTGATGCGCGATTTAAAAATATAATTTGTTTAACTATTAAATATTAATTAAAATATTATATAATCAAAATTTTATTTATATTTCAATAATTACATTATATGACATTATAATTACATTATAATGTAATAACATATTATTAGAATATTATAATATTAAAACAATAAATAATTAAATCAAATCATCTAACTGAGTATACAATTGCTCATTATAATAACATTGGCAGTTTGGTTTACAATGATAATTCACTCGGAGCAAATAAGTGTTCACTTTGATGATATTTGATGTATTTAAATTCTTAAACTAATTGTTCTCAAAATGTAAAAAAGTACATTTTCTCTCAGAGATATTTAGCATCTTACATTAAATTGATTTATTTTATTAAAAGTCGTAGTTTTAATTTTAAAAATAACTATTTGCAAAATAATTATAAATGAATATATGATGCTGAGAGAATTGGTATTACTCTGCAAAATGCTTAGCAAAATGCTGTCAGTTTTAACCGGATACCATCATTTTTCTAAGGATTTTAATCTTTTAATTTTTCGAAAATCTCTAACTGTTAAGATACATTTATATTTGGGGTACCGACAGAATAAAATATTTTTTGTCATTAATCAAAATGAGATTAAAGGTGACAGATTATATTCAAAAATGATGTGTTTGAAAGTCAACGCAAAGGATTAATTTGTAAAATTGGTGGCATTGAAAGCAAAAGTAAAGAGTTTATATGATTAGATAATTAACGAGAATTGATGTAAATATAAGGAGATTATTTGCAAAAGTAACAAAATTGAATGCAAAGGCAATGAGTTTGAATGCGACTAAAAGAATCAAATCAGCTAACTGACTCTACGTATTTAATATAATTATAAAATAAACAAAACATAATAACGCTAAATCAAAATTTAATAATTAAATAATAAAATTAATAATTGTTTTTAGATTTTAAAATAATTAAATAATAAAATAATTATATAATTAAATATAATAATTAAATAATAATTTTAATAATAAAATATATTATTACAAAAATTTGTTTAAATTAATTTTAGGAGGTGAGGTTTCAATCAATCATATTTCCTTATCAAAAAAAAACAAAAAATTTTTTCATCTTGAACTATAAATCTCTAATGCTTACAGATGTCAAATCTGATTTTATTTTTTTACGCTACACTATATACACGATATAAAGATAAAGCATTCGATATACAAAGGGAATACGAATAAACCATTATCTGACAGTTCTTTTGTGACGTCTTGACTTATTTGCCTGATAGATGAGTGATAAATATTGAATATATGGAGTATAAACTGAGTTTAGTGGATTATATACGTAGTTTTAATTAAAATTCTGATAATGAATAAAGACAAAAAAAGCTTCATTGAGAATAAATTGTTTATAACATTTGATTAAAATGTTCATCGTCTAGTACACTTGTTCTGTAATATTGAATGGATTTGATGAATATGAATATAGATAAGGTGAAGGTTGGCATGACACAATTTGCGATGAAAGATTATCATTTACTTGTGGTTCGTAACCGGTGACCATGCCGTTAAAGTAATCAAATGTATTAAATGTTTGATAAGGAGGGTTTTGGTATTTTAGCATTTGTGTATACATTTGAATCCTCTGGCTTATAAAAGCCGGAGGTGGATGAGACTGCTGAGGGTAAGAATACATACGTACATCTTGTTGAGGAAAAGCTTGATTGTAAAAAGTGGTGTTGCTCTGTTGTTGACAGCATGGATATTGTCTTGAAAAAGATTCCAATTTAGTTGACGGTAAGCAGTTATTGCAATTGTCACAGTTCGAACACGTTAACATCATGTCTCTGTTGTAAGATGAACTTATTGAATCGTAAACTGAAGAATGATCGTAATATTCAGGCGCATTCTTATTCCAACTGCTCACTTTCACAACTCTAAAACAACGAATATTATTATATAATTAATACAGAATTAAACTTTGTAAGCCTTTATCTGAAGAGACCAATTATATTGGCGAACATTTGCAAATAAAGTTAATTTGTGCTTTGATTCCCGTGGGAAAAACATTTACAGCGAAAGTAATCTTTCGCTGAACAATTAATTATATAAAAATATTAATTACTATTATTAATTATTAATATTAATTATTAATTACAACATCTAATTATATCACTAATAGATTAAATTAACGAATTGTATTACCAAAAATATAAAAATATTCAATTTTAATTATATTCAATTTTAATTAACACAATGAAAATACAATAATATATATATATATATATATATATATATATATATATATATATAATATATATATTACAAACATAAATTCATGTATTTTAAATGCTACTGCTAAAATAAAATTTTAAATAAAAACTTTATTTTAAAAATAAAACTTATTTTTGTGTTTGATGCTTTTTTATTTTTTAATAAAATTGAAATAACATTAATATATTTGGTTGATCTAATTTTAATATTAAAGTATATTTATATTACATCTTATTGTAAATAAAAATTATATTATTTACAATTTTAATTATATACTATGTTCAAACATGTATATAAATAACGTCGGCTATGGATGATGTTGTCGTTTGAATAGCGTTGCAACTGATTCGTGACGATATTCGTACACTTGTTTGCAAACACTTAAACTTGATTTAAAATCTTATAACAATTATTTATAATTATTTATAAATATTGATAAATTTTGATTATATATTTAGCATTATTATTTTTATTTATTTATTTTATTTATTTTTTTTATTTTATAATTATATTAAATACGTAGACTCAGTTAGCTAAATAAATTCATAGACTTACCAGTCTGACACTTTTCGAAATAGATTTCCAGAGCAGGTCATTAAATTTGTGAAATGTAAGAATTTTATAATGATTTGTGCTTTAATCCAAAGCATGTGTCTGCAAACTAGTGTACGAATATCGTTGCGTACCAGTTGATCATAAACACCAACAACATCCTAAGATGTTTAGTACTCAGTTGATCTTCAAGGCATAGGCACTGAGCACTAATGTTTTTAATGCATTACAGCACTAATGCTGTAATGTATTACAGCATTAGTGCTGTTTTATTACAGCACTAATGCTGTAATACTTGGATGGTCGATAAGGAATCCATCTAATCGTTGAAAGATTGTACGAAACTCCTGTGAATAATTAATTCGTTGAATTATTGATAATCAGGCAGAGATTTATAAAAGCCACTTCGCCTATCGGCTTATGGCAAAATATACATAAATGAATAGACATTAAAAATGAGGCATAAAAATGGACCGTGCCTTGTACAATAAAAAACCATAGTATTTAAAGAAATATGAGTTTAATTACTAGCGTTGATATACCATAGCATCATTGGGGAAAATATGTTGATCATTTAGGATTACAAAGTGATATGAAATGTTGAGTAAATGTGAATTTTGGAACAACAACAGATTGAACACTAGGAAAAATATGGTCAGAGTATCAGCAAATAACGAGCAAGATTACGTATTGGAATTTACTTGGTCTAAGATCGATAAAAACAGTTAATTTCATTGATGCTTAAGTTGCTTGAATGTGGGCAGGTGAATAAGTGATATTTTGAAAAGCAATGTTGAACACAGTATAAACATGTACAAAGGAGGTCGTGACAGGGATGCGTATTTTGCGATATTTATTATGATAGTCATGCAACGAGGCTCTCAATGTAAGTAATCGTTTTGTGGATGGAGAGTATTTCCAACTAAATTGTGTTTATACTGGATTAGTGTAAAAATCAAGACATATGGCTGATTTTTGCTTCAAAAACATCATGATGATAACGGAGAGCTCTCCGTTACCCAAAACGGAGGGTTCTGGATAAATGCAGTAGTTGACTCAGGCAAACAGAAGAAACGATACTTTCGAAAGGGCTGCTACTACTGTTGATGACTTTGGAGAAACGCCAACACCTCATTTTATTTATCGCCATTGATATTTGTTTACTAGAACGAAAGTATTAGCAAAGAGATCATACCATAATGCAGGTAGCCATTTTGAATGATTGGAAGAAGCATTATTTGAAAATAGCAAAATGCTCCTTCGAAGGACAAAGATCCGATATTTTTAACAAGAAATGTAGCAATGACAACCAGCTTTTTATATGTAGATGAGATGTGAATGACCATAAAGATGTGATAAGGATACTGATATACGTGTAATTAATGTAAAAATCAAGTGGCTGGTTATCAAGTTGCATCTTGCCAGAACGGCGAAAATGACCTCTTTTGTGGAATTTGATAATTCCCCAAAAGAGGAATTACAACACGATATTGTGGCTTTGATGACCTAAGGTGACGGAATCAGGTTTAAGCTCTGGCAGAAGGAAAACAACAGTGCACGAACACCATTGAAATACCTATCATGCACTAGATAAAGCGCCACTTTTAACATTAATAATATTATCAATAATATTAATATGTTATCAACTAATATTGGTATTAGCCATGATATTAATATATTATCGACATTAATATTAAAATTATAGATAATATTAATATGTCGACTATAAAAATTTCTCGAATAAATAAATTTAATTTTATAGAACGACAATTAATGGGTTAAAATTATTTTTTTAGTCAAAATTCAGTATTTACGCTTTTCCCGTTAACATCATACTGTCGCAGTGAGTGTTGAGCTTGCTTGAAAATAATCTGAATATTTTAATTTTAAATAAAATATATATCTTAGTATTAAAATTCTTTGAATGTTTGTTGTGATCTACAAATCGAACCAAATATTAAAAAGTTTGATTTGTTTATTTCAATTTTCAATCGCATTCATCATGAGACAAATTTGTTAATAATTTACGAAAATGTTATTATTTGGCCCCGATATCGTTTTGGAATTTACTCATTTCTAGCTAAGTATCTATTAGAATTGATAATTATTTTATTATCTTGATTGAGTATTCGAATCAAAATTACATGTTTAAACATTGAATTGTATAACCGTTTTTAAATATTTTAAAAATCAAAAATTAATAATTATTAAATGCAAATTATTAAGTAGTTTGCAGCTAAATAGATGTATGTTTATCTTCACTATTTTAGTTACAAAAGAACAGTAGTCGTTATCAGTAAGCAGATGTATAAAAATATAGATACATTCAAATTAGTAATTACTTTATTTTACCTCGTAGCTAATAATTCTGATGACTTTTTATCTATGAATGACCACACGCCAAATTTAAAATAATTAGGTATATTCTATCATCCTCTTAGATAATCTACATAGATTTAAAATCTATCTATCAAGCAATGACATATTCGATGATTCATTTACAGTTTGTATTGTCATATATCAATTTATATACTTTTATTAATATATAAATAATTTATATTAATATATAAATTATTAATATTAATATATGAATTAATATTAATATCAATATTAAATTAATATCAATATCAATATTAAATTAAGATTAAAATGATAGATTTTATGCGAGATAACTTGCATGAAATTACAATCGACTCAATTTTTGACAATAAACATCAAATTAATTATGCATGGATTAACTCTTACTTTGGTGCCGAGCAAAACTCAAAAAGTATGTTTTAAACTCATATGATTTTATATATTTAATTTATTTGAAAAAAAAACGATTTCTAAATCATCATTGCAGTATTTATTTTTTATATTCATTTAAATAATTAATTTAATAAATTATTTAATAATTATAAATTAATAATTTAATTATTTAATAGTTAATTTAAATTTATTATTCAAATAATATTTATTTTTATTATTCGAATAAAATTCATTATGTAGATTTTAATATTAAACGATATTTAGATCAATTCAGAATTTGGTCAAGAATATTAAATAGTTCAAAGGTGTATGCATCGTGTGGAATTCATCCACACGCTTCACATTACTATACAGACGAAGTTAAGCACAATTTACTGGCAGCCTTAAAGCATCCGAAAGTAAAGGCAGTTGGCGAGTGCGGAATTGATAGATCACATAAGTAAGGAATTTTCGATGTTTTATTTATCTAAATTTTATTAATTGAAGAGATTTACTTTTGCTCGTTCTTTATTGTTAGAATTATTTCAACTCAGACGTAATTTGCAAATAATTTAAGGTATAAGTTATTCATGCTAAGTAAATCGTAACCAATTACAATTCTTACTAAAATTACAGCTCAGATGTTAATTTTGGTATTCTTACATGCAAATGAATTAAAAGTACATGATAATTTCTTCACATCTTACTTTCTATTGAAATAAACCTTAATTGTATTCATATTACTTGAGCTTATATTTCCATGGACTCTCTTCTAAAATTTTCGAATTGTATTTTTTCCATTTGATATAAGCCCGACGAAATCCATTTTAATATTGTATAATGGTTTTTATGCATTATTTTGCCATATTTATGAAATAATTGTTGTATTAATATCATACAGAAATCAGATACACGTTGATATACAAGCACGAGCTTTGAAATCCCAGCTGAAATTAGCCATTCAGACAAATAAACCAGTAGTTCTACACGCCCGAGACGCATACGTTGAAACTTTGGAAGTGGCCAAACAGGTAATTATAAATTTAAATAAGGTGATTAGTTAACAAATTATTAATTATTGTCAATAAATCATTTAAATATTTTGATATAAAAATATATTATAATATTTGGATTAAGAGCAAATTATTTAAGATCAAATTTAATGGTTTGACAAGCATTTTGTAATAAATTACATTTTATAATTTCTTTCATTCAATCAAACAGTTAAGGATACATTTTAAATTAGATGAATATACAACATTTTGTTTTTTTGTATATTTAATACAAATTATATTCAATTTATATAATTTCAAGCTATTATACCAGTCATGCTTTTGTTTACTAATTTGAAAAGTAATGAATATTTCACCGTAAGAGTTTTACTACTGCATGCAATATTTTAAGTTTATAAATATCTAGAATATTAAAGTAATTATGAAAGTAATATGACTAATATAACATAATATAATAACATAATATGACATAATTTAACATAACAATATAACATAATATGATATAATATCATTTAATTATGATTTTAATTATCTGTTGTTATTATTCGCGTTTTGGTAAGGTCTTCTTTACAATTCGTGCGAAAAATAGCCATTTCGATAAGTATTTTGTCATAAGCTTTTCAGTGATTTGAAATTAAAATTTTTGAATAATTCATCGGCTACAAAGCCTTAGCATTAAAATTTGGTGAGGTCAAAATCTTGTGCCTTCATAAGATTTTAATCTTTTTTTACCAATTCAGAGCGTCTTTTAGCAAATTTTTAAATCGGAAACCTCAAAGGAACTAAAAAGTTTATATCTCGGCTATTTGCAACAAAGGAAAACCGTCAATATTATTCTCGCTCTTATGATTGATTATTTAATTGAATTTTCGATTGTTATTGGAAGTGATTTACCAGATCATCTTACACCACATGTGCAACACCCGAACAACCTTTTACTTGTTAATGTCAACATCGTAATTGGAAGGCGTTATTTGAATTAATAATAGCTCAATAACCATAATTGCGATTATAAGATTCGAATACTCTCATGCACGAAAAAATCAATTTTTGTTGCTGTCAATAATTGATTTTTTTGGTGATATTTTGATTATGACCATTATAAGCTTTTTATATTTTTCCATCAATAAATTGTGATTATTATTTTAATAATATTAATACTATTAATATTATTTTATTAATATTATGTTGTATTAATAAATTAATATAATTTTAATACAGAAAATATGTAATATTTTGTTTTGATTACCTTTCGGATCCATAACAGAGGGTAAATAACTTTGATATAAATTCTATTGATGGAAAATACACATCGTACCTATTAACTTAGTGCTTTATTGTTCATTTTTCTAATTGATATCCATTTATAATTTTAAAAAGTAAAAATATCTTATCCATTGTATTCAATAGATATTCAAATACACTTTTATTTGTCCATCACATTATCCATCGTTGAGTCCAGTTCTTCTTCAACATCTTCAATAAGAAGTGTTTGGCCACCTGATAAACATCTTTCAAGCTGATCTCTAAAATACTTCGAGTTTTACTGTGTTATTATCAAATCATTTTGAGATTATTCGTTAACAATCCATGTTTTACCTTGTAAATTAGGATCAATGAGTAAAGGATATCTGTTATTTTTAGTAATGATTATTATATTCTCAGTCGACAATCTATCAGCGGGTAAACCTTCAAGATTCCATTCATTTACGCGGGCCTTATCAACATATTATTTACAATATCAAACCTATCTGTCAACGGAATTCTTGTTTAAAATTTTTTAGCTAATTTTCTGTCAACAGATTTCTGAAATGTTGGCTAAATGGTTCTGCATAACATGTAAATGCCGTAGCTAATAGAACGTCTCCAGGTAGTCTTTTAATTGTTCGTTCAGAATCTATACTATGTCGACTCCATCGCTTCCTTTCGTCAGTTAGACCATCAATCAAACTTGCTGCTGTATCTCGTCGATGTTGTAACGCATCGTATTGATCTTGAACTACTTTTTTTCTCGTCCATTGCTTTGCGATATTGAACAAGACATTCCTGAAGGATCTGATTTGTCTTATGGTACCCTACCTCTGCCCTGTTTAACTTCAACTGTGTTTTCTTCTGCTTGAATTCTAGTTTACGCACATTGTTAAAACAGCTTTGTTTTTATCATCGTATTGTTGGTAAATACAAAGTTGTTTTACGATAAAAACAAAGCTGTTTTACCGCTTAAAAACAATGTGCGTAAACTGGAATTCAATCAGAAGAAAGCACAGTTGAAGTTAAACAGGGCAGAGGTAGGGTACCAGAAGACAAATCAGATCATTCAGAAATGTCTTGTTCAATTTTGCAAAGCAATGAACCAGAAGGAAGTAGTTCAAGATCAATACGATGAGTTCCACAGTATTGTTCCATTTTCTTTGCACAATTTGTCAGGTGAGCTAGATTTTTGAAATCTTTGTAAGCCATACTTTGTTCATTTTGAATAAAATATTTTAATTAAATGAACATTTTTATATTACAACATAAATATTTTATAAAAGATGACGGCATCACTAGAGTTCTTGCTAAACATATTAAGAACCGTGCTATATTTGTTACTTTTTAATGAGGACAGGTATATTTCAGTATAATTTTTATTAAGAAACAAAACAATGCAATGTTTAATTATTTAATATATTTTTATATTTTTAATTAACACACTACAAGATTGATTTTTTTTGCAATTAATTCTCTCGTTTTGTTCTACAAAATATAATCATTTTGACGTAATTTCGAGTTAAAATAAATTAATTAACTTTGAGTGCTTGTGTATTTTTATCCGTAGGTATTACCGTCTGATTACCGTATACATCTTCACTGTTACACTGACACATGGACAACTGCGAAAGAATGGATGTCTAATTTTTCAAATGTAATGTTTGGATTTACTCCTCTTTTATCGTTTTCCAGTCACAAAGGTGTTACCGAAACAATTGAAAAATTACCACTTAACCGTATTTTACTGGAAACAGACAGCCCATATTTTGTGCCTCGAGAATTATACCAGGATACTAATTTATGCCATCCTGGTTTCGTATATTCTGTTGCCGAAACAATAAGCAGAATTAAGACTATCAAACTTGATGAAGTGGTTCACCAAACAGAACAAAATGCAAGACAATTTTATAATTTGTGAATATTTCTATTCGAAGCGTTCCGGTGAATTCTGTTTTAACTATTTCTATTTCAACCTACTTTTATATAAAGTATAAGCGAATTTTCTATTGTCCGTGCTGATATCTTCATCCGGTTTGACGGATATTATTTAGTACTGAAAGCCTTTAACTTATCGAAATTGCTTCTAAAAGAGTTCTGCATGTCAGCAGGAAGAACTTCGTATGAATGAACTTTAAAAAGGCATATACATTAATATACGGATCTGATCACGTTAATCAAACTGGATGACACAAACTGGTTACTATGTGACGATACTATTGCAATTACGGTAATAGATTGCTACGCTGATATTCGTTAAGTGTGCAAACCGACTTGGTTAATTTATACCAAAACCGATTTAAACATAAGCCAACAGGTTAATTATCCTTGCTATCTTGTGTATTTGATATATCTTCTACGCTCCTTTAAATTCATACTATTCAATACGTTATCATCTGAAAATCTCGACTTTTAAGGTGAATTATGTAATCTCTTACATACGACAATATCTGTCAACTTTCTGTTTGCGTTTACCGTTCTGCTTAACAACGCATTATCTTTTGATTAATATCCGGAAATAACAAGTTTAGAAGACCATTTTCACCATGTATTAACTACTTGGTCAAAGCAATATACTACACAAATGCATATTCTTATTATATTATAATCAATTCTACTTATTGTAAGCGTTTAGATTTAAAAAGCGTTGGAGACATATTTGATTGCATAAATCTTTAATTACTTTTTGAACGGAATGCAGCAATATCTTTGCTGGTAAAGATAAAGAGGAACATACTACTAATTGTGAATCAATAAATGTTGTCGTAATCAATGATCGTGATTAGAATGTGATATTGCGAGTCACATAAAAAGAATCAAACATTTTGCCATTCAACTATTTATACCATAATCTAGTACTTTGCATAAAAGGTATCCAAATAAACTGAATATGATCCATCAATATTTTCTCCAGTTTTCATAACAAGTCGCAGACATCATATCATCAAAGATCTACTTGTTATCTCAAGTCTTACTATTATAAAAACATATCACATGAGTTTACAGGATTAGCATGAAACATGACCAAAAGGATACCGCGAATTCCATATAGATATACCTAAACTTAAATATATTGACTCTCGACTTAGTAATTTGAAATCTCGCATTACAAAACTTTTATTAATTATATATTAATGGTAGCGTAGTAATATATTATATCGATATATAAAATATGGTATATTATTATCAAATATTATATAATATTAATACATAATTGATATGTGTTATATATCATTAATTAAAGATATATACTATATCAGTATTTATTAATATAATATGAAATATTACTAATACTTTATGCCAATTGTTGAGTTTATAGAAACTTGACGAAAATAGAGAGAGCTTGCGATCATTGACACTTGTGATCATCATTAAAGTGTATAGATTGGGTAAGGTGTACATTAAAAGTTATGACTTTTGTAGATTAGTCAGAATATTCTGACAATATTTAATTCAGTGACACGACAAAGGATACATAGTAAATTAAATGTTAATAAAGTAATTTTCATTTTGTATATTTTAAAATGTTTGCATATTAAGATAATATACAAATTTATTTTAAATATTTAAAAATCAATATTGAAATGCCAATTTTGATAGCTGGAATAGTAATTTTAAATTAGACTGTATTCAAATATAGAGTGGAATCGTGAATTCAATATTTAATCATAATTTCGATATTAAAATATTTAATAGTTAAGAGTCCGATACTTGATGTGTCAGATCAAAGTGGGAAAATTTATGTTTGCATGACCATAAATGATTAAAGTAATTACGATCATAAGATAACTCAAAATTTGCAAAGCACTCAGGACGTACAGGCGTCGCAAGAAATGCGTGTTCATCACTGATGTATGCTTCAAAATCAAAATTAATTACTAATCATTTAAGTCAGACTTCGAGGAACAATGATAACAGTAAGAAGTATCGCTTCGCCATCACAATGACTCACCAGTATTACTGAATACAGAGGAAAAGTGACAGAGACACAGACAAGAGTCATGTGTATGACTAGGTACTAGAAAAACTCTAGTAATCACAGAGAATGCTAAAATAGCACTACTGCTTTGCTAAATAGGATCATTAGCAAAAGCACTGGCAAATGGCAGCGAAGGTCCATCGGCTAACTTCTCTTTAGGAATTTTTTCTCATAGAGAGTGAAGCCATTCCGCGTGAATTACGTTACTAATCATTTAAGCTAGACGCGGAAGAACAACGATAACAGTAAAATGTATCGCTGTATTGTTGTTGAAATGTGAAAGTTTCGATTTTTGAAATAAATTTTGTTTACAACAAAATAAGTTATTTCAATGTTGTTGTACTTTGCTTATGTATTTATTATGTTTCCCCTGAACTAGTGACAAATAAAGATAATGAACCATCTCTTCATTAATGTCAGCTATGCTAATTACTCGTAATAATCAAATCCGCTGCTTCAAATTGGTCTTACTCGTACGTTTTCCCTACTCGTTATTTAACGGATTACTTACTGAACTGTTTAGTATGCTTGATGTATGTTTTATTGCAATCAAAGTAATTACATTTACAGATATCGAGAGAGAATTTACCTACCTTTTGTTTCTGCGCGATGTTTGTTACAAGACAGACGTAATATGGTTAAAACTCGATTATATTCCAATAAGCTGAATCAAGTTTTATTTTGCTTTATACAGGAAGAACGCTACAAATCTAATGGTATCGTCAATGTTACCGACAGACTTCAATCCTTAAAGTCACATAATCATTTATATTCAATTATAGTATTTGCTAAATATTTAATTTTCGATAGTCAATTATATATACTATATACTATATATATTAGATATATTATATACTATATTATATTAATATAGTATATAATATATTAATATATTATAAAAAACCTTTGTTGTAATATATTTCATCATTTAATTAAATATTTGGTAAAAAATTAAAATTGCAAAAATTTATGACGAAAATTATTCTTGCTGATTTTATTATTGATGATTTTAACTTCTTCATTTAACACATTACCAATCAATACAATGATATTTAATGTATTTACACAATTAGCAAACGCTTTGTATTCGCCAAAATTACTAAAAATATTTTTAAAATTCTGAAAGTAGCTGATTAACTTTAATAGTGCATGTCGTATTATCAAGTGCATTATCTCATATAATGTTTGGTAGCATTGAATATTTAACATTCAACCCTTAATCGCCTCGACGATTAGGTGTTGAATGACAGAAACGATATCGAATATTGCAGATTAAGATATTTGACTTTGTGAAAGGATAATACAGAGTTACATAAAATATAATTTATTTATTGTTAATGACTTTTTGTAGGAGTAATATAAATAATGTAAAATTATAATTTATTGTTAAAATAAAATAATTAAATATTATTAAATCAAATATTATTAAATGTTAATTAAATTATAATATTAATTCGTATGTCAGCACTAACATTTAAGTTAAAGTTACGTAGACTATTGCGATCACATCACTACGTATTTATCATTATGTCTAAAGCATTTCAATTGTGTATATGTGATATGTATGTATTATATCATGTGCACCAATATGTTGCTTAAAAATTAAACAACACGATAATTTTTATTTATAATTTGTCTTTAAGATCGTGTTTAGACGCTCGTTTATTAAACACGCATTTAATAAAATTAATATTAAATTTATACAATATATTTTATAATCTTCTCTTATCTACCATCATATATTTATCGCATAGCATATTATCGTGTTTTAATTCTTATTAAATCCTATATAATTGTACTAGTTCCATAAATGATGGGGTTCTAAAACCGTGTTAGTTTTAAATTAATTATTAGCATTGATAATTGTAAAATGATAACATATGGCTTCTTTTTATTTTTATATTTTCCTTTTCTTTTTATCACAAACGATGATAATTGAAAAGAGGCAGTAATAAGCATTATCGGCTGATTTTGCATAGCTTGCCTTGTATTATATTTACCTGATTATTGACTAACTACTCTATAAATAAGAAAAAATGTTTAAATAATTCAAGTATTAATAAACAATCATTACATAATTATAAATAATATAGGTTAGTTATATCTTGTATTCTGTTGATCTGAAATTTGTATGAATTCTTCTTTATTTTACATGGTATTCTTTAATTATTAAATGTAATGATTTAATACTAATTATATACAATCTTTAAAGTTGATGCACACTATAGGGTCGTTTAAGAAAGCTAGATTGGAAAACCAAACGACATAGATTCTCAATTCTATTAATTTCTTCATTTAACCGTAAGACCGGATAATACGAATTAATGATTTGATTGTAGATTTGAAAATAAGGTGTACGCCTACAATTTTCTTTTGTAATATTACAGATGGAAAACGAAAGTCCGGACATATTTGAGGTTCTAGACGAACGACAGTGGAGCAGTGAACATTTCGACGACGCAATTATCGACGAAATCGACTGCAGAGAGATATTTGGTCAGTATATGTAACGAGCTTGCACAGTTGATTAAAATAATCAGTAAAATTAGAATGGGATTTGCTAGAAAGTGAATAGATCGCAATCAAACATAATCAGTTCAGGTGCATTTCGACAGTTTGTTTATGTTTAAACAGTTTCCGTTTATCTAGACAATCTACTTTCTTGTTGACTACCATTTATAAAGTTTGCAATTTAAGAATAGATCTTCTTTGTATTAGTATCCTCCTTCCTTTTCAAATTTAAAAATCTTAATAAGATATCTAAACGTTTTTACTCTTATCGAAAAAACGTTACTGGTAAAATGTGTATTTAAAATGAGTCAGGATTAATAACTATTAATTGTTTAATACTAGATAATCAGATCAGATAATAAAGTCTAGGTATATTAAATTATTTACAAATTAAACATAATGATAAATAAAAATAAAATAATAAAATAATAAAAAATTAAATAATAAATAATAATAAATAATTTTATATAAGCATTTTATATAATTAATAATTTTTAAAATTTTTATTCTGAAAATTTTATTAATTAAAATTTTTATTCTGATTACTCACTGTTTAAATAACTGAGTTCTCTTTCGAGTGATTAAATGATTAATGAGTTTATTTTTACTCGATCGTAACATATACTGTTATTTTATAGCAATAAATTAATCATGATTTATACGTGAGTATATTCTTAAAACTACAATGATTAATAATTTAAAAAACAATTTATAGGTGGTATTTTAAAACTTTTAAAGCTGCGAAATTTTTTAAACTTGAAACAACAAAGCTCTATTTATAAAAAATAACATCTTGTCAATTGATTAAGTCAATCTACTAATTAGGAATTAATTGAAATAGCGTCGGGATTTGAAATTTTTAGATCTCTCTTATACTCTAGGATATCCAGCATGTGAGCCCGTTTTTATTTATAACAAATTCAAATTGAGATTTTTAAAATATTGTTTTCTAAATAAAATGCTTGAATTTCTGTTTTGTCGTGCTTTCATGATATTTTAATATTATAAACACTTGTTTCATCTTAAACAATGCAATGTCATAAATTTTATAATTAATTTTACATTTAATATTTGCATCGAGTTATAAACAATATATATATATTATAATTTAGATCAAATTCGCTGTATTCGAGATCCAGAACATCCAGTCACGCTCGAAGAGCTTAATGTTGTAAAGTTGGAAGACATTATAGTATGTTTATTCGAGCTTAGTTGATTAAGTATATTTTCATTTGTATATTTTTAATATATTTAATTAATTTTAAACAATTATTGATTGCTAAGTGCTAATTTCATAACAGTAATAATTTAAATTAATAATAATTTAATAATATATTAATTAAAAAAATCAATAATTTAAAATTAATTATTTACTATGATTTATTAAATTAATAATTTATATTGATTTAAAATTAATATAGTAAAATATGTTATTGGTTTATTCGTACCGAATATTAAATTTAATGGCATTTTACTAAACTTTAATTAATTTTAAATTATTGATAAAAATTTTATTTTTATAAAAATAATTTTCTTCGAACTAAATCTGATGTGAAACTTATAAATATTAAATATAAATATATTAAATATGTTTATATATATATTTAAAATATATATTTAAAAAAAGTTTGAGTTAAATAACAAACAACCCTGAAGATGACGTGCCGTAGTGCCGTCGAAATATTGGCTTTTTCTAATCAGATAAATATTCCTGTTTCATCGCCTTCTTGTAATAATTTTTTAATTATTTTATATTTTATTTTCAATTTAGAATTTGTGTTATTCGTGTTGGCTTCGTAAGTTAATTACTTGACTAAGTTATGAAGTTAAGTTAACTCCATAACTTCTATGAAGTATAAAAATGCTATATTTATTATAATATAAAAATATTTTCTTTTATTTTTCAATTCAATTTTGTGGTTGGCTATATCCTGTAATATTAATGTTTTTGCGATTTCCAAATACCCAATGATACAAGAAAAAATAAATCCTTTAGAGAACACGATCATCAAAATATTAGAGCATATTTTGTATTACAGAAGGTAGAATTGATTATCTACATTTATTTTAATAAAATTATCATTTTATTTTTCTTTTTATTAATTCATTGTTTTTGTAATACTTTTTAAATTGATTAATTTATAATTAATCAATTAAACGTGTACTTTTATCTTTTCCAGCTGACAGGTAACAGATGCACTATAAAATTTACTCCTACGATTCCACATTGTTCTATGGCCACATTAATAGGCTTATGTATATGTGTGAAACTAAGAAGATGCCTTACACCATCGATTAAAATCAGTGTTGAAATTGCTGAAGGAACTCACCAAAACGAACACCTTATCAACAAGCAGCTTAACGACAAAGAACGCGTAATTGCAGCTATGGACAACCCACACCTTCGAGATGTTGTTAACAGCTGTCTGTCGGCTTCCGATCCACCAAGCACGATGTACAATGATGTCGTTATTAAGCATATAGCTGATTTAATTTTGGATAAGTAACGTGATTGGTATTTGCAACCATTTACAAGTTTTATAGGTCTGCTATTACACCGTCTTTTGACTAGTTCCATTAATTAACAAAATGTATATATAAAAGTCGCTTGACTTATTTGCATTCAATAATAACGGTCATTGTGTAATGTCGGGTTTCCACTCATCCACTTTGACAAATTTTTAAATGTTCATCGTGATGGCTCATTTCAACTTATAATTTGTACAAGCAGAACAAGTAACGTATGCTAGATCAATGTAGGGAGCTACATTCCAACATAATACACCATGACTCACAACATACCAGATTTTAGCCTGACATATTGGTATTGTTTCGTCCGCTACTACCGTTAATGGTACAACCGGATTCATCAGAAGGATGTGTACCGCTGTAGTTTACTTTTGAACACTAAGCTAACCATCCAGTACTGCTGGAAATTCTTCAGTATATCAAACCTTCAATATAATGAATTTCTGAAACCGCGTTTTCTGAGATGCACTCATAGCATTCTTTATATTTATCACTGATATGATCAGGGATTAGGTGAGTATCACTGATGTAATCACAAGGTGTGATCTAGCAAAATTGACAAATAAATGAAAAGATCCATCAAAGGATCATCAACATCGATTCTACGATCTCCTAATTACATCAGTGCTAATCAGTGTTAGAAAATTCGAATTAACAACTAACTCGTTTGGAATACCGTTATCGGCTTTGGTAAACTGAGGATACGGGGATAAATGGGCATTGGAAACTCACAGTCCATCAGCAATTAAATCCATATACCGGTTTCTTCCAATTGAGCTTAATCAGCAAGGCCTAGATTTTACGAGTGCTTTTTTTTGCATTATCCACAACAATTTAGGAGGGTTCATCACAAGGATGACTGTTACAAGACAACCTTCAATTCACATGCGATCACGAAAGTGTTTCGGCAGTTTATTATAGAAATATTATTAAAGATTGCCCACGGATCACAGAGCGATACGGTATTATCGTCGTTACTAACAAGTAAACAAAGAAACGGACATAAGTATTAGAAACCATCACAGTGTATCAGTAATTAAATAACTATACTTGGTTTTTGCTTATGGTGCTATATCATCATTGTTCAGATTTTAAAAGTATTTATGGATAATTCACTATAGTTTAGAAGCAAACATCACATATATGATTATTAAATGCTGATTTTTAAGTCTATGATCGATAACAAAAGTGAGTAGGCAGTATATTATAGAAATATTATTAAAGCCAGCTCCCAGATCGTAATACTATACGTCATTATAAAACGGATATAACTGAATATTGGAAACCATCACAGTCTATCAGCAATTAAATCCATAGGCTGCTTTCTGCTTATTGAGCTTCACCAGCAGGGCCTAGATTTTACGAGTGTTTTTTGCATTATCTACAACAATTTAGCAGGGTTCATCACAAGGATGATTATTACAAGACGACATTAAAGTCCACATGCAATCACAAAAGTGTTTCGGCAGTTTATTATAGAAATATTATTAAAGCCCCCGGATCGCAGTTTAATTTAAATATTAAGTTGTTTATAATCACCTGCTGAAATATTTTTTTAAGTTTATCATTAATAATTTATTTAAAAGATAGAGTAATTACTGATTCGCTCCGTTACTTTTGAAGTGAATCAGTTATAATCAGTGATTTATTTGATTTTAAATTTGAATATGTAAATTCGAATAAAGCTTCAAGATAAAAGTTCACAAATTGTTTGAACTTTTGTGATTATTGAGCATAATTATGTTGACAACATAATTATGCTTAATATAATTGAGTAGTCTATATTTTAATTTATAAATATATTAATAATGTAATTATTAATTTTTTGAAATACATTATTTAATAAATGAAATTAAATTTAATTAATCTTAATTAAATAAAATTAATAAAATCAATTAATTTTGCCCTTAATGTGCATTTGACTAAGGATGTATTATAAATGTCAAATTTATATTCGTTTTCGAGATTTTGATTGAATTTTAATAAATATAAATTTAAATAAATATAATAAATATAATAAATATAAAAATATATTTATTTTGTTATTTTATCTTAAAATTTATCTGATTTATTTTGTGTGCGGTGATATAGTTACAATCACATTAATTTTTCAAATGCTAATGAAATATCATTAATTCGTCTCTTAAGTAAATTTGGGGTTTGCCGTTCTTTGATTTTACTGTATCGCTTCTCGATGCTTCTGGTACTATTATAATTTGTCAAGTACCTTTCGAAACCATCAATATCGTTCTGTAGGTCTCTTATTTCCGTTAAGATATATATTTGTTTGAGCATTCGATCAACTAGTATACTACTTCGAATAAGATACAAATCTAGTTGTCTATTGTCCTCGTTATCCTTAAAATTAAAAACTTCTTTTATAGCTCCTTCATCTTTGTCGTAATCGTTCCTATCTAAATTTTATTTAAATAATAATTAAATATTATTTAAATATTATATTTCTTAATCTAAAGAAGATATTTTCTACATATTTTATTTGATAATTTACCAATACAATATTTTAAATAAAAATAATATACGAAAAAATTTGAAAATTTAAAAAAAAAAAATTAAATTTTCAAATTGTTAAAATTTGAAAATTTACGATTTTTCTAAAGCTAAAATATAAAAAATACTGAAAGAAATTGTATTTGAAATTTTGTTCCAAAAAGCAAATTGAATTACGAATTTTTAACAGCTACTGCTACTGTCTTCCGGTGATGGTTTGAGAGTGTAAGGATCTGTTTCTTGCGCTCGTGTAACAATTTTGTAAGGCGGATAAAAGTTTGCAAAATTAAGAGTGAACGTAAAAGCCAGAAAACAAATGAAATCAAAAGAGTTGTAACAGTTTAATATAAAAAAATGAAATTTAGATAATAATAATAATCGTATTATAATAATCGGATTATTTTATAAAAATTTCTAAATTTATCAGGTAATAATTATTGCTAATGATGACGCTTTGAATCTGAAAGAATTAATGAAGAATTAATTAAGAATAAAAGCTACAAACTTATTTACAACACCAACAGGAAAAGAGACTAAAACATGTAATGCTTTTTTAATAATTTTATTTAAGAAGGGTGATCTCACCAGTGTGGCCGTGTGAAGCCACCTTTCTTTTGTGTGCCAGATGTAAAGCTGAACAACTGATGGAGGAGCGTGTGCCTATCAAATTCATTTCTAAAGTTTACTAAAACGTAGAATTAGTATACCAATGTGGGAATGCCACATTGGGAACTAGGCGTCTGTGGTAATACGGCGCATCCGGGATTAAGCTTCCCGAAGAAATTAAAAAAGCATGCAGGTTTAAACTTTCCTGTTAGTGTTGGTATATAAAAATGTAGCGAATTATTCATTATTTTTTTTCAGTAAATAAGCTATTAAATGTAAATAATAGTCGCTAATTTTGCAACTAAATAATGGCGTAATAATTTAAATAAATAAAATTTATAATATTTGAAATATTAATTTAATTATATATTTACAAATAAACGAGCACAAATAATATTTAAGTATGTTGCCATCTATATCACATATAAATGAGTGGAATTTTGATAACTATTTTTATCCTGCACGCTGGTTTTATTATATCTATAAGCTAACAGTAGTAGGATAGATAGGATTAAAGTAGCGTATAGAATAAAAAACAGTAATCAAAATTTTAATTGTAACAATGGCTGCACAGGTATATCAACTTAAAAATATAAATGAGTATTTAAGTATATTACATTAATAATATAATAGCGCATGTATTAATAATATTGTATCATAGTCCATGGTTCATTATGCGTACATTATAATGTATTACTATTATATTATATTTAATAATGTTAATTATAAAATGTAACATAATATATTAGCATATTACATTATATTTTATTACAAATTATATTACATATTATTATATATACATTAAATGTAATATATATAATATGTGCAATATTTTATATCATTATATAAATCATTACATTATATATCTAGTATATCTCTGCGTTAGAAATATCGTCTTTGTACATATGCAATATACTCGATTGAATCGAGTATAATATGATATTATAATATTTACCGGGATGCCTTCATGCCTGTAGATGGATCCGCTATTATACTGTTTTGAATTTTACGATGGACGAATTGCTGTTTAGATCGAGAAAATTTATTCGATAAGACTATGAATATTGTGAAGTAAAAAGATATGAAATTATTTCCTAAAATAATAATTTGTGTAACTTGTTAAATTAAAGAAACTGTAAAATTATTTATTTGATGCAAGTTAAACAACCACATATTAAACGGACTGCAAAGAGCGTTTGTGATCATCAATAGATCAGTGTACTTTTAGTCTACTTACTTCAGCGTCCGATACCCAATGCCGCACAAGTGTTTTAGTAAATGCACAATTTACAAATGCATCATTTAATAATTTAATGAGTAATGTTGATTAATAATTATTACATGTAAATATAATAATGATTACATGTATGTAATGATTAAATGATTAATAATATCAAGCAAAAAGTTGGCCTACGAAACCTTGTTCTAGACTAAGCCTAGAACATGTCATAATAATGATTACATGTTTTATTTAGAATGAGCTAATCCAATTAAAAACAAGTTAAAAACTTATAAATCATTAATGACTTAAAAAACTTACAAGTTAAAAAACTCATTAAGTTAAATGATTCATTAAACTAAAATGACTCGTTAAACCTAAATATTAAACATGACTCATTTAGGCTTTAATTAAACTTAATATACAGTATGGACATTTAACAAAAATTAAAAGGGCCTATAAAACTTTAAAAGCTGTATTTTCTAAGTTATCAAACGACAAATTTGTGGTCCTCAATTATAGCCCGTATAAAGCTAGTGTGAAAATGAATTACTAATGAGCGTATGTCGATCAAATATTCGGCGCTTAGCACGATAAGATATTTCCAATAATACTTTAATTTCTACTAGCAAGAATTTCAATTATTTGTAAATTATTGTATAATAAAGATAATTGTTTGACGCCTTCACAAATGTATTAAAGCACTTCACTTTATTGACTTTTAAAATATAAAAATTAAATTTAAATAAAGCAGTCAAATTATATTTAAATTATCTTTAATTAATTTAAATTAGTCTTAATGTAGTTGAACATTTCCAAATTTATATAATGTTTTTACTGCGAATTAAAAGTAATTTTAAAATTTTTATCTGATTTTATTTAACATTTTAGTTTATACCATAAAAAATTTACCTGTGCTGAATGACGTATTTGAATCTAGATTATGACACCTTATGAAGTTTTTAAATCCTGTTATTGCCTCAGGTCTTCGTATAAGACTGTCGTTATTGTATCTATGTATAAATGACAATAATCGGCATTGTCCCAATTTGCTTCTGCTTCTAATATAATCGAAAGCATCACAGTTGAGACAGGTATCACATATATCTCTACATTTTTGTAGCGAATCGCTATTTTTCATACTAATCGGATTATCTAAAGAATTCAAATAGAATCCTTTCCTGTATGTATACTTTCTATTGTTACAAGTGTGGTCTTGATTAACTGCACGTTTACAGTGAATTGCAATACATTGTTTTGGATCACATATATCCAGACAGAACGTTGGACTCGTCTGGACTTTATTTTTATCGCTTTTACAAAGACCGTGATATCGTGTTTTTAATTTAATTTGTAAATGTTTTAGTAACTTTAATTCATCTTCTATTTTTACATCTATTTTATTCTTGCATGCAACTATTTGGCATGGATCAGCTAATTTGTTTGATGTAACTTCCGTAGCTAGCAACGTAACCGAACATTCTATTCTGTATATAGTAGCTTAATAATAAGAAAATATACATAATTGAAAGAACTTCTCGAAATTAAGTAGATCACTAGATAATATTTTATATCACTTAATTGAATCACATAATTTAAGTTTGGTCAATGTTTGGTCGCATCAATGTTTGGTCGCATCAATGTTTGGTCACATTGTCTATATCGTTAGGACGTCTATATCGCGATACAGATGTCCTGAGTTCAAATCCGATCAACACCAGTGTACGGCGTCAACAGATAATAAGGGTGAAAACGTGAAATGTAGGTCTGGGTCAGCAGCTGATTGAACCAATCGATGTAGGTCGTGATGTAGAAAGAATAGGAACCATACTTGTGAGTTTAATGTCGTGCTACAACCAGAAGAATTTTGAATCACATGCAATCAAGTTATATATTACATGTAATTATAATTATTTCATCAACAATTTAATCAATATTATATATAATAATTTCATCAACTTTATTTCAATAAAATCTAAAGATTTTGTTAGATCGTTAGATAATGATCTATCGATCTAACAATAATAGATCGTTATTAGAATACGATCCCCTATCAAAAATAAATATAGAAAAATTTATACATACACCGCTGGAGCAGCCAGCCAATGTTTGTAACGTTAAAAGCACAATACAGACGTCCTGATTTCGAATCCGATCAAGAGCAGTGTACGTCGTAAACCGTAAATTGAGTTGAAACGTGAAATGTAGGTTCGAATCCTATCAGCACCAGTATACGGAGGAATCAAATAATAAGATTAGAAACGTGAAATATTTATTTCATCTACGTTAGCAGATGAAAGGACCCATACAGGCTTATTAGTAGCGTCATGCTGTATCAAGAATAATGATTCGCAACCACAACTATAAGAATTTAAGGTCACAGATACGATCAAGTAATATTAAATATAAAAATGGAATAAACTAAATCTTAAAAACGATTTTCGATTTTTTATAATTCAAATTTTATGAACCTCTTTTAAATTTTTAAACCAATATTTTTATGAACTGATATTAACTTAATTTCATTAACTTGCTTATATCAAGTAAAAAGTTGGCCTACGAAACCTTGTTCTAGACTATGTCTAGAACATGTCATAAATAAAATCATGTGTATTACGATTTATTGCTACGTCAGTCATAAATTAAATTCAAATGAATAATTGACCAATAGTCATTACTACTTAATTCTTATCTTTCATAGGCATGTAGAAAGATTTACATCCAAAATCGTTAGAATATGTTAATAGGTTATTAAAAGCATTTTTGATTCTCTATTTTCAAGTAGAAAATATATCAATTTTTGTAAATTGGAAAATTTCACAATTGATTATATTACAATATATTTATACAACTTTTTTTCAATGAAATTTTACATTAAACAATATTATTAAATTATTTCCTTAATTAATAATTTATTTAACTTGTTAAATTAAAGAAACCATTAAATTATTTATTTGATGGAAGTTAAACGGCCACATATTGAACAGACCGCAAATAGTGTTCGTTAGCGTCAATAGAGCAGTGAATTTTAGTCTACCTACTTCAGCGTCCGATACCTGTATATCGGACGGGTATCGGCCCATACCCGTCCGATACATATTTTCATTATGTCATTTTAAGTCTTGTTATGAGAATATATAATAAGTATCCATAGATTTTAAACACTTGTAAAGTGTAAGGTTTGAGCAAATATACAATAAAACTTTTAATTAGAATACATTCATACCATTGATAAGTTGTAATAAGAATGCAGTATTAAAGGACGGGCGTAATATTGGTTTGTTTAATTGTGATCTAGTATATGTTATCTAATGTTTTCATTATCCAATAATATTTAATGGTAATATTATATAATTATAACATGTAAATAATTATATTCAATAATAGCAAATAATGGAGCTATAATATAGGAGCAATTAAGTTATGCTTGTAGATCGATCTGATATTGTACTGGGTTGAGCTAAAGTTGCCCAATTCCGATGGAAAGTGGTTACTTCCGTATGATGCAGTTTTAGGTAATTACAAAGTATTGGGCTCATGACTAATTTATAATTATAAATACTTGCTGTATTGCATATTTCACATTACCTAATAACGAGATAATGAATATGTTTTTTTGTTTCATTACTGCTTATAATTTGACAGAACCGTCAAATTATTATTGGGTTACTATGGAAACAATCGCAATAAAGGATACTTATTTAGATACAGTATGCCACAGTTTAATAACATTATGTGCATTCGACTATTTGGAAACGTCTTTTTGGTATTCAAAAATTAATGTTTGAAAATAATCAAAAATATAATAATTATTGTAGTTATAGTAATTATTGATCTGTATTTTCCATAAAGAAGTTCATTCTTATAAAATTGTACTAAACATGATACATGCGAAAGAAGAGTAAAAATATGAAGTAAAAATAGTGACTGTTGGCCTTCGACTAATTTCATTTTTAGTATGGAGTGAAATGTTGTGGAGCACTGTATTGACATGATAAGATTAATAAACATTTGTCTCTGTTCAATGTAGGATCAAAATGAATACCACAAGATGATAATTCCTCAAGATTAATGGCTGCGGCGAAATACTATGAAATAGAGAAGTTAAAATAATCACCAGTAGTCGGGAAAAACTAAGAAGCATTCTAGATGACCACTTATGACATTTAATTTACATTCATGTTCTAATCACAGTGTATCAAACTTTATTTTGATCGATTTTATACTAAGGGAATTCCAAAGAATTTAAATCCATAATACCCATGTAAAACATGGAATTGCAAATTAAAAATCATTTGTTTGAAGCCGCCTTTTTGTTTATTTTGAGGAAGAAATATATATATATATATATATATATATATATATATATATATATATATATATATATATATATATATCGTTATAGCGACAATATTGTTGAATTTGAAAGAATCGTTAAAATTTTGATCTCCGCTTTCACCGGTACACTAAACTTATTTGTAGTTGAATTTTTATAAGATATTGAAATTAAACGTCAACAAATTGTTGATGCTATTCACTGACATTAAGTAAAACAAACAATTTTATCTCACTATCTCGCTATCGGTATCATTTTTTACAAATATTAAGTTGAGGGTCTGAAAAATAAAAATTAGGAAATCTTTTTAAAATTCAAAAATTAATATCTTCTTTGGTGTACGTCAAATATGATCGCAAACTTATATGTTGATTATTTTATTAATAATGATTTATTAATAAAATAAACTTTTATTTTGTTAATTTATTATTTATTAATATTTTATTATCATCCTATAATTTTTTATTAATAATTTTGTATAATTTTATTTTTTCATTTGTGTAAATACTCGCAGAGAAAATAAATTTTTATTTTACCTAAAAATATTATTATTTTTACAAATTTTAATCAATTTTGGTGGGTTTGTTAAGATTTTGTGGAAATATTTTAGTCCCGATTTAGGTTGAAAGACCATTAACATTGAAGTCTATCTTGGGCTGTTTCACATTAATTTATAAAATATTAAACCTTTATAAAGGCTTTAAAAATCATATCTTTTTTGTATTATTATGTTCATGGAAAATCACCTTTGACTAGGATATGTGATGCACAACGTTGAAAACATGACACGTCACTATTTTTCTACCACATGAAAATTTATACTGTGATCTTTCATTTAAGGATCTTCTAAATGACCTTTTTCAAACGTTTCGTAAAAATGCTATATTAAATGAATGATGTCACACTGAGAATTTTGTACAACGGCAACCCGAAGAATTACTATAAATATTTAAAGTTATCACCTTTTCCTTGATTAAATACCTTCCCATTTTGCCAGATACGAATACTTAATAAACTTAAATCTTACCACCAGTAAATAAATTCAAGACTTTTTGAAGCTCTTTGGAATTTGATCGAATGAAAGACTTTCGTATTACATTTTTCAAATTTAATTAAAATCATTTCTGATCTCAAATTAAATCAGCACTAATAATGGGAAGGTTTGAAAACTAGCTATTTTTGCAATTAATTTCTATTATCAAACTAGTCATTTATAGTTTGCTTCCTAATTTTAAGTTAATATAATTGTGCGGTCATTCTTACCATTGAAATTTTGATGACTAATTTTATTCTGCACGCTACTTTAATCCTATCTATATATAAAGAGCCGTACGCCACATGTCAGTATTGGTGGACCTCATCATCTACTTATTCAATATCTACATTAAACGTTTCGGTCCTTTTAATGCTGGTTGACGATCACTCGACTCGTCTGATTTTATTGGCAATTTGATTGAATTGCCAATAGTCGTCTTAAAGACAGACGAGTCGAGTGATCGTCAGCCAACATTAAAAGGACCGAACGTGAAATGTAGGTATTAGATCAGTAGCTTATGAGGTCCACCGATACTGAAATGTCGCGTACTGATGTTGGTGTATATATAGGATTAAAGCAACGTGCAGTGTCATCAAAAAATTCAATTGTAAAAATTTTTTTGTCATCAAAAATTTCAATAAATTAAGTTATAAGACACCTTTCATCGAATTCTTCCGAATCAATAAATTGATAATCATATTTTTATTTTCCAGAAACCGATTATTACTATCAATATGGATATTGTATAAAGAGACAATAGTCTACCAGAACTATAATTCCGTGATTTTAAAAGTTTAAAAATAAATATACTACATGGTTTTGATTTTTTGTAAATTCGAATTTAAAGTCCTCCTCTGCATCCAGTAGTGGGAGGGATCGGCACTAATGAGTCATTGTGATAACGATGAGTCATTGTGATAATATTTCTGTTGTAAAATAATGTAAAATGTGATAAAACAATTTCAGAAGCTCGGATGAGCCAAACCAAAAACGTCCATCATTATCAATAAAATATTACGAATTCTGTAAAATATTTTTAAACGATTAGTAGTCTGTTTTGGTTTTCCTGTATTGTTAATCACATAGTCATTTAGCGATAAGAACGAATGTTTTAATGATTTATGTATATCTGCATTGGTTGGATATACATTTGTATTCGAGCAATTATATGTATGTACACGATTCCCGGAAACAGAGTTTATAAACCCTGAATTTTAAACGTTTAAATTCGGGACTTACAACATATTAGTTCAGTGCGAAGAATTGTTTTTGTGCCAAGCTAAACTTAAAATTAACTTAAAAATTAGAAAATTAGCAAATTAGTAAATTAGTAAAATTTGTAAATTTTAAGAATAAGTAGGTTTGTAAATTGAAGATAGAACCTTCTACCTACCTGGCTGATTTAATTTGAAATCAAAAATGATTTCAATTAAATTTACAAAATGTTGGATGAAAGACTTTTATTAAATCTAAATGTCGATAATGCAAACGAAAACAAAACAGACTGAAATATTTGATGACAATGCGCGTGGCTTTAATCCTATCTATAAGCCAACAGCAGTACGCTACATTTCAGTATTGGTAGACCTCATCAGCCACTAATTTAATACCAACGTTTCATGCTTCGGTCTTTTTAATGTTAATTGACCATCACTGGACTCGTCTGCTTTATTGACATTTAGATTTAATTATAGACTTTATTATTGCATTTTGAAAATTTAATTAAAATCATTTATAATTTCAAATTAAATGAGCGTTAATAGGGGAAGGTGCAACCTTCAATTTAAAAACCAACTTTTTCTTCTAATGATTTTTATTATCAAACTAGTAATCTATAGTTTGTTTTCTAATTTTAAGTAAATATAATTGTGCAGTCATTGTTACAATTGAAATTTTTGATGACTAATTTTATCCTGTACGCTACTTTAATCCTACATGTCACGTTTCGGTCCTTTTAATGTTGACTAACGATCACTCGACTCGTCTGCTTTATTGAAATTTAGTTTTAATAAAAGAAATTTTCGTCTTACATTTTGCAAATTTAATTGAAATCATTTCTTATTTCAAATTAAATCAGTGTTGGTAGGTAAAGGTTTTACCTTCAATTTGAAAACCTACCTATATTTGCAATTTATTATCAAACTAGTCATCTATAGTTTGTTTTCTAATTTTAAGTTGATGTAATTGTGCAGTTATTGTTACAATTGACATTTTTGATGGCACCACACTTTGCTTCAATCCTATAATCCAACAGCAATTCGCTACAACTAAATGAAAAAATGCAGACGAGTCGAATGATCGTCAACCAGCATTAGAAAGGCCAAAATGTAAAATGTAGGATATTAAATCAACCATGGTAGGGAAAGGCGCAATCTTCAATTTGAAAACTTACATGTGTTTCCTAATGATTACTATTATTAAACTAGTCATTTATAGTTTGCTTCCTAATTTCAAGTTAATTTAAAATCGCAAACTTCCCATAAGCACTGATCAATTATCTGGAAAGTAAAATATGAAAAGTCAAAATTACAGATTTTTCAATGACTATAAGAGTTGAGCATCAATACATCAAAGATTTTCTGAATACACAACGCGAATATACCAGAAAGTTTTCAAATTTACATTATATTTGTCAATGAAAACAAAGTCCTAGTAGATATGAGTTTATAGTTATTGCTTCGAATTGAGGCACGGCTTTGTTCACTAGGGAGCCCTACCAACAATAAACGTTACAATAAATGATAATAAATTATCGAAATTGAAGTTCAAAATGTGTGTCTTATGATTCTTAAATGTTCATAAAGGTGCTTTTTGTGCTTGAAGGTTCATGAAACAAGTACGCTTTATCATCATGTTGCACGCATGCTATTTGCTTTTATTACATAAATTTACAGTTTTATTAAAAGCTTTCAAAAGACTTATCAAGTAACGATTGACTCTCGTTCTGAAAGTTGTGATCAGGCAATATGAGAGTATTAGACCGTGCTGAAATCAAGTGTTCGAATTGATTTATTTCTTTTGCATCGTTTTGGTTATCATCACCCATAGCACACATTGTACATTTATCCACCTTCTTAATTAATGATAAACCGACAAAATCCAGTTTATATTTGTTTAATTTAGAACGTTGACCGATAACAATTCGTGATGGCGGCACGAGCTTGGATCCTGCTATTAAATTTCTTCTAGAATTACTTTGTTCATTCAGTTTGCCATAGATTACATCACTAGTTAGTTCTTTACTGGCTGAACATAAATTGATTTGGGTCGCATCTACTTTGTCATCAAATTTCGGAATATTGCCGTGATTTTGCTGTTTTATTTTATTACTATAATCTTTCATCGTTTGGTACTTTGATATCTTATAAGAACGGATTGGCGGTTCTTTGTAAGGGAATATATTTTTGCTGTTTAATAGACTACAGCTTAAATTTCTATGGTTCCGTTGCTCAAATCGGGGATTATTAAAATTACGGAATGAGAAGTCGTGGCATGTATTTATACAGTTTAAATTTCTGAGACAGCGGTTCTCAAATCCGGCATTGTTAAAATGGCGAAATGAGTAGTCATGAAAAGTATTTTGACCGTGAGATTTGTTTCGCTGCTTTTTAGAATATTTTTTTGGATGTTTGATATTTTGATCGACTTCGTATTTGTCTTTGTCATTATTTATCCCGAATTGTAGTCCTTTAAAAATAAATCACAATTAACTGCGACTGCTTTTAATATGTTTTCATAAATATGCATTTTGCAAATTAACGATTTCAGCAAATTTCCAGCAAATCTTAACTTCGTGAATGGATAAATTAAGAAAACAATAATTTATTGATATATAATTTTTGGTTTTGAATCTTAACTTCACAGCTGAATCAATTAAGAGAGTCGAAAAGGGTAATTATTAGTTAAATACCGCTTTTTTCCTGTTCTCATTTAGTAAGATACGTACGTGCTTATTTGGCTTTTGACCAAGATAATCATATTAGGAAATATTTAATTTTTATTTTTTAGAAAAAATTTAAAAATTAAAAATAAAAATGTGTAGTGCATATTACGACCTTAAACGTTAAATACCTTATCAATAGACAATTGTTCATAACATATAAAAAGTATATAAAGGAAAAGTTTAAAAAAATAGGATAAAAATTATTTTGAATTATTTGAATTATTTCCTACATCCTTATTTTTTACCAAAGTCGCTGACCTTCTGTCTCACTATTCTTTGTCCTCAATCACTTCAATCGTTATTGGCGACTTCAACATCCGCCTCGACCGCTCCTCTTCCACCGAGTCCATCCAGTTCATCAACATTCTATCCAACTATAACAACAAACCCATCTCCAACGCCCCCTCACATATATCTTTGGTGGGGCACTCGACTTCATCGCTGTCCCCGATCATTTTGCTGCCTACACTACACTGTACATTTTCGATCCTGGTCTATTCGATCACTTTCTAGTCACCGTTGATCTCACTCACAACCACACCACTCCTCACACACCTACAATCCTACGTCGCTCTGGGAGAAATCATGACCTCTCAATTCTTCGCTTTACCTTACTCAAATCGTCTCGATCCTATCCCACATTAACATATTCCTCTCCTCGCGATCTCGCCTCTCTTTTCGACTCTAAACTCACATCCATTCTCGATATTATCTTGCTCTTCAAGCCTCACACAAACCGTCGCTTGTACCGTGCCCCATGGTTTGACATTTAATGCCTACTCTCAAAGGGTCGACTCCATCATGATTTTCGAGTCTATCACCGCTCTCTCAGACGTGATTTCAGCTCGATCACTTCGTCTTACCGTTATACCTATCTTGCTCATCGCCGGGCTCATCTTAACCTACTACGTACCAAATGCAACTATTTCTGGCAGCATAAAATCATCACTTCATTCAACTCTAAGACTATGGCATACTTTTAACTAAATCTTTGCTTGTTCCTCTTCGACGTGCAACATCAATGCCCATGATTATTCGTCATTTCTCCAAACCAAAATATCAGCGTTGCTCTCTCTCACACCCCGGTCTCCACCCTATCCCACTATGCCCCGCCTAGCCTCATCCTTCCGGAACTCTTTCATCTTCTCCATGTCTCACCTTCCGAAGTCACATCTGTTCTCATGTCCTTGCCCAGCAAAACCTCGCCTACCGATCCCCAGCCTACTCCCATACTTAAATCCATATGTTCATCGATATCCCCTTTTCTCACAGCCTTGTTTAACTCGTCGATCCGCAGTCGTATCTTCCCTTCACACTGGAAATCTGCAATCGTTCGTCCCCTCCTAAAGAAACAATCGCTCGACCCCTCCATTCCTTATAGCTATCGCCCCATTTCACTACTTCCAACTCTTTCTAAGCTATTAGAACGCATCATCTTAATACAGATCAACGCTTATCTCTCCTCACCCAATCTGTATCCTCCTTTCCAATCCGCTTTCCGCTATAATCACTCCACATAAATCGCCTGCATGAAAGTTTACAACGACTTACTCATTTCTCGAGACAAGGATCTATATAGTGTTCTCATCTCCCTCGACCTCTCCTCAGCCTTCGACATTGTCGACCACTCCGTTCTCCTTTATCGCCTTCGTTATGGTTACGGCTTTTCTTCCTCCGTAGCGTGGTTTGCCTTATATCTACCTGACCGTTCCTTTCGCGTCTGTTCTAATTCATCATCCTCCCCTCTCATCCTTTTTTTGCGGGGTCCCACAAGGTTCAGTCCTAGGTCCCCTGCTTTTCTCTCTTCTGCTTGGCAATTTCTTTCCATTTATCAAACCTTACTACTTTAACGTTATGCAATACGTCGATGACATCATCATCTATGCTCATGCACCTGCACATCGCATACACGATATCTGCATTTATGCCTCCAACTGTATTTCTTCTACCACAAACGTATTTCCAATCTTCATATCGTTCTAAACCTCGGCAAGTCCAAAATAATGTGGAGCCTCCCCCGTAAACCATACATATCTCCTCCCACTGTATCTTTTGCCTCATCGATCATCCCCATAGTACACAATCTCACTTTCTGAGGCTTCCATTTCGATGATCACCTTTCCCTTAAACCCTTCGTTCGTGACAAGGTTAGCTTGTCTAACTTAATTCTCCGTGACATCCGCCGTATCCGCCCACTTATCGACTTCCGTTATTGTACGTCTCTTCTTTTATCGTTTCTTTTCCCTAAAATCGATTACTGTCTTAGCCTTTTCGCAAATTCTCCAAAATCCATCATGCTATCCCTACAACGAATAATCAACTCCGCCGTTCGAGTGCTATTTCGTCTCCGTCGCTTCGACCACACATCCACATATCTTGCCCAACTCTCCTGGCTGACCATCCACATCCGCATCAAAATCCGCCTTCCCGTAACTTTTCGTCCCATCGCTGTCGGCTCTTCATCGTTCATCAACCTTCCTTTCTTAGAAGACACTCGCCCCACCTCGCTATCGCTGCGTTCCCATAACACCCTCTTACTCCACGTTTCCAAGTATCCAATTACTCCAACAACTACGGTCTTTGATACTTCCTCGTCGCCGCCTCACTCGCCTAGAATCAACTCCCTATCGACGTCCGCCGCGCTCCCTCCTTTATCACATTCAAACACCTCCTCCGTTTACACCTTCTCGACGCATGATTTACATTTATGTTTTGTTGTGGTCATATAAGTGTGCGCTGGCACGCATTTGCCACGTTAAAATAATTTTTTTAACCATTTTTTCTCAAAATTTTCAATATGAGCACAACGATTTTTTCATATTATTTGAATCAGCGGAGTCGAATAGATACCAACATAAAATAACTCTTTACTGTCGTTTAAAAGGTTTCCAAAATGATGTAAACTATTAAGGCGCAAATTTCGCCTCCACGCTTATCTCCCAAATAAAGGTCATCTATTCTTAATTTTATTTCCTTTCCTCCGTAATTTGTTGTTGTAATGGACGCCATTTAAGCTGTATTGGTTGTGTACGACATCCTAGAACTTGGAAATAAGAGATCTCTTCCCAGTCAATATTATTCCCAATTAAAAATAATGAATTCTTAATTCCGTCGTGAAATGGGAGAATGGGGAAGGAGAATGTGGGAATTTGGGAAAGAGGAAATGGTTAAGGGTAAGGTGGGCGAGGAAAGAGGAATCAAGTGAATAATGGAAATGTCAGAAAGTTAAAAGAGCAGTAGTGATGTGGATGGTGATATAAAAACGTAGTTGTTCGAGTTAATAGAGTTAATTCGATAAAAATCTCGTTACTTACTTTTCAGATTAATATACCCTTAAATATTGTCACCCTAGTGTCTGGACAATGCAAAGACGAAGAGGCATGCATTTAGTGGCTTAGAGATAGTGGTGAATGCAGCGCTTCCCTTCTTTTTCATTTTTTGTGGATTTGAAGGTTACATAAAGACAAGCTTCTTTTGTAATAATTTGTAATACTCATAAAAGGAAACGAAATGTGAAGGTATTTAAATGTGTACGGTTTCTGGTGTACTGGAAATAGAAACAAACAAAGCCGACATTTTATTTAGGCACTCGAGGGCACTTGGTTTGAAAATTGTCGTATTGAATTGCGCAAAGCTGTTTTGGTATAACTTTATTGAAACAGAAATTTGCTGTCATATTTAGCTTACATATTGTTTCATAAATGGTTTCGATATGAATAATAATAAAAAAGATTTATTTTAACGCGGCGAACGTCGAGAGGAGTTGATTCCAGGCCAGTGGGGCGGCAACGAGGAAGGATCAGAGACCGTAGTTATTGGAGTAATTGGGAATTGGGAGTAAGAGGGTATGACAGGGACGCAGCGATAGCGAGGTGGGGCGAGTGTCGTCTAAGAAAGGAAGATTGATGAACGATGGGGAGACGACAGCGTTGATCCGAAAAGTTACGAGAAGGCGGATTTTGATGTGGATCTGGATGGTGGGCCATGATAGTTGGTAAGATATGTGGGCGGGTGGTCGAAGCGACGGAGACGAAATAGCACTCGAACGGCGGAGTTGATTATTCGTTTTAGAGGTAGGATGACGGATTTTGGAGAATTTGCGAAAGGGCTAAGACAGTAATCGATTTTAAGGAAAATAAGCGATGAAAGAAGAGACGTACAATAACGGAACTCGATAAGTGGGCGGATACGGCGGATGTCACGGAGAATTAAGTTAGGCAAGCTAACCTTGTCACGAACGAAGGGTTTAAGGGAAAGGTGATCATCGAAATGGAAGCCTCAGAAAGTGAGATTGTGTACTATGGGGATGATCGTTGAGGCAAAAGATACAGTGGGCGGAGATATGTTTGGTTTACGGGGGAGGCTCCACATTATTTTGGACTTACCGAGGTTTAGAACGATATGAAGATTGGAAATACGTTTGTGGTAGAAGAAATACAGTTGGAGGCAGAAATGCAGATATCGTGTATGCGATGTGCGTGTGCATGATCATAGATGATGATGTCATCGGCGTATTGCATGACGTTAAAGGAGTAAATTAAATCAGCTAACTGAGTCTACGTATTTAATATAATTATAAAATAAACAAAACATATTAATGCTAAATCAAAATTTAATAATTAAATAATAAAATTAATAATTGCTTTTAGATTTTCTATAATTTAAATTTTCTATAATTTAAATCAAGTTAAAAAAAATGAAATTTAAAATAAACGTCATTTTTATGAATTGAGTAATAAATAACAGACGTTGTATCAGAATAAGAATTAGAGGTCATCAGGAGGAACTGCTATGCTATCAGGTTTCGGCCCCTAACTCCTCTACCCAACATAGCAGCGGGGCCAAATACATGCTAATGATGTATTTCCTCTGAAATAACTATCTAGTATCTTATTCTAATGCAAAGTATATTATTTATTATCCATCCATAAAAATTTGCCACTTAAGAGTTTAAATTTATTCTTTATATTATTGTGTTGATTTATATATTTTACTATTTTCTGCTTGATGTTATTTTTATAGTAACCTAGTTTAAAATATGTATCTATTAAATTATTTAAATGATTTTGAAGAAAGCCAATATCATTACATATTGTTGCAATTCTTAAAATTTCATTATTTAATGTATTATATTTTATATTATATGGTATGCATGAATGCTCATGCAAAAATATGTTTCTTGTAAATTTAAATATGTCATCTTTACGATATAAATTAATAGTAGTTTTAGTTAATGTTAATTTAATGTTCATATCTAGATATACACCTTCTTTATCATTAATATTGGTATTGTTAAGAATAAGGCTTTCTGTATAAATGTGCTCACTAATTGAATAAAAATTATTAGAATTAAATACACATATATCATCAATGTATCGAAACATATATTTCATATATTTATATTGTTTAGATTTAGTTTTTACACAGTTATGAACAAATTCATATTCTATAAAGCTTAAAAACAAGTCAGCTATAATTGGGCTACTATTACCACCCATTGGAACACCTTTTACTTGTCTAAATATAGATGTCCCTACTTTTAAATAATTTTGATTTATCAAAATATTTAAGGATTCTATTAATTCAATTTTATCCATATATTTATATTTATTTGATGGTTTAATTTTTGTTAGATAGGCGTTATAATTATTATAACATATATATGTATATCTTTTCCGAATATAAGATTAATTAATTTTACTAACGCTTCTTTAATATCTACTAAATCTAGATTTGTATAAAGAGTACTAAAATCGTATGTATTTATATTTTGAAAATTTATTCCTTTTGTCTGTTCTAAAAATTTTTTTGTAGAATTAATACTGAAATAGTGTTTTATACCAGTATTAATTTCGATTGCCTTGCAATATTTTTTAAAGTGTGCTTTAATTACTTTAAGTATTTTATTCATATAGACAGAAAGTGGTTTTAATGTACATTTAAACGCACTACATATGAATCTAGGTTTGATTGGATTTTTATGTAATTTTGGATTCCAATATAATATAGGTATAGTTTTATTATCTAATTCAACCTTTATACCCTTTTTATCCATTATAGAACAGTGACTTGTAATAATTGTTTCTAAACTCAACTCACTACGTTCATATGTTGGATTTACATTTAAATCATTAGAATTAACCTCTTTCATTAGTATATCATAATAAAGCTTTTTGCATATGAAGACAAAGTTATTACTAGCTTTATCAATAGTTGTTATTATATAGTTATCCTTTAATTTAGTAAGTTCTTTATACATATCTTTATTAATTTTATCTTTCCTTTTATAATTGTTTGTTATTTTCATTTTATTTTTAATTTTATCAAATTTTATTTTTAATTTGATAAACGGAGAGAGATTGCCAAGCAGAAGAGAGAAAAGCAGGGGACCTACGACTGAACCTTGTGGGACCCCGCAAAAAAGGATGGGAGGGGAGGATGATGAATTAGAACAGACGCGAAAGGAACGGTCGGATAGATATAAGGCAAACCACGCTACGGATGAAGCAGAAAAGCCGTAATCATAACAAAGGCGATAAAGGAGAACGGAGTGGTCGACAATGTCGAAGGCTGAGGAGAGGTCGAGGGAGATGAGAACAATATATAGATCCTTGTCTCAAGAAATGAGTAAGTCGTTGTAAACATTCATGCAGGCGATTTCTGTGGAGTGATTATAGCGGAAAGAGGATTGAAAGGAGGATACAGATTGGTTGAGGAGAGATAAGCGTTGATCTGTATTAAGATGATGCGTTCTAATAGCTTAGAAAGAGTTGGAAGTAGTGAAATAGGGCGATAGCTATAAGGAATGGAGGGGTCGAGCGATTGTTTCTTTATGTGGGTACGAACGATTGCGGATTTCCAGTGTGAAGGGAAGATACGACTGCGGATCGACGAGTTAAACAAGGCTGTGAGAAAAGGGGATATCGATGAACATATGGATTTTAGTATGTGGGTAGGCAGGGGATTGGCAGGTGAGGTTTTGCTGGGCAAGGACATTAGGACAGATGAGACTTCGGTAGGTGAGACAGGGATATGATGAAAGATTTCCGGAAGGATGAGGCTATGCGGGGCAGAGTGGGATAGGATGGAGATTGGGGTGTGAGAGAGCAACGCTGATACTTTGGTTTGGAGAAATGACGAATAATCATGGCCATTGATGTTGTACGTCGAAGAGGAGCGAGCAAGGATTTAGTTAAAAGTATGCCATAGTCTTAGAGTTGAATGAAGTGATGATTTTATGCTGCCAGAAAGAGTTGCATTTGGTAAGTTGTAGGTTAAGATGAGACCGGCGAAGAGCAAGATAGGATTAACCGAAAGACGGAGTGATCGAGCGAAAATCACGTCTGGGCGAGCGAATACGACCCAAAATAAGTGCCGTATGTCCGCCAATGACGTAACTTTATTATCTGCTACGGTCGCCGATTGGTGGAATTACTGCCTCGAGGTAGTGTTAGAAATTGTTCTCGAGAAGCAAGATAATTCATTAAGGGGTTGGAATTGTGTGATAGTCCAGGTGAACGAAGCTAAAATCGGCGAATGAAATTACGATCGGGGTCGTATAGACGAAGAAATGTTGATTTTGGGTATGACTGATAAGGCTGGAGATCTCATGTAGATGTTTTAAAACGTTTTAATTTTTTTTATCCAAATTATTTCTTAATTTCATTGCTATGTTGAAACATATATTCTAAAATAAAACATTATATTTCTCTTAATCTGAGAGTATATTTGAGCTAAAATTTTGTGGTAGGTATATTCTACTCCGACGATTCAAATAATATAAAAAAATTTGTCCATAATTGAAAAATTTAAATAAAGTTTTTATCTTAAAAAATAATTTTTATTATATAAAAAATAATGCTAACTTTTACTTTATATACTTTTTATATGTTATGAACAATTGCCTATTGATGATGTATTTAACTTTTTTATGTAGTAATATGTACTACACATTTTTATTTTTTATTTTTTTCTAAAAAAATAAAAATTAAGTATCTTAAAAAATGATCATCATCGGTTAAAAGCCGAATATGCACGTGCGTATCTTACTAATACTTTTCGTTATAGAAAATATTTAAACCGGAAAAGGCGGTATTTAAATAAATATTTTCATTAAAAAAATAAAATGTTTTTAGTAGATTACTTTGGTAGATAATAAATTAATTTTGCAATAAACCAAAACAGACGTAGACGTATTGATTCAGTTTAAGAACATATAATTTTCGAATATTTAATAAACATTATTAAATATTTAATAAATTTAATTATAAGCATATAACATATAGTATCCCGATTGAAATTATCAGAATTTTGAACATTATCAATTTTGCCAATTAAATATTATGTTTAATTTAAATAATTTTGCATTATGTCCGTATAGTAAAATTCGTCAATTATAAAGAAACAAAGACAATAAAAAATTTGAATTCTAAAAATATCCATGTAGTTTTTGTTTAAGTTGCGCAGAAGATGTAGACACAATAACACAAAAAAATACTCTCAGTTTAAGTTAAGTCACGATTAGCGAGAAATGACTACGCAGCAAACTCAAAGTTGTGCATATATTTGATAAAGAAGCCAATAAATATTTGCAATAGAAATGTTGACCAATTATCCTTCAAAATAAAATTAATTGTATACGTGGATATATCTATGTATACATCGTAGAATGAACAACATTCTACGAGGTGGCAAGTGTTCAATGTTGAAAGATATTTAAAATGTGAGATTTATTAATTGATGCATGTTATATAATTCATCTTAGTTAACTGAGTCTACGTGTTTGTACTTATCTAAATTTAAAAAATAATTTTAAATTATTTTTAATAATTATTTGAAAAATATTTTTTTGAATTATTTAGTTTATAATAATTATTTAAATTATTATTTTTAATAATTATTTAATTATTTTTTAAAAATTATTTAAATTTGTTCCTCCTGATTTTTATAAGGTAAGAATTTGGTATCACTCAATTTTTATGAGTTGAATTATAAATAATAAAGGATACATCTGAATTAGGAATATCATTCATCAGGAATGATAAACAGGAATTTCGTTTCCTGTTCATCTATGTATAGAACATTCTTATTACCACCTATGACCGTATGGGGCCATCTCTGGCTCTATGTGATGAGACAATCTTAATGATTGCTCTATTGATAGAGCAATCATTAGGGATACCAGGTATATAAAATTTAAATATTTCTCAAATTTTTTTAAAATTAAAATTAGCGGAAGCCGAGCGAAACGAGGTTACGATCTGAAAAATTCCATTATTTATCAATAATGGATCAGGATCAACTATTTAAAATCTTTAGTATCTGCTAAATCGAAATTTGTATAAAATGTACTAAAATATTAATTTTATTTTAAGAATCAATTTTGTTTTTTTTCTTTTCTTTTATTTCTTTTTATCAATAATGGATCAGTATCAACTATTTATAATCAGAAAATGGTAAAATATCAACACAATAATATTAAAAATAAATTTAAAATCATTAGTGGAAAATTGTTATGGATAATAAATAATATACTTTGTATTAGAATAAGATACTAGATAAGCATATTTCATCAGAGGAAATAGGTCCTTAGCACATATTTGGCCCCGCTGCTATGTTGGGTAGAGGAACAGGGGCCGAAACCTGATAGCATAGCAGTTCCTCCTGATGACCTCTAATCCTTATTTTCTGATACAACGTCTGTTATTTAATTTGTCAATACATAAAAATGACGTTTATTTAATTTAAATAAAAAATTTTAATTTGATATTGTTATACATGATCTTATATTGTAGACTTGAATTCATGTCTTTCTTCATATTAGTTAATGATGGTTTTATAGACATGATATGAAACAATTTTTCTTTATTATTGTAAGCTTTCAATACACAGCGTCCTTTTCAAGCAAATAGTAAAAACAAAAAATACCACTATTTACACCAGCGAGTACGAAAGAAATATGAGATGTTATATTGCCCTGTGACTTTAGTGCTTATTACATAGTAATAAGCATTGATGTTGTAGGAAAATGACATCCTATATTTCTTAAAAATCATTTTTGAACTTGATCATTATACATGACACAATAAAATTCAGATACATTCCTTCTTTTGATATCAACAATTTTTATTAAGAAATTAAATCAGCTAACTGAGTCTACGTATTGTTATATAATTATAAAATAAACAAAACATAATAATGCTAAATCAAAATTTAATAATTAAATAATAAAATTAATAATTGTTTTTAGATTTTCTATAATTTTAATCAAGTTAAAAAATAAAAATAAAAATAAAAAATAAAATTTAAAATAAACGTCATTTTTATGAATTGACTAATAAATAACAGACGTTGTATTAGAATAAGAATTAGAGGTCATCAGGAGGAACTGCTATGCTATCAGGGTTCGGCCCCTAACTCCTCTACCCAACATAGCAGCGGGGCCAAATACTGATGTATTTCCTCTGAAATAACTATCTAGTATCTTATTCTAATGCAAAGTATATTATTTATTATCCATCCATAAAAATGTGCCACTTAAGAGTTTAAATTTATTCTTTATATTATTGTGTTGATTTATATATTTTACTATTTTCTGCTTGATGTTATTTTTATAGTAACCTAGTTTAAAATATGTATCTATTAAATTATTTAAATGATTTTGAAGAAAGCCAATATCATTACATATTGTTGCAATTCTTAAAATTTCATTATTTAATGTATTATATTTTATATTATATGGTATGCATGAATGCTCATGCAAAAATATGTTTCTTGTAAATTTAAATATGTCATCTTTACGATATAAATTAATAGTAGTTTTAGTTAATGTTAATTTAATGTTCATATCTAGATATACACCTTCTTTATCATTAATATTGGTTTTGTTAAGAATAAGGCTTTCTGGATAAATGTGCTCACTAATTGAATAAAAATTATTAGAATTAAATACACATATATCATCAATGTATCGAAACATATATTTCATATATTTATATTGTTTAGATTTAGTTTTTACACAGTTATGAACAAATTCATATTCTATAAAGCTTAAAAACAAGTCAGCTATAATTGGGCTACTATTACCACCCATTGGAACACCTTTTACTTGTCTAAATATAGATGTCCCTACTTTTAAATAATTTTGATTTATCAAAATATTTAAGGATTCTATTAATTCAATTTTATCCATATATTTATATTTATTTGATGGTTTAATTTTTGTTAGATAGGCGTTATAATTATTATAACATATATATGTATATCTTTTTCCGAATATAAGGTTAATTAATTTTACTAACGCTTCTTTAATATCTACTAAATCTAGATTTGTATAAAGCGTACTAAAATCGTATGTATTTATATTTTGAAAATTTATTCCTTTTGTCTGTTCTAAAAATTCTTTTGTAGAATTAATACTGAAATAGTGTTTTATACCAGTATTAATTTCGATTACCTTGCAATATTTTTTAAAATGTGCTTTAATTACTTTAAGTATTTTATTCATATAGACAGAAAGTGGTTTTAATGTACATTTAAACGCACTACATATGAACCTAGGTTTTATTGGATTTTTATGTAATTTTGGATTCCAATATAATATAGGTATAGTTTTATTATCTGATTCAACCTTTATAGCCTTTTTATCCATTATAGAACAGTGACTTGTGATAATTGTTTCTAAACTCAACTCACTGCGTTCATATGTTGGAGTTACATTTAAATCATTAGAATTAACCTCTTTCATTAGTATATCATAATAAAGCTTTTTCCATATGAAGACAAAGTTATTACTAGCTTTATCAATAGTTGTTATTATATAGTTATCCTTTAATTTAGTAAGTTCTTTATACATATCTTTATTAATTTTATCTTTCCTTTTATAATTGTTTGTTATTTTCATTTTATTTTTAATTTTATCAAATATATAATCTTTCCAAATTTTTATCTTAGATATATTCGAGCTTTCACTATTAATCAGCTTATTAAAGTAATCATTTAAGTTATTATATAACGAACTGTAAATTTTATTTTTGTCGTTGTTGTTATTTAATCTATATTTATACCCTTTTGATAGCAGCTTTCTTAATTCACAATTTTCAATTAATTCTAGATTATGGGTACATATATGTTCATTTATTTTATCAAAACTAAGACTTTTACAATTGCATTCTGTTTCCATTATGTTTCTAATATTATCGTTACATATTGATTTTAATTCTTTATTATAATTACAAATTTTTCGTCCTAACGGTGGTAGGAGTTTATACCTTATTTTAGGAATATATTTACTTAAATCTGACCCTATTATTTCTTTACTTTTAGAATTATTTAAAAGTCCGGCTATATATTTGTTATCTATACATTTATTAATGAAGTTTATGGTAAGTGTATATTTTCTATTGTTATTATTTACATTTATTGTACGATTATGGTATTTTGTATTACAATAACTGTCTATTATACAACTTAGCCTATCATAGTCGTTAATTAATTTTTGATTTATTGAACATATGATATCTTTAGAAAAACTTCTTATATTTACATAAAGATCTTTTAGCTTATTATCACTTAAAAGTTGTTTTAATATTTCTAATTGTTCATTTATATACATATCTTTTTTAATATTTTTAACTCTATTTTTCCTATTCCTTTTATCACCATGACTTCTTGGTTTGCGTTTAACCGGATTATTATAATATAGTTGTTTATTGTGTATTATACTACTTCTGCCAATTCCTTGTACCACGTCATTCAATCCTAATGGGTACATGGAATTAAGCGTTTTAATCCAAAAATCTTCTTTTTCTAATAGTTTTTGATTTAATATTGAAATGTTTTCTTCGATAATATGTTCTAAAATAAATAATTTACAGTTTTTAATATCATGTCCTATTAATCTCATATGTTTATGAAATATAGTTTGACTACTATGCTGTATATTATATATGTGCTGCCTAAACCTAGTTTTTAACATTTGATATGTTTTTCCAATATATTGCAATCCACATGTGCATTTTATTAGATACACTACCCCTGCGGTATTGCAGTTACAAATATTATTAATATTTAATGAAAAACATTTGTTTGTCGTATTACTTACGATACAATTATTATTATTTATAACATCACAAACTATACAATTTTTTCTGTTACATTTAAAAGATCTAAAATTGAAATCATTAGTACTTACGTATTTTTCCAATATTGTTGAGTACATGTAACTTTTAAGTCATGATTTTTAAAGTTGCTTTTTCGGTGTCGCCACCTAGTTTAGTTGACTCAGACTAAACTTACAACGGGCCATCCGACTACATATAAGATAATAACTCAGATCAGCTAACTGAGTATATGTATTTTATATTTTTATAAATTAAAAATTATTTAACTTTATATAAATTATATAAAATCGTATATAACAATTATTTATTTTTTATTCTTTATCTAAAGAATAAAAAATAAATATAGTAATTAATTTTTTATCAAAATTTTTAGTTATTTATTTTTTAATTAAATGCGTAGCCGCAATTAGCTGATCTGTTTTACTATAACTATTAAATAATCTAGTATGGAAATTCGAAGTGAAATGCTATACTACACATTTTGTCGGTTAGTAATTTATATTTTAGAAATAAATAGTATCTGATAGCCTTCATTCCTTATCTGATGACATATATCTTATCCATATACATTGTATATTATTTATTAGTCAATTCATATTTTTTATTCTAATTAAAAATTTTAACTTTATATAAATATTAATTATAAATCTTATATTAAATTTTATATATTTTCCTTCCTTCTTTTGATTTGATATGAATAGTTTTTTTAACAAAAGTTGATCATCTATATATATGAGATAATTACTCTGATCAGCTAACTGAGTATACGTATTTTATATTTTTATAAATTAAAAATAATATATAATAATAAATATTTCATATTTCGACTTATAAACATCTCATATTTTTTCATTGGTATAATAAAAAAATATATATAAAGGTATATATAAACCTTTAAATTAAAAATTTTAATTAAAAATTTTAACTTTATAAATAGAAATTATATAAAATCTTAAATAATTATTTATTATTTATCTTTATTTACTATTTATAATCATTTATCTTTATTTTTATATAAATTTTATGGTAATTTATACGTAAAATCAGTTAGCCTATTTGGTTTACTAGAAGAGCTATTGAATAATCTAGTATAGAAATAATAAGATAAATGCAAACTTTATAATTCGAAGTACTTACGTCAGATGCCTGTACAAATAAGCAGAAGCTGAAAATGATTTATGAAGTATCACAACATTCATACTGTGCAATGTCATATGCGTGTTGTATTATACATAAACCGTAAGGAAAGGTAGCAAATGAGAGGTCAACGACTTGAAATAGTAGGATAAAACCTAGAAGTGAATTGATAAATAGAAGAACATGCATATTCAACGCTATAGTATCTACGACAAATGGAAACAAATTGAACTTAACTGTAATTAATCATACCAAAATCAGAAGATAGATCAAGTTCCTCATTTATCCAATTTGATACCTATCGATTACGACAACTAATAACACAAAATCTATATGCAAATCAAGAGAGTTGAGTAATGCTTACAGTATTCAGATTTGCAAACGGGATTTATTATTTCCCGTTAAATATGGACGTATTTTTATGACTAAAGTCGTTTATATTGCTGTAGATAAGAAATTAATCTATGAGCAAAATCTTATTAGGCACCGAGGTGCCTAATTTTCAAAATTAATAACTTTATGACGAGTTTTAAGCAATTTAGATACCTCGACTGCTTAGAATGTTACCTTAACTCTATAAAAATGTGGCATAAGACATCTACAAGATTATTACTGTACAACATCCGATAAATGGTGGCTCGTTTTGCTAGATCTTAAAGTAGAAATACCAACATGAGAAAGAAAAAACAAAAAAGTAAATTGTTATGTGAGTGAATATTTAAAGCGAATAGAAATTCTAGGATGCTCGCCATTTAAATGTAACTTCTCTGGATCCAGCTACAACTATTGCTCGATATCTGATATCTTAGTACTTTCGATGCACTTACCTACCATGTTTAAGAGTTAGTTGATGACCACGAAACTGCCCTGAATTGCGTAGACAAATCATGAAATTAAGTGGGTGAGTGGATTATGAGAAGATCATACATACCAGCATAATATCGTCATCTACCAAACTTTCGCACACCGTCTACCCAGGATCTCTAACTTATGATCAAATAGAAAGTCTTTGACATGGGGAACAATACGAGTAACCACCAGAGAATCAATTCGTAAGGCAAAATGTTCTTACGCAGATGTGAATATGTTTATATGTAATATGTTTAGGGTGTGGTATATTATTATAAAACATCATACATCTAAGGATCCAAAATATCGTTTAATGAGGCCAATGATCGACTAATCGTTATTTTCCTAATGTGATAACATTAATGAAGATATGGGGAGCCAATGCGCATGTGTCTACATTTGGCAATATTTATCAGAAGCCTATTATAAATACATCATTTATTGATGGATTCCAAATCATTTTGAATAACGCTGCACCATAGTCATCAATGATTCGTCTCCATATCTTTATGACATATATCTCATACATTATGACGTTAAGCCGTTAGCAATATTTTTATATGGATGTTAAAGAGGGTATTAATAATGACCAATATTTGCTGAACATCTGTGGTCATCACTGGGGAATCACTGAGATATTGACTTATTTGCACTGCAAATAAGTGGTTATCTATAAATGACTGAATCCAGCGTAATAACGTAAGCGGTTATCTAGGAATGACTGAATCCAACGTAATAACGTTCGACGTATACAAATATACTAAACAATTTGTTTACCGTCAAATTGGGAATAATTCTATCGAATACTTTTAAAAAGTTCATTAAGATCACATGTACTTTTGAACAAATCAACAAGGAATCTACCCAGTTCGATCTCGCAGTTACAATATTCGATACCTTTAAACGATTTGGCATACATTCGTTTTGACTAGAGTTTAGACGGTTAATAACTTTAGCAAAGGCACTAAGCTGACAAAGAATCAGTTTTTCTAATTTACGGTACCTGGGGTTTATGAAAATAAATTTATGAAAATATATGCTAATTGGACGTATATCATAGGAGCCAATTAGTGTAGAAGTATTGGAGTTATATGTTCAGGACACGAGGCATGGCTGCGAGGTAATATAAGTAGTCCCTAATTTAAGTAGTTTGTGGAGAATGTCTTTATCGCTAAATTCAATGTTAAAGAGGGCTGCTTCAAATTGAAGCACATTGTGTTGATTGAAATATATTATCCGGGATCGACACTATCATCTTTGATTGATAAATAGTCCATAAAGGACTATTTAAATAGTCCTTTAAATAGTACTATGATAAATAGTCCACAGTGAAGATTAGCACATTTTTAATATGAACAGTGTATAAAGCGTGTGCATCATGAAATTGTACATAATTGAGATTAATCTACGTTTTTTGTTTATTTTGAATGGGAGCCCTATTCCTGTAACAACAATAATGTTCAAATGATAGTTCCTCTTTTTTTGTAGATGTGGAAATGTCTGTTACGGTGTATAATTAGAGCCAGCAATTCACATATAACCAATTAAGATGTAGTTTTCGTGTACGAGTCCGACATGTCGGAGCAAAGTAGTTAAGATCACGATGTAAAGTTATCTTGAAGTAATCCTAAGCTTCTTGTATACCTCTTTCGATGAATCATCCTATTAGATATGAAACATTATACTACGCACGGCATCTTAGATGATCTTAAAGGGATTCATAATTTTAATTGGTGCAACATATGATTGTATTGCGTTAAATATCATTGATATGGTTGAACGATCGCTGGAAAAAGCAGAGGTCTAGAATTTAGGAGTTAATAGCCCTCTATGACAAGTTTCACTGTGAACGTGTTCGATTAAATGCAAATCATTTTTCATTTTTAAAAGCAATTATGATTTAGAATAACATTCGGGAGAAGAACGTAATTAATCCAATTTATCCGCGGCATATTACAGTCTCATATCCAGATCAACTTTTGGCTCCTGGCTGAATATGCAGATATTGATGATCTAATCGAAGCAGTTAAAGTAAAACGGGAGTAATAGAAGAGACTTAGATATAAAATTGTCTTTGTGGTCTGTTTATATACCCATGCGCATTCACAGACTTAATTGATCTTGCTCTATTGACAGAATCCGTGCTGTAAAGATTTCTTTAACATAGATGACGAGACTACAACATTATGGCAACTGGTATTCATTGAATTTCGATAAACATGAAATAAATAAGTTCAAAAAATGGCTATTTGCAGTTTCCTCAAAAGGTTCAAGCAATAAGATTTAAAATTTTGAAATTAATTACCTTGTAATTAATGCGAGAGAAAAGTTAAAATGAAAAATTGTCAGAAACACCAGCATTACACACAGCGATACGCTGTTGAGAATGAAAAAAGCTTTCAAAAAGAAGTCATCAATGTTAAAATCTAGAATATGCGTAACAAAAGTTTATTGGAAAAAGTCGGAAATATTTTCCAATAAAGATTAGTTATTTAAAAATAGTTATTGAAAATATAGCTAGTTACAGTAGTTATTGAAAATATACGAACAACGTTTCATAAAGTTGGATGCTAAAATCATCTTATTTATAATGGTAAGTTATTCATTGCGCTGAGAAAGTAAATACAACGCAAATATCATTAACTAAATAATCGTTAACGATATTTATCGTTAACGTTAAATATCGTTTCGCTTCAACAACTTTTTCAAAATACTGGTCGCAATTTTCAGTTTTTATTTTTACTTGGCTACTGAAAAACTCATTTGCATTCTATCGTCAATATTTTTGTCTATAGTGATACTGCTTGTTTTTGTTAAATCCATAGCCGTAATCTGTCATTAATTATACCCTTACCACATCACATTTTTTTGCTTTCCTGTCTTTTACCTGAGATTTTGATGAGATTATTAATGAGATTTTGCACAATATGATGAACAAGGGTATCATATTTTGTACTATCTTTATTAGTTATTTCCGTTTGATGTCGGATTTTATGTTACTAGTCTAGTACTTGAAGACCTTTCAGTCTCACTGGCATATTGAAAATTGTATTTCAAACATTCACCGATATATGTTATATTTGCTGTTATAAGGTATTGTCAACTAGTATTTTGTACCGTAGACCTGTACATGTGTCTGTGAAGTTGGTTACATTATTTTTTATTTGTGCACAAGTTTTGCATCTTCCTCTCTCTCACACAACTTTTGCAATTTCCTTCAGTTGTCGGTTTTGTATCTGAGGTATTTTTGCTCTAATTACTATATCACATATTTTGCTATGTGATTTAAATATTAGCGCTCGTGCTGAGATTTTCATGTTTGTTGTTGTTTCGTGGCAGGCGTGATTAAGATCTATTCCAACCTCACGGACAATATTAGTTGGTTTTGTTTTTTAATATTCTCAAGGCATTTTTCTCTTGCTACTTTCCTAATTTTTAAGGACCTGCGTATGAATGAGTTTTTTATAATTGCGATTTAATTGGATCTATTCGTAGCCTTTGTAAGTTTCTTTTGAAATACATATTACTTCCACATACTCTACCTTTAATGCTTCATTCTCTTATCGTGGTTTACGCGCTTTTATAGTTTATATAAAGAGGAATCTATAATTGTCTTATCTAAGAAATTTGCAGTTCCATATTCTAAAGTGAATTTAAATGGTCCCTAATTGTTCCATTTTAAACAAACAGTTTGAAATTGATATCTCTGTATGTCCATATCAAAATGTTATCGATATATCTTTTAAACTGTAATGGTTTTAACTCTTGTTTTCAATATATGAACGCTCATATTCTACCATGTAAATGTTGGCGAAGTTTGGGGCACATAGAGTGCCCATAGCTGCACCTTTTTGTAAAAGAATTTGTTATTCCACTCGAAAACATTGTAATTTAGAATCAGTTCTAAGGAATATATGATGAAGATTAGTTCGTTGTCCTTCAAAGTGTAATTTGACACAAATTGATTTATTGCTTGTACGTCATTTTTATGTGGTATGGATGTATATAAAGGCTCATCATATATCGTGCCTAGGAAGCATCCAGTGGTATGTCGTCTTTATGTTGTTTAAACATTTGTAGAAAGTGTAGAGTGCTAAATATGTGTGATAGAATTTTTTCAATGAATTTGGTTACTAACTTACTAATTTTTTGATAGTCTTTCTGTTAGTGTACTTGTCAACTGATAATCGGTCTGCCTCAATATAGCTTTTCCGGTTTGTGTGTTTTACATGTAAGGTAAATGATATAGCTTTTTAAGCACAGTGAATAATTTGCTCTAAAATATCTATTCGGATGTGTACAATGGATCCTGTCAAGCAGTTAAACCTTATATCTAATAATGGTGACGGATGTGCTGAGTAAACAACGGTCCAGAATTTTTTACGAAATACAGCATTCATAGGAAATGTTGTTGCTTAGATTGGACCTTGACTCAAGGCCCAATAAACGTTTTTACTGGCTTGTTGCGTGCATGGACCTTCTAATTATTCTTTATATGCACAAATGCGTATCCGTTGGTTACAAGGGCAATGAATTTCTCACAGGATTCCGAAAGGAATACGTTTTTATAAATCGGTAGTGCGAAAAATTGCTTGAAACTGTGGTCCAGTAGCCAAAACTGACTACGATTGATTTTAAATCCATATGTGCTGCTAAATAACTGGACTTCGATTGTCATCTCCATCAGTCTAATGTATCACTCCGAGACGCTACTAACCACACAGCAGCCATCGTCCGTCGGATGAAGTGGTTAAGGTGCGTTTCGACTACTTTTGTGATAACTGTAAAGACACCAGCAATTCCTCACGATGCTAAACAAAACTCAGGTGCATAAAGCGTTTTTACTGGCTTGTTGCGTGTGTGGACCTTCTAGTTATTCTTTATATGCACAAATGCGTATCCGTTGGTTACGAGGGCATTGAATTTCTCACATGATTCCGGAAGGAATACGTTTTTTATAAATTGGTGTTGCGAAAAATTCACTTAAAACTGTGGTCCAGGAGCCAAAACTGGCTACGATTGATTTTAAGTCCATATGTGCTGCTAAACAACTGAACTTCGATCATCAGCTCCATCAGTATAATGTATCACTCCGAGACGCTCGTACCACCCAGCAGTCATCGTCAGTCGGATGAAGTGGTTAGGGTGCGTTTCGACTGCTTTTGTGATAACTGTAAAGACACCAGCAATTCCTCACGATGCTAAACTGGCTTGTTGCGTGTGTGGACCTTCTAGTAATTCTTTATATGCACAAATGCGTATCCGTTGGTTACGAGGGCACTGAATTTCGCACAGGATTCCGAAAGGAATACTTTTTTTTAAATTAGTAGAGCAAAAAATCGCTTGAAACTGTGGTCCAGTAGCCAAAACTGGCTCCTCTATATCTTTTGTAATCCGAAAAGAGGCGTGGAGATTTTGAAAAAGGCAAAAAAATCATTTCTTCTGAAGAAAAAAAACGTGGACCGAAAAAATATATCTCTTCAGGAACGAATTCAATAAACGTCGAGCTTGCAATTAACCCATGCACGACACTGGAATCGATAAATTTAAATTTGAAAAACAATCATAAGATTAATTCATCTAGATCAAGTATATCAAGGGACATTAAAAAATGGGGTTTACTCGAAAAATATTATCAAAAATTCCTATTTCCAGAAATTCTGATTCAAATAAAACAACAAGATTCATTTATGCGAATTTAATAAGAGAAAAATCTGATAATGATTTGATTTTTTTGGACAAATCCGGGTTCAATCTCCACCTGACTAAAAATATGGATACTCAAAGAAAAATTGCAAAGCATACACTCAGTTCCGAATTCAAAAGGCTCTAACGCTTCCTTCTTATGCACAATATCAATCGAGGGAATTTATTGCTTTAAAGCAAAAGTTGGGAGTTTTAAAGCAGCGAATCTGTTGGATTTTATAAGTAATGAACTCTCACTATTGAATACTAATTCGATAAAACATATAGTTTTAGATAATGTCTCTATACATAAAACTCATGATGTGGTTACAGCATTTGCCCAACATGGATATATTTTGCATTTCATGCCTCCATATTCACCGCATTTGAATCCCATAGAAGAATGTTTCAGCCCATTTAAATCTAAATTTATAAATATGGGGCCATGCAAAAATCTTGAAGCAATAAAAGCAAGAATCAATGAAATTGCCCTTAATAGCCACTTTGAAATGGCGGGGGTTTTAAACATATGCGTGAATGGGTGGATAGAAGTATTATGAGAGAGGATTTGATTTAATAAAACTTTTATTAGATTTTACTCTCCTTTTATAATGTTGCAAGTAGGTACACAATATACAATATGCAAATGCATCTTTATACACTTAAAAAATTATTTGGGATTTGATTTCAATTTCATTAAAACTTGTATTCGTTAAGCATTTAAAAATAAACCCATATCTATCATGTTGGGGAGTGCAGAATAGCCCTCTCCCAAATAGGGGGCCTATTCTTGTATAAATATTAAAAAAATGTATCTATAACTTTGAGAAATTTGTCTATAACTCTGGGAAAATGAATCTATAACTTTAAGAAATTTGTCTAACTCTGGGAAAATGTATCTATAACTATGGGAAAATGTGTCTATAACTTTGGGAAAATGTGTCTATAACTTTGGGAAAATGTGTCTATAACTATTGGAAACCCTGTAAACTGTGCTCCGGGAGCAAATAAGCTTCATTTTATAATTGTAGATGTTGTCAAAAACCGGTGTTCGATTACATGAGAGCAAACTTTCTTATCACTCCTAAACGAGCTCATGGTAGCCGACAGCACTCATCAGTAGGGTGAAGTACCATCAGTCGTTTCGGCTGCCTTGTGATATATTTAAATGTATCTCCGAGAGATAGCTAACTTTGTAGCATGGGCTTTAAACTAACAATGTGCCTTCCGGATCATCCTAATTTTATTCGGCAGGAATTTTACTTGCTGTCGTTGCTTGCTTTCTCACAGGATCCTGAAGCTTATTAGCTTCCGGAGCACAGTCGAACACAATCTGATATAAAATTATAAAAATGTATCATTTAAAGTATATATCACAAGGCAACCGAAACGGCTGATGGTAGTTTACCTTGCTGCTGAGTGCTGCCGGCTACCATCAGTTATTCTAGGAGTGATAAAAAAGTATGCTCTGCATGTAATCGAACTCCGATTTTGCCAACATATACAATTATATATACTTCAGCTACTAAGACTGATTTTGGATTAAAAATCAAAAGCGAATTAGTAAACTCGGATTTATGATGATTTGGATATTAAGTAGGCAAGGTAAATGATAAAAATCCTAAGATAAAAAATTGATCTTATTATTCATATCTACTTAATTAATATCAATTTATAGTATTACCACTATGCTTTTCATTAGCTGTTTGTGTAACTGGATTATAGTGTATGACTTTAAATCTGAACTTCCTGATTTATTTGTGATTTTAATTTACGTGTTTTCGAGTATTCACTAAACAAACTGCTCATATATTGCTACTAGAATCAAAGGAAAGATATCAATTCTGACATTATAAGTGTGAAGTGTTATGGCCTCATGGGATTAATTCTACACATAATTACGAACAGATCTAAAATTATTTGTCGTTTTTCGTATTTGTTAAACCAGCAACAATGGAGTTGACGAGACCTGCACTTAATGATCAGCACTATATCCTTTGCAACAATAACGGCAAAAGTTCATATTTACCTCTTTAAAGAACTACATAAAAATTCTACACGGGACTCTTTAAATGTAACTAATAAATGTAATATACTCATTTGTGTACACTGAACGTTTGTCGATGATGAACATATAGTTGAAGTAGAAATTCATAAACCTGTATAAACGTTTTATTGTCACATTTTCGATCAAAAGCGTAACAACCTCGACACATGCCTGACCTGTCTAGGCACAGGAATAGCATAGGCGCATTGAGTTTATCCTATCACATACGCATCAGCGATTCTGAGATGACCTTATTTTTCCGTTATACTTACTCTTACCTACCATGGCATCTCGTCATGTCTTTACACTACAATAAGAAAAGATCAGGAAGACATTTTTAAAAATGTCTACCAATTTAAATATCATAAATCGATTTATGCTATTATTAGAAAATGTGTACATAAATGCCTAATTTAGCCATTTATTATACATTCGACAATTTTATAATTATCAAAATGTTTGTAATTATAAAGTTCTCTTTCTCAATTGAATAATTGTGAAGATTAAAATGAAAGATATATATTTGAGCTTTCGGCATAAATTTGTCTTTCAAATAAATAGACAACTTTCATGTTCCTCTTTAATTTGATTCATCTTTTATAAATCTTGTGTGATCTTGAAGTTGACAGCAATAATTTTTGATTTGTGAACACTTAATTTTTGTTTGTTTGCTTCTTATCCGTTGTATTATTAATAAAACCCTTATTTATAACTTAATGGCATAGCTGATCATTAGGTAAACAACACATTTTTATTAAAATATTGAATATTGAAAATGTAAAAATAAACTTGGATTTAGCTTGCATATTCTACGTTTAATAGCAATAACACAATAACGCTATTCTTCAACGTAATGTCATCACATTGACTATATAAATATTTATTTACAATATTAATCATATTAGTGAATGTTATTGCTTGAAGCAAGCATGATTTTCCTCTTGAAAATCTAGCAATTTCGCTTTTAGAAACTCGACCAGATCTCACGAATCATTAAATCATTAAACATAAAAATCTGTAAATTTATACGCAACCGGTTGTACTGATTAGATAAAATTTAATGAAATTCGTTTTTCAGCTCACGTGACAAGTTTCTGATGCACTTACACCGTTTCGATTCAAGCAGGGGCTTATTTTGAATTGTGAAAATAATTACAAACAACAGTATACCAAATATTGTATTACCATGCGGCATCTGAAGGCAAATAATGAATTGGTACCGGATATGTTTCCTGCAAAAAGTGTATACTCCTTAGATCGGTAATTATGGTACTATTATTAACGGGAACTTCCCCTATTCCAAAGTTAAGGAACTGAATTATTATCAAACTAACTCAACCTCAAGAGCGACATAAGCTCTTCTCAATATTTCTAAGAAGGTTTGTAAGTAATAATCCTAACAGGATTATTTTTATTTCTGTGAAAATGTATGACTCAACTATAAAAATCTCATTTGCTTTCAATGTGTTAGCAACAGATTATGTTAATTTTTTCAAGCGTAATCTCAATAATCTTGGAATGATCGAGCATAAACCTATTCTCTCGACCTTAAGAATATCGAACTTCCCTTCTCATCTGGAAAATGATGGCCTTCAAGCACTATAATCCTTGTTCAAACTCTCGAACGTTAGGACTCTGAAAGACAAGAATGGTTTCCCGATTCCAGTTGCTTTCTGCTCGGCGGAATCCGGGCACAGTCTAACGTTATCCCAGTCAGGCTGTAACTATTTCCTAGGTTTCACCTTCTCTTCTCCATAGTTAAATAGGACAACCTTACCTCCCCTCCCCCATTGCAACGTCTGCCACGTATGGGGGCACTCGGGATCAAATTGTTCAAAAACTCGCATCTGCGGAGTATGCTACATGGACTCCTGCAGCTCATTACTAAAGGGGTAGAAATGCGTGGTTTCTCCCAAATGCGCGAATTGTAAAGGGGACCACCCCGCCTAGTCTAGAAAGTGTCCCTTTTTCAAAAAATACAGGAAAAAGCATGTGTCTCGACCTGTTACTCCTAACAGACTGTCGGCTGCCACAGCAGCCATTCCGGTGAACCGTATGTAGGACAAGGATATTATACACCTGGATTTCTAAAAAAATCTACTAAAATGGACATGTAGAAACTTATAACTAGCATACTTGCTACACTTTTCACAGCTCCTGAAATTTCATCGCCGATGGTCCCAGTATCGAAATAAAGAGGTGGAACCACTCACTCTGTTCCTCCATTGAAGATTGGAAAATTGCTACAACAGGCCTCCCAGGGAAATGAAGATAATGTTCGTGAACAAGTGCCCACCTTGGATAGCGCCAGTGGTGGAGGGGGTAACCCTTCCACCCCTGGCTCCGTCTAGGGATGTGGTAATACCATACAGCAGACCTAACACAATGCAGAGTACTCGAGAGCCTTGTTCACTGAATATCATTCAGTAGAATTCGGGAGGAGCGTCTGCCCTTAGACTTCTATCTGATAGAGATGCAGATGTCATAGTCCTTCAGGAGACGCGGTCTACCGTATCCTCCATGACATTACTCGATTCATCACTAAGAACATTTGTTCCCACTATACTCCGTACATAACACCTCCTCACTCCTATTCATCTTAAGGACTCTTGACCTTAGTTAAATTCTTTTTAAGATCCTCCCTCCTTTTAAATTATTCTTGTCCAGCCCTGTCTTTTTTTGTAGTTTCACTCAGTAAGAACCTTAAACTCCTCAGTCTAGCCAATGTCTACATCCGTCCAGGGAAGATTCACAAGAACCGTTACCTCCTGGATAAGATTATCGACAGCGGTTACGGCATGGTACTAGGTGACTTCAACGACAGAGCTGGTCGTTGGATTAATGCAGCACTCCGTAGAGTCAGGAACGGTCATCTTATTCATAAATCACCATCCCCTACTTTTCATTGCACATCAACGAATTCACTCCTCGACTTATTACTGCTCCATGAGAAGTGGTTGCTAAAACCCTTCTGTACGGAGCAGTCGCAATAACATATGTTCACTTCTAATGACCTAATTCGCTGGCGGATAGAAGAGGATACGCTGCTTCGAAGGAGATTCCACTTTGACCCTATCAAAGTGGCTTTCTTTCAGGCAGCTATCCAACGAATCCCCCGAATTGATAATGAGAGTTTAATCGAATTTAATTCCTACCTCTCCTCGCAAGCCACCGCGTTGCATTCTACAACCTATAAAGGTCGTATTTTCAGACCCACTCCGACAAAACTCAAGACCTTAGCATATTTGCTCCGTCTCCCCAATCTCTCTGCTTCTGCTAGGCAAGTTCTCTCGAAAGAATATTGGAGCACTAGATATAGGTTCCAGCTGGGTAAAGATAGGGCTAGCATTGCTTCCTTTAATCCATCCCAGTCTTCCTACTGGAAGATATTCAAGAGAGAAGTTTGTCTGTCGGAATGATAGGGCATTGGGCTGGATTGGTAATATAGGTCTTGATTAAGTTTTGGAAGAATCACTATCCCTACACAATTATGGAGCCACTCAATCACCGCAACCAATCCCGCTTTGGGAAGACTTCAGGAGTAGAGACTTATCCGTTACAGATATTCTCAATGCCTGGGGGCCCCTTCCGGGCACCTCCAAATTTGTCGCTTTACTATCTTCTCATATCTGTCAGCTTTTGACAGCCGAACAAAGAAGGAAGGTGGCCGTCACAATGCTGTTAGCCACCCCATCCGATGTGACCGGCATCAATATTAACAGGAGAATTTTTATACCAAAAATGTATCCGGTCTCTTGTCCTAAAGACCTGCGGCCCATTTCAATTCAAAATTCCCTCGTCTCGATCTACGAAAAAGCGCTTGCGCGTAGAATCCGCGATCATTTTAATAGACGAAATTTAATCCCACCTGGTTTCCATGGGTTCGTCAAAGGTCGCTCGGTTTGTTCAGCGGTAGGTGAAGTGCATCAGTTTTATCAGGAGAACATTCATCAACTTGTTGTGGCTGTTTTCCTTGATTTTTCTGCAGCATTTAACCGAATCTCCATTCCCTTTGTTATCTATTCTCTCAGGTCCCTCGAGTTGCCCTCGAGAATTGTTAACAGGGTGGAGATACTGCTGTACACCAAGTGATTCTTTTATGAAGACGACCCTGATGCGCGTCAGTTCTTCCCTATTACGGGTGTGCCTCAAGGATCCCCTCTCTCCTATCTTATATCTTGCTGCTTCCATTGTACTCTTTAAAAAATTTAAACGCGAACAACGTGTTGTGGAATGTGCTGATGATACCACAGCCCTGTTCGCTGGAAGCAGGTGCAAAGATGTAGTCTCGGATATCAGCAGTTTATTTTTAAGATTAAAAGACAAGTTACCCAATTCCAATCTTATTTAAAACTCCGCTAAATCGCAGGTGGTTGTCTTTCATGTCGTCCATGCAACAAAGCAAAAGCTTAAGAGATTTGCACTCTCTGCACTCTCCTCCGTTTTGACTAATTAGCCCCTCCTTATCTTCACGAGTCGAGTGAAATACATAGGGTTCACCGTTACGGTGAACTGGTCGGTGATAGCCGACCTGGATATACTTAAACGTATCCTGAAGAGAGCTAGGTGGGCCCTGAAACGGGCACAGCATCTGTCATTGAATGGGAAAACCCAGGTGCGCCTTTGGGGCACTTGGTCTATCTCGGGATTAGTCTTCTTCTCTAGAGGAAGTCCCCCAGAGCAAAAACTAAGGTTTCTCAAGCTGCTCATCTCTCGTTTACTTAGCATAGTCTGCCTCGATTGGACTCTTCGGGGGTGAAAAACTCCGGGTGGTTCAGTCGAATAGCGGCGTGTTGGATTGACTGTGGGGCTCAGATCCCGCCGGACCTGAGGCCATGAGGAATCAAGACGACACAAGAGTGATCGTATTTGGAAACTTGTTTCTTTATTGTCTCGTTTTTATTTGGTCAATTATTTTTTATCGGTTATTTAGTTGTTAATAAATCCTTTACTTACTTGGATCGGTAATTAATATTATCGACTTGGATAGTTTAAATTTGACTTATCGCTTGCATTCTATAACCCCTTTGTGGTTATATACGTGGCTTCAAGTATCGCAGATCATTTTGATCTTTTTTCATGGTTACACAGTTGTTACATTATATTTCTCTTTTATTCTCGATCAATTTTTCGCTTTCAAGTTTTGAATTAAGCCATCGAAAATTTGATGCTGACAGTGTAGATTTTGTTAATCATATGCAAGTATATATACACTATTTTTTATTTAATTTATGAAATAAGTAAATATCAATCAATCGATATCATATTTTAAAAAATATTGACAAATTCGTGTCTATATTTAGATAATTTTCAACCATATTTGAAAACGGTTGATGTCGAGTCAGAGTACAACGGTCACAGAGGCCGTCCCAGCTTCTGTTACAGCAGCACGAATATTTCAATCAAAGTATGCATGGCTGAGCCCATCTGAGGAAGAGTCTAATTTGTTAAGTCAGGCGCTTAAGTTGAAACTTAAACAAGGAAATGGGGAAGCATTTATTTTTGTGGGCAAAGGTGAAGAGGAAGATGACGGGATATGCGATGAAGATTTAGAAAAATCTATCAATAATCTTAGACAAATTGCACAGACTATCAATACCGATATACATATCCTAAGAATTAAAGGTAAAAGCAAATCAAAACAAGCCGACATATTACTTAGGTCATTGCTTGATAGTAGAGATTTTATGGAGGTCAGGGTTGCAGTTATTGGTAACGTTGACAGTGGCAAATCCACTCTGCTCGGTGTACTTACGCATGGTGTTTTAGATGACGGTCGGGGTACTGCTCGACTAAAGCTATTTCGTCATAAGCATGAACGTGAATCAGGACGAACAAGTTCTATTGGCAATGAAATACTAGGTTTCGATTTGCTGGGTAACGTGGTTAACAAACCAGATAGTCGAGGTGTAATTCAAAGCTGGGAAAGCATTTGTCTAAATTCAACGAAGATCGTAACATTTATTGATTTGGCGGGTCACGAAAAGTATCTAAAAACCACCGTATTCGGTTTAACTGGCTACGCTCCAGATTATTGCATGCTTATTATCGGAGCAAATATGGGCTTAGTTGGAATGACTAAGGAGCATCTTGGACTATCATTGGCACTTGGTGTTCCTGTGTTTGTAATTATAACTAAGATTGATATGTGCCCACCCAACGTGCTTAGCGACACGGTACGTATACTTACACGCCTGTTAAAAGCTCCCGGATGTCGTAAAATGCCTCTATTTGTCAATAATGACGATGACGTGTTCAATGCAGCCGTCAGCTTCACAAACGAACGTATATGTCCTATTTTCCAAGTGTCCAACGTACAGGGAGATAACCTAGATCTGCTGCTTAAATTTTTAAATCTGTTAAATGTTCGTAAAATTGGCGACGAGCATAAGCCTGTTGAATATCAAGTTGATGACTTGTATAACGTACCTGGTGTTGGTACAGTTGTATCCGGGACTATGCTAAACGGTAGAATATCTGTTAACGACAATCTATTTATTGGTCCTGATCGTATTGGCGAATTTAAATCAGTCCAGGTAAAAAGTATTCATCGTAAGCGGATGGAAGTAAGCTACTGCTCATCCGGTCATACAGCTTCTCTTTTGCTGAGGAAAGTAAAAAGAAATGAATTACGAAAAGGTATGGTGATTTTATGCTCGAAATCTGAACTGATTGCTCACCGTGAGTTTGTAGCGGATGTACTAATACTTCATCACCCCACCACAATTAGTATAAAATATCAGGCTATGGTTCACGTCGGACCAATTCGACAAACGGCAACAATTATAAAAATGACTGCCGAACATCTACGTACTGGAGACCGAGCGAAAGTTCGATTTCGTTTCATTTCAAATCCAGAATACTTGCGTGTTAATCAACGACTTGTATTTCGTGAAGGACGAACGAAAGCAGTAGGGACAATAACTGAAATATATGAAGAGAAGGTTCACAAAATCGACCAAACTAGGACTGCAAATTTACCGAGGAAGCATCGCCGATACATTGCCCGATGTGATGCAGGATCTTCTACCACGAAGGGTAAAAGCCCAATATCGACACCAAAATTAAAATGATCGAATGTTAGTTACTTTGCGTAAAGTTGTATCATACAAGCTCAGCTTCTATTTAGATAGAAAGAATTGTTTTATTGTGTAAGTATTGGAATTATACTGTGTACCACATTTAATTATTTAATTTCCGTTTAGAAAACTTTGTTTTCAAGCTAATCTATTTACTTTTAGGCTAACTTTTTAAAGATACTAAGAAATTAATGATAAATTATTGCCAAATTGTTACTTAACTATTAAAATAAAGAAAATACATGAAAAAATGTTGAGCGTTTTGAAAATCACTTGATTAATCTGTTCATAAAAATCTGAGTTAAAAATTCTTTATAAAATTATAAAGAATTAAATAATTATATTAAAATAGTAAAATATATAAATCAACACAATAATATAAAGAATAAATTTAAACTCTTAAGTGGCAAATTTTTATGGATGGATAATAAATAATATACTTTGTAAGAAAATAGGATACTAGATAGTTTTTTCAGAGGAAATACATCATTAGCATGTATTTGACCCGGTTCTATGTTGTGTAGAGGAATAAGGGCCGAAACCTGATAGCATAGCAGTTCCTCCTAATGACCTCTAATTCTTATTCTGATACAACGTCTGTTATTTATTAGTCAATTCATAAAAATGACGTAATATTATAATATTATAATTTATATTAATATTATAATATTTATTAATATTATAATTTAATATTATAATATTAAATGTAATATTATATTTAATATATTATAAACTAGGGTCAGCGGGGTGAGCTAAATGCAGACACCCTCCTGGTGACAGACCTTGTGAAATGATGATCAGGAGGCGTACTTAAATTTTCGTCGCTATGTCAACTTAATGATCACGCTCTTACAAACTAAGTGCCCAGTGCTGGCCAATTACGAAGAGCACCGAAAATCGCATCGCTATCATGGAGACTAAGATGCTTAGATGGACGAGTTGATTAACTCGCCTCGACCATGTGCGCAACGACGAGATTCACCAGCGGTACGATGTTGCACCAATCAAAGAAAAAACGCGAAAAGCCCGTCTTCGATGGTTCGACCACACTCTACGTGCAACTGAAAACTTAATGGCATAAGCTGGTCTGAGCATTAAAGTAGATAGTAAACATCCGAAATGATGACCAAATAAGCGATGACTCGACACACTACATAAAGATTTACAAGCTGCTTGATTGTGTCGGATCTGGCCCACAACCGTGCAAAATGAAGGGCGCGTACATTGAGAACTGACCCGCTTGTATAAGGGATTAACGGCAAAAGAAGAAAAATCGTATATGAGTCAATTGATTTTTGAATTTGAGGTATACAACGATGAAGGCTTCTCAAATGCTACTTTCGTTGTTAAATTATAGGATCTCTTACAAACGATTGCTTACATTTTCATCAAATATACTGACAATTTTGTTACAAACAAAATTGTTTGTAACAATTTGATATAGTTTTTGATATAGTTTTTATCACATCAAAATCCGATAAATTTAATTGTATAATGTGTCATGCTTAACACCAGCAAAAAGCATGCCAGCTAAAATGATAATTTTTACATTATTTTTATTTGAAAGTTGTGCATTTTGCAACCATCTTCTAGATTGATGTATTTGACTTAGCTAGCGAGCTACTAGAAAAAGTTTGTTTTGAGTTTCTGAAAACTTAAAACAAGTTTACATAATGCACTTATTTGTTTTAATTGTCTATTAACGAGTTGAAGATTAGGACGTTACTGCTGAAATAATTAGTTGTAAATTAATTTATATACATAGATTAATCAAAATATCAGGACTGTAATTAACTAAATAATCTTTAATTATCATTATCAGAGATATAGAAAAAATATAGAAAAATTCACAGCCGCAAAAAAAGGACATAACTCCTTCTTCAGACATAAAGAATTGTTTAATTGTGAAAGTACTAAAATTAAACAATTTATCACATTTAATTATTTAATTTCATTTTAGAAAACTTTGTTTTTAAGCAATCTATTTAATTTTATACTAACGGTTGAAAGAGACGATGAAATTAATAATACATTATTCCTAAATTATTAATAACGAAAATATCTAAAAAAGTGCTGATAGATTGCATAGCGATGAAAAGAATAAAAGTAGACTTAAAAATATTAAAAAAGATAAGTAATAACTTAAGTTATTATTTAATAACTTATATAATCAATTTGACTTTTTAATAAATCAAATTTAATTCGCAATTAATTCCGCCTTAAACGAATTTCTAGCAACACAATTGCTGCTATTTTTAGAGTGTTATTTTAATATAATTTGTAATTTATACTTTGTTAATCTTTATTATATAGTATTACAAATTTATTAATAGGACATGATATTAAAAACTGTAAATTATTTATTTTAGAACATATTTTTGAAGAAAATGAGTCAATTTTAAATCAAAAACTATTAGAAAGAGAAGATTTTTGGATTAAAACGCTTAATTCCATGTACCCATTAGGATTGAATGACGTGGTACAAGGAATTGGCAGAAGTAGTATAATACATAATAAACAACTATATTATAATAATCCAGTTAAACGCAAACCAAGAAGTCATGGTGATAAAAGGAATAGGAAAAATAGAGTTAAAAATATTAAAAAAGATATGTATATAAATGAACGATTAGAAATATTAAAACAACTTTTAAGTGATAATAAGCTAAAAGATCTTTATGTAAATATAAGAAGTTTTTCTAAAGATATCATATGTTCAATAAATCAAAAATTAATTAACGACTATGATAGGCTAAGTTGTATAATAGACAGTTATTGTAATACAAAATACCATAATCGTACAATAAATGTAAATAATAACAAAAAATAGATACTAACCAAGACGAAAAATTTGTAATTATAACAAAGAATTAAAATCAATATGTAACAAGAATATTAAAACATTATAGAAACAATGAAATTGCAAAAATCTTTATTTCTAGAATTTACGGAAAATTATGAATTAAGGGAAATTCTATCAAAAGGATATAAATATACAAATAATAATAACTATAGAAATAAAATTTACAAATCCTTATATTCCTACTTAGGTAAGATAGATTTCTTAATATTCATACTTATATAAGCTGATTAATAGCGAAAGCTTAAATACATCTAAGATAAATATTTGAAAAAAAAACGATTATGATTGGAAATATAAAATTAATAAAGATATATCTTCATGACTTACTAAATTAAAGGATAACAAAACAACTGTTGATAAAGCTAGTAATAACTTTGTCTTCATACGCAAAAAGCTTTATTATGATATACTAATGAAAGAGGTTAATTCTAATGATTTAAATGTAAATCCAACATATGAACGTAGTGAGTTGAGTTTAGAAACAATTATTACAAGTCACTGTTCTATAATGGATAAAAAGGGTATAAAGGTTGAATTAGATAATAAAACTATACCTATATTATATTGGAATCCAAAATTACATAAAAATCCAATCAAACCTAGGTTCATATGTAGTGCGTTTAAATGTACATTAAAACCACTTTTTGTTCATATAAATGAAATACTAAAAAACATTTTTAAAACACATTTTAAAAAATATTGCAAAGTAATCGAAATTAATATTGGTATAGATTCTACAAAATAATTCAAAAAAAAAGAATTTCAAAATGAATTCCACAAAAGAATTTTTAGAACAGACAAAAGGAATAAATTTTCAAAATATAAATACATACAATTTTAGTACGCTTTATACAAATCTAGATTTAGTAGATATTAAAGAAGCGTCAGTAAAATTAATTAATTTTATATTCGGAAAAAGATATACATATATATGTTATAATAATTATAACGCCTATCTAACAAAAATTAAACCATCAAATAAATATAAATATATGGATAAAATTGAATTAATAGAATCCTTAAATATTTTGATAAATCAAAATTATTTAAAAGTAGGGACATCTATATTTAGACAAGTAAAAGGTGTTCCAATGGGTGGTAATAGTAGCCCAATTATAGCTGACTTGTTTTTAAGCTTTATAGTTTTTAAGCTCTAAATTATATTAAATTAAAATCAATCAAAGCTACTTTTAATTGATATTTTACATTGATGATATATGTGTATTTAATTCTAATAATTTTTATTCTATTAGTTAACAAATTTATCTAGAAAGCCTTATTCTTAATAGAACCAATATTGATGATACAGAAAGTATATATCTTGATATGAACATTAAATTAACATGAACTAAAACTACTTTTAATTATAAAAATTATCTAAATTATATAAAGATATATAAATCTAAATTATATAACTATATGAAATATATGTTTCCATATATTGATGGTATATGTCTATTGAACTCTAATAATTTTTATTCAATAAGCGAACATATTTATCCATCCAGGTAGCATTATTCTTAAAAAACATATGTTGATGATAAAGAACGTGTATATCTAGATATGAACATTAAATTAACATTAACTAAAACTACTATTAAATCGTAAAGATGACTGATTAATCTTATATTCGGAAAAAGATATACATATATATGTTATAATAACTATAACGCATAGTAAATATAAATATATGGATAAAATTGATTATAAATTTATTCATAACTGTGTAAAAACTAAATCTAAACAATATAAATATATGAAATATATGTTTCGATACATTGATGATATATGTGTATTTAATTCTAATAATTTTTATTCAATTAGTGAGCACATTTATCCAGAAAGCCTTATTCTTAACAAAACCAATATTAATGATAAAGAAGGTGTATATCTAGATATGAACATTAAATTAACATTAACTAAAACTACTATTAATTTATATAATAAAGATGACACATTTAAATTTACAAGAAACATATTTTTGCATGAGCATTCATGCATACCATATAATATAAAATATAATACATTAAATAATGAAATTTTAAGAATTGCAGCAATATGTAACGATATTGGATTTCTAAATAAATAAATAAATAATATTGGATTATAAATAAATTAAAATAATATTATGAATAAGATTATAAATAAATAATTATGAATAATAAATAATAAATAAAGTAAATAAAAATAATGAAAGTAAATAAAGTAAAATAAAATGAATAATTAAAATTAAATGTGAGTAAATTAAATGTGAGTAAATAAAATACCACTACTAAGTTGTTCGCTATCTTTTCCAATCAGAGCAAATTGTTGCTTAGATATATTGATGGTAAATAAGCACCACGACATGTTGATGATACTTAAGAGTGAATTATAATACTTATTTACAAAGATGTTTTAACGGCAATCGACTAACTGTTAGCAGGTGAGATTGTCATGGTGCTTAAATTTCAATGTAAAGTAGCATTTTCACAGCGTTTTAAAACTAATTTAAGTTTTAACTTTGAAGTAAATAAAAAATAATGACGAATTAATATTCATAAATTTATTTAGCTCACATTCTATTTTATAGTCAAATTCAATAAAAGGATAATGTTAATTACCTTTTTCTGTTACAAAGTTCGTTATTACAGGAGAGCTAAAATTCAAACAAGATCAAATATTTAATTCTATTTAACAGTTTCACATTAGACAAAATTTATTCAGTTTTCTGAATAACTAAATGAAAGGTAAAAAAATTAAATGTGGTTGGCTTTGTCAAATTTGTTTGTCGATTAATGTCTAATTGCTTTATCTGAGTTAAGCTATGGTGGAATTTTTTATTCATAATTTATCTACTACAATAAATTATAACTTGTATATATTATAATTTCATAATATAATATTATATCATGTTATATGTTAGTTTCATAATATGACATTATATGATAGTTATATGGCATGTTATATAAACATTAAGACATTTTTACATAAAAATTTATAGTAGGAACATCTAATTTGATTAACTTATTGAATATTAATTTATAGCTTAGAATTATTGATATAATTTGATATTTAATGATAGTTATATAATAAACTATACTATTATACTGTTGTATATTACATATATATACTAAACTATTGTTTATTATAAAAAATGATATTAATTATTATAAAATATTATAAAAAATATATTATATTACATATATTAATGTGATAATGTTAGATGTCTATCATATAAATGATTATAAATGTATAAATGTATGGTTATAAATGTATATCATATAAATGATTACAACGGTTCATTATAATAAACCGTTGTTGTTCCTGCAATGGACCTAATGCAAGATGCGAAACATGTTTGTGTACTCGCTCAGGAAGGACTAGCACATATTACTGTGTAAACTCGTGTGCTAATAGTTTAAATTTAGCCGACACCGATGTTCTATATATCTTATATGATATTTCACATTAATATCAATGTATTAATACCGAGAAATAATTAATCTGAATAATATTCAGTGCAAATCTACATAATACCTAGCAAATTGTGGGATATCATTTTAAATTAATATTTGTGGATATGAAAAAAATAAACATCACGATTTACTTAACACTGTTGAAATTTTGAATAATATAAAATACCTAAAAAACAACCATTTCTATAAGTGGTTAGCAAGTTTTTTACTTGTTTACTTATTTGCTGTTTATTCAAAGAACATATAAAAGTACAAATTAAATTTTTGGATACTAACGAATTTGTATGAAAGTTGATCGTTATGAAAGTGATATCATTTAGATTATTATATCACTTTTCCCTTTTAATAATTGATATATAAATGATATATAAATGATATATTAATATAAGTATATTAATTATATTAATTATATTATAAAATATTGCAGTGATAAGTAAAGAAAATATTTTACTTAGTAAATTCTCGATATTTGTAGAATTGACATTAAATAAATCATAATGGTATATAATAGTATACTATTATATGAAGTTCTTATATGAAGTTTTATATAAGAACTTATATAAAAATTCTTATAAGAACTTATATATAATATTTATATATTCTAAATGATAAAAATATAAATTCCAGATTATTCCTGTTAGTTACATATTATTCCTGTCAGTTCCAGATTATTCATAGCAATTCCGATTATTCCTGTCAGTTCCAGATTATCCCTGTCAGTTCCAAATAATCCCAGTCAGTTCCGCTCGCTACGCTTGCTGATAAAAATGAAATTTTTAGAGTGCATTCTTCCAGCGCTCAAGGCTTCTAATCGATCACAATTAACATGAGTCACAATCAACAATAAGCAGTGGGAATACTGTCTTTCAACCGTCGACACGTTGTTGTTCCTGCAATAAACCTAATGCAAGATGCAAAACATGTTTGTGCACTTGCATAGTACATATTACCGGGGAAAATCGTGTACTAATAGTTAAATTTAGACGACACATATGTGATGAACATAACATCAGCGCATAGCACTTCCACACATTTAACTCAACAATTCAAAACAACCAATGATTATATCTCAACAAGAATCTAATCAGAAACAACCACTATCTATCCACGAAATATTCAAGAGGTTTATCGTCAAAGTGGAACGGCACAGGAAGTGTAATGTTCAACTACTGGCTGCCCTGTTTGAACACCGATATGGATACCAAAGAGGATTCCACCAGGTTTCCTTAAACAGAAAGCTTACTGCTGTTTTAAATATTGACGAAAACGAACAAAAGTTAATTACATGTAATAACCACATATTTTTGTAGTTAACAACAGTTAACTACATCACATAATATTTCGTAGCTCAAAACCGATATCCAATCTTACAAACTCAATTTAGGTCGGATCCATCTATAGCGCAACTATCCCAAACCGATGTTTGTACCACAGCACGTCAATCGTTTGACCGAATTACTAAATCAGATGTGCCGACTATAGTTCGCAGTTAATTAATCCGATCACTAAACTAAACATCAAACTCATCGTCTTCGGATATAGGTACATCAAACGTTTTCAGAGCTATAAAAGAAAACTCTAGAAGGTCAAAGAATGTAATTGTCAAGAAACTTCCATCAGAAGATAAAGAGAAAGAAGTTCCTATTTTAATAAAAGAATCGAGTCTTAACACTATTAAGATTCTAAATGCCAAATGTTGCCGTCTAGCTGCTACTAGAGAACATGTGACACCAATTTTACGCTATTTCCATCTGTTGTTTAAAAAGTAATTCAATCTGGTCACAACTTACGAACAAATTATGTACATCATTCAGTCAACTGCAACCAGACCTCTCTAAAGAAGACCCCACTTGCGAATACAATCTGCCCCAACTCTGCAGAAAGACCCAAGCAAAAAATTCAATCCAACGCCTTGTAATTCGAATTGTCACATCGTTCCAATCTAAGCGTCCACGCGAATTCGTCAAATGAATGAATATCACCTATTCATTTTGTTTTTTGTTTTTAATCGTCAATTAACCACATCTCCAAAACAGCTACACAATTATTATTCCACGAATGTTCCCCTTAAAACAACATATTACCACACATATTATATATCTTTCCATTAAATCCCAAAGTCATTGCCGGTAATGCTACCGATAAATCTGACATATTGCATCCTTTACATAATTCTTGCCATTGTCCAGTACTGAATTTAATTTTTCTCTTTTATATTTTTATTTATTTGTGGACTTGTAAGTGGCTCCGTTCACATTTGACACATAAAATAAATTCTATTTTATTTATATGAATTTATATTATCATTATAATAATGATAATAATTATAGTATGATATTATATAATAAATATTATAACATATTATAAAATGACATAATTGATATATAATACATTAAGAATTATAACATATGTATCTTTTGATATATATATGATTCCAACCGAATAATTTATTAATTACGAATAAATATTATATACCGACATGACCATTTTACAGTCTACGGCGATAATTATAAAGTGTTTAAAATATGATTTTTTTATACAAATTGGTATTTTAAAAACATTAATATGAAGAGGCATTGTCTCATTTGGTCATATACTGAAGAGTATTCTGAGATAAATAAAGATAAATAATTATAAATAATAAATAATTATATTAGATTTTATACAATTTATATTTATAAACGATAAAATTTATCATTAAAAATAAAAGTCAATTTTTATGAATTGAATAATAAATAATAGACGATGTATCTGAATAATAAACAGGGGTTATCAGGAGGAACTGCAATATTATTGGGTTTCGGTCTCTATTCCTCGACCTAACATAGTAGCGGGCCAAATATGCACTAATGGCGTATATTCCTCTGATAAAATTTGATTATTTAGTGTACCTTATTCTAACACAGCGTATTGTTTATTATCCATCCATAAAAAATTCCGCTTGATAGTTTAAAGACATTTTTAATATTATTTTGTTGTTTTGTATATTGTAAAATTATCAGAAATAGAAAAAAATCGTCAAAAGTGCGTGAAAATAAGCAGAAAAATAAGAATGTCATAGCAATAATACATAGTTTTAGTATTTCTGACATAGGTTATATTACCGGGAAAACAAAATCCACAAGTCAACAAAAAGTATGTCAGTAGCACAAGTCAGATCAGATAATTGAGTCTACGTATTTTATATCATATATAAATCAAAAATAAAGATAAATAAATATAAATAATCAATGATTATGTGATATTATTTTATATAATATATAACGAGAAAATATTATAAAAATTTAAAATAAAAATCAATTATCTGACTTTTTTGAATGACTTGCATGCATATAATATCTATCATGAAATAATATCTTTGGCTTTAGATTAATTTATTTCGTTAATTGTAATGTAATGCACCAAATTCGTCAATGTACATTTAAATCACAAGATTCAATATTACTCACTTGTTTATAATTGTAGAGTCTTGAAATCTAACCGTTGGCATTGTTTGTTAAATTTTAAACGTTTTCTCTGTGATTCCAAAATGTTTAGCACTCTCTAAATGCAGAAAACTTGCGTTTTTAAAAGAAACATGTTTCTCTCCGCTTTCTTAATTGACACTTATTTGTCATTGGGTATATTATCATAATTGTCACGTCCCAATGCTGCTAGACATGTGTTCGCATTTTAATTCAACACTTGATTTTTCAAAGTGTAATTGTATATTTAGAGCCGGTAAACTCGTTCTGTGTCTATAAATAAAGATAGGTAAAGCAATTGCATGAATGAATTGTATTTCTTTTAATTTTTAAATTTACATGTAACATAAGTTATGGATTGTAGAAACAAAATGTCACCGTATGAATACAGTTTACGATAGAAATATAACAAATAAATAGGTAGTGTAAGTTTTTTTCTGATTAAGCATGAATGGCAAGCAATAATTATTCTACAAATTTCGAATTTTATATCAGTATAATATTAGTCTCAATGCGTTGTACATTGCATCTCGTGTAATTGATTTCTATTTCAAACGTTTGAGATCTGTAATTAACTGAAACTGCGTTACAGATCATACGGAAGTAACCACTTTCCATCGGAATTGGGCAACTTTAGCTCAACCCAGTACAATATCAGATCGATCTACAAGCATAACTTAATTGCTCCTATATTATAGCTCCATTATTTGCTATTATTGAATATAATTATTTACATGTTATAATTATATAATATTACCATTAAATATTATTGGATAATGAAAACATTAGATAACATATACTAGATCACAATTAAACAAACCAATATTACGCCCGTCCTTTAATACTGCATTCTTATTACAACTTATCAATGGTATGAATGTATTCTAATTAAAAGTTTTATTGTATATTTGCTCAAACCCTACACTTTACAAGTGATTAAAAGTCTATGGATACTTATTATATATTCTCATAACAAGACTTAAAATGACATAATGAAAATATGTATCGAACGGGTATGGGCCGATACCAGTCCGATATACAGGTATCGGACGCTGAAGTAGGTAGACTAAAATTCACTGCTCTATTGACGCTAACGAACACTATTTGCGGTCTGTTCAATATGTGGCCGTTTAACTTCCATCAAATAAATAATTTAATGGTTTCTTTAATTTAACAAGTTAAATAAATTATTAATTAAGGAAATAATTTAATAATATTTTTTAATGTAAAATTTTATTGAAAAAAAGTTGTATAAATATATTGTAATATAATCAATTGTGAAATTTTCCAATTTACAAAAATTGATATATTTTCTACTTGAAAATAGAAAATCAAAAATGCTTTTAATAACCTATTAACATATTCTAACGATTTTGGATGTAAATCTTTCTACATGCCTATGAAAGATAAGAATTAAGTAGTAATGACTATTGGTCAATTATTCATTTGAATTTAATTTATGACTGACGTAGCAATAAATCGTAATACACATGATTTTATTTATTACATGTTCTAGACATAGTCTAGAACAAGGTTTCGTAGGTCAACTTTTTGCTTGATATTTTAAATCATTTAATCATTATATACATTTAATCATTATTATATTTACATGTAATAATTATTAATCAACATTACTCATTAAATCATTAAATAATGCATTTGTAAATTGTGCATTTACTAAAACACTTGTGCGGCATTATGTATCGGACGCTGAAGTAAGTAGACTAAAAGTACACTGATCTATTGATGATCACGAACGCTCTTTGCAGTCCGTTCAATATGTGGTTGTTTAACTTGCATCACATAAATAATTTTACAGTTTCTTAATTTTAAGAAATTAAAATTAAGAAACTTCTAATTTTATTTCTCAATTTTTCTGATTTATGTAAAAATGGATCATTTAATGTTTAATGAGTCTTTTAACTTGTAGCATCAAATAAATAATTAAGGTTTTAAATAGTTGCTAATGATCCATTAGTGATAAAGAATTATTGGAGCTGGATCAAAGAAAAGAGGAAATTTTTTGATATTTAACTAATCTCTGTTAACATCTTTAGAAAATTACCAGAAAATTAGTTTTTCTTTGTTATAAAAAGGTGATCGTACGAACGTAAGCTGACTCAGAAGCTTTGCATGTATTTGCTGCAGTCCTCGAATGTTTGATTTTACGACAAATGAATGCTCATGTAACTAAAAACTTAGGCTTACACTAATAGGTTTACACTAAAATTACATTAATTTTCTTTTAGTAGCCCAAGCATGATAATGATTAAGTTGTTTATAAAATTTCTTGTTTAGAATGCGATAAAATATATGTGGATCAAACAGGCCAACCATTAGAGACTAGATTAAAACAACACAAATGCACACTCAAAAATCGGCTAAGTAGCGCTATTGTAGACCATAGTTTACATTTACATCACAATATTAATTATAATAATACTGTTGTTTTAACAAAATAAACCAATTGTTTAAATAGAAAAAATTTAGAGACTTATTACATTCATAAAAACTACAATATTATAATGCCGAATAATATACCTGACTTTGCGTTAAATATTTTGAAAAAATATGTTGCAAACAATTTTTTGTTTAAATAATTTTTTATATTTTGTTTTTATACTTTATTTAATTTTTCTTATACTTTTGATTATTATTTTTTATATTTTTTCTATTTTTTCCAAATTGTTTATTTTGAATGGAAATATTATTGTTATTATTTTTGTTTTGTTTATAAACTATTTTGAATCATCCTTTTTATTGCGTTTTGTGTACCATCAAAATTTGTAGAAATCGTGTCAAAAATTAAAACAACACTGAAAGCAGCTGTTTATCGCTAATAACAGCATCACTGGCTCAATGAAAATAGCGGCGATCGTTTTGAATCTCTTATAAAAAAATGTACATTTTAAAAAGCATTGTAATTTTCTGAAGATGTTAACAGAAATTAGCGAAATATCAATAAAAATTTTCCTTTCTTTGATTTAGCTCCATTAATTCTTAATTTAAATTTCTTAATTTTATTGTTCTAATTTTATTTCATATATTGTAGCAATTAAAATATACATTTTAATTGAGTATTAAAATGAGTATTTTATATAATGAGAAATTCAGATTGAATAATTTAATGATTGTAATAAAAATCTTTAATAAACACATCAAAATATTTAACTTTATTAATGTATATACATTGAAAAAATGTCTTAAAGCTTTGAGTTTTTCAAAGCATTGATCATGTAACCCACTGTTTTGCATTGCTAAGACACGTGGTGTATTTTATCAATGTAACTGTCTTTTGACATATCAATAAGGTTTTCATTTTAGTTAACAGGCATAATATATAATATATAATTATATATATTCGTAAATAATTACATAAATAAAATATATGAATAATAAACACATGTATAATCACATGTGTTTATCTGATTAGCACAATAAATTTGAGGTTTAGAATTCCTAATATCAATTAAAATTTGTAATTTTATCAATAAAAGTTAGATGAAATAAATATTGCATTAATCATGAAATTATATTTTAAAATATATTTATTAAATACTTATTAATTTAAAACAATTAATTATTATTATTAATTCAATATTAATTGAATATCATATAATTTTAAAATAATCTTATTTATTCAATAATATAGTATAAAATGTTTGCAATAATTTCAATTTACAGACGTAAAATTTGTCGTTTTGATCTTCATATATAAGGTTAAGTTTTCTGTTAGTTACATATAAAAACTCAATCTAATGCTGAACAGCAGATGAAATTCTAGTAATTGCTGATAATATCTGAATTAATTGTTGATAATATAAAAACAAGGAGCATTTCATAAAACATTATGTTCTGCTAGGCACCACCGAGTCTTTCTAAACAATCTGCATCAATAGAACTTTCAAATATTGCCCGTATATTCGACATATTCCATGGTTTTGACTAGAAAGCGAAATTTATAGTTAATCTGATTTAAAAATCAAATTTAATTATCAAATTTGATTTATAATCAAATTTAATAAATTTGATTATTGGGGTATGTGCCGTTCCTCCTCGTGGTGTCCTTTGAAACTCCAAACATCATATCAGCTGTGGGGTGAGCTAAACCCTGACAACTCCCGGTGACGGACCCATGCGACAAGCCGATCGGAAGGATACTAACAAAAATCGTTATTAATGATAAAGTCCTTTAATTTTCGCACTAGAGCCCGGGCGTACATCGCAATCAACGGGGCAGGACTTTTCAATACTTCTCAGGACTTTTCAAAATTCACAGACTCTCAAATTTCATAGACTTATCCCTGGACTTCTCAGGACTTTTCAATCGACTATCAACACTTCTGGACTTCACCCAAACAAGGCTCCGAATATGTCGAAATAATGGAACAATCCTACATAGCCGACCCAGCCTCAAAGCAAGATAAAGGCTAAAGAAAAAGAAGAATAATTAAATTTAACATCGTTTTAAAGTAAATGTATTCCTATAAGCTGTTGAAACTATTAGAACGAAAAATTTGTAATTATAATGCTAAAAATAACTTTTGTTTTCGTTTGAACTTTTTGTTTTACTATCAATCATTGTATTCTAGATAAAATAGGTATAACGATAGAATCAGAAAATAAATATGCTGGAATTCAAAATTACAAAAAAAATCAATTAAATGCATGTATAATGCTTGCTTATATGTAATTCATACGAAGACGATAATTCAATGATAATAAAAACTCAACATAGGATCGTGGTAATTGTAGGGTAATAAATTATAAAATACTATTTATTTTTATAAATAAATTTTTAGAATACATAGAGGGGTTAAATTTTTAAAATACAAGTGCTCATGATTTTAGTACGTTTTATATATTTCCATTTAAGGAATTATTGGAGCTGTATCAATGAAATGAGTATATCTCAATTATAGCTGACTTATTTTTATGCTTTATAGAATATGAATTTGTTCATGTGTAAACATAAATCTAAAATATAGAAATAAATATGAAATATTTGTTAGGATATATTGATAATATATGATTATTTAACTGTATTTTTAAAATACAAGTACTTACAATTTTAGTACGTTTTATACATGTTCCGATTTAGCTGATATTAAAGATTCGTTATAAAATTAATTAACATTATATTCGAAAATATATATACATATCTTATATGTATATATAAGATATAGAGAACAAAAATTTTAAGAGCTTAAACACACAATTTGACTGAAGAAGCTCTAGTTTAAGAGCGAAACGTTTCAATAAAAATTTGCGGTTTTTTTCTTGGTTTATACAATGAAAAATTTATGCGTATCTTATATATGCATATATGTGTTAAGTAAGTAAGTAAGGGTTTTATTAATAACTATATAACTGATAAAAAAAACTTAAGAAACAAAAACATGCAAAAGACAACTTAAAATAGAAACTGTTCACGACGTGTATTTTGAAATCTTCAACTTATATTCACGGCCTCAGGTCCAGAGGGATCTGAGCCCCTCGGCCGCACCAGCGCGCCGCCCTCTTACTGAACCATTCGGGGTCTCTCACACACCTAAGAGTCCAGTCAAGGCGGACTATGGTTGGTAATCTCGAGATGAGGAGCTTGAGAAACCTTAGTCTTTGTTCTGGGGGACGTCCTCGTGAGAAGAAGACTAATCCCGAGATAGCCCAAGTACCCCAGAGGCGCACTTGGGTTATCCCATTCAATGACAGATGCTGGGCCCGTTTCAGAGCCCACCTAGCTTTCTTCAGGATACGTTTAAGTCTATCCAGGTCAGCTTTCGCCGACCAATTCACCGTAACGGTGAACCCCAGATATTTTACTCGACTCGTGAAGATGGGGAGTGGTTGATGCTGCAAAATGGAGGAGAGTGTAGAGAGTGCTAGTCTCTTAAGTTTCTTTTTGGTGGCAGGAACGCCATTAAAGACAACCACCTGTGATTTAGAGGAGTTTAAAATAAGATTGGATGGGGGCAACTGATCTTTTAATCTTAAAAAGAAACGGCTGATGTCAGAGATTACATCTTTGCACCTGCGTCCAGAGAACAAGGCTGTGGTATCATCAGCATATACCACTAGATGTTGATCACGTTTAAAATTCTTGAATAATACAATGGATGCAGCAAGATATAAGATAGGAGAAAGTGGGGATCCTTGAGGTACACCTGTAATAGGGTAGAACTGACGCGCATCAGGGTCGTCTTCATAGTAGAACCGCTTGGTGTACAACAATATCTCCACCCTGTTAACAATTCTCGCAGGCAACCCGAGGGACCTGAGAGAGGAGATAACGAAGGGAATGGAGATCCGGTCAAATGCAGCTGAAAAATCAAGAAAAACAGCCACAGCAAGCTGATGACTATTATCCTGACAAAACTGATGCACTTCACCAATTGCTGAATGGACCGAGCGCCCTTTGACAAACCCATGAAAACTCGGTGGGATCAAATTACGCCTACATAAATGAACGCGGATTCTACGCGCAAGCGCTTTCTCGTAGATGGATATGAGGGCGTTTTGAATCGAGATGGGCCGCAGATCTTTAGGACAAGTGATTAATCTCTTTTTAGGTAAAAAAAACTCGACGGCTGATGTTGATTTCCGCTATGTCAGACGGGGAGGCTAATAGCATTGTGATGGCGACCTCCTTTCTCTGACTGTATGTCAAAAGCTGACAGACACGAGTGGTGAGTGGCGCGTGGGATTTGGAGGTGCCCGGGAGTGGTCCCCAGGAGTTAAGGATATCTGTAACAGACAAGTCCCTACTCCTGAAGTCACACCAAGGCGGGATTGGTTGGGGAGAATGAGTGGCTCCATAATTATGTAAGGAAAGTGACTCCTCTAAAACTTTGTCAAGGCCTATGCTACCAATCCAAACCAAGGCTCTATCCTTCCAGCAAACAAATTTCTCCTTCTTGAATATCTTCCAGAAGGAAGCCTGAGAAGTGTTTTGGAGAGCAATGCTTGCCCTATCCCTGCTCAGCTGGAGCCTATATCTAGAGCTCCAATATTCATTCGAGAGGATATGTCTGGCGGAAACAGAGAGATTGGGAAGGTGCAACATTTTAGCTAGGACCTTGAGCTTTGTTGGAGTAGGATTGTATATTCGACCTTTATAGGTAGTCGAAAGGATCGCGGTAGCTTGCGATGAGAGGTAGGAATTAAATTCGGTCAAACTCTCAATTCCAATTCTGGGGAAGAGTTGGATAGCTGCCTGAAAGAAGGCCACTCTAATAGGATCAAAGTGAAACCTTCTTCTAAGCAACGTATCGTCCTCTAGCCGCCAGCGAATTAGGTCATGAGAGGTTGTCTGTTGTTGACGCGACTGCTCGGTGCAAATGGGTTTCAACAACCACATCTTATGTAGCAGTAATATGTCGAGGAGAGAATTTGTTGTAGAGCAATGAAAGGTGGGGGAAGGTGGTTTATGAATAAGATAGTCGATCCTTGCTCTGCGGAGTGCTGCATTAATCCAACGACCAGTTCTGTCGTTGAAGTCACCAAGTAACATGTCATAACCGCTCCCCAATATTTGATCCAGGAGGTCACGGTTCTTGTGAATTTCTCCTGGCCGAATATAGACATTGGCTATGCTTATACGCTTACCGTTCTTACAAAGTGATATAGCTAAACAAGATAGGGCTGGACAAGAGTAGTTTAATAGGAGGGATGATCTTAAGGAGCTTTTTACTAGGGTTAAAAGACCTTGTGATGAAGAGGAGTGAGGGGGGGTTATGTAAGGAGTAAAGTGGGTGTATATGTGCTTAGGGATAAATCGAGTAATATCCTGGGGGAGACGGATAGACCGCGTCTCCTGAAGGACTATAACATCTGCATCTCTACCAGATAGAAGGCTAAGGGCGGAAGCACCTCCCGAATTCCACTGAAGGATATTCAGTGAAAAAGGTCCTTGATTACTTCCCATTGCGTAAGTGTTACCGAAGTGGGACGCCCTCCACCTAGTCGCAACTAGAGGCGGAAAAGTCGCCTTTACCGCTTCCCGTCACGACAAATGGAGTCGCTTGCCCACGGGCGATATCTTCATTTCCCTCGTTAGCCATAGCCCAAATCGAATCCTTCCGAGCAAGCTTCAGAGCGGCTATGCTTAGCGCTGACCCGTTTCGTTTCTTAGATTTTGGTGGCTTCTTAATATTGTTGGTCTTCCCAGAAGGAGGAGAACGGAAGGATTCCGCTAATTGACCCACCAATTTTTGGACCAATTTTTCAAGTTGAATCATTGATGCCTGATGCTGCATTTCAATAAGTTTAAGAATTTCTGTGTCCGGCATCCTGTCGTCATTCTTGTTAGACGAGACAGCTTCCACGAAGCTAGTCGGTTTTGCTGTTACACCCCTGTGTCTCTTTTGGTACGCCTTAAAGATTTTACATTTTTTTGACCATGCGGGGTGCTCACCACCGCAGTTTGCGCAAAATGGCTTACTTTCGCACTTCTCAGGATGTATAGCAGTTGTACCACACACGCCGCACTTATGTGGTAAAGAACATCCAGTGGACCAATGCCCCCACTGATGACAATTGTTGCAGTGAGGGTACGTTAGTGAGTCGGTTTCGATTATTGAAAATCTCAAATTATACCCCATAAAAGGATTGCATGTTGAAATCGATAGTTTTAGAGCTTCATCAACCGGGGCATTGCAGAACGCCACGGGAATGGGGAAGCCTTTAATCCCTTTTATAAAGCGCACGTTAGAGATTTTGTAATCAGTTTCTAGGGCTGATATATCTTCTTCTGAAATGTATGTGGGCATATTATTTATCTTTATTGTTGCCAGGATTGGTTTGGAAGCAATTATGCCTTGTTCCGAATGCTCTTTTTTAAAGTAGTCTACGTACGACATTGCGAGATCAGGAGTGCAGAATGAGATTTTAATCTCAGATTCATAATATTTAATCGCATTGAACAATATCCTTTTTTTAAATCGATGAGCAAAGCCTCTTATAAAAACATTGAACATTTTCTGCCTTTCCAGAGGCACCAAAAGTCTGATAATCACCAGGTTGGATAATTTTGGTACCGGGGCAAGTTCACCCACCGGAATATATTCAAGAGAACCTAAATCTCCACTTACCTCGTTTATTGCATTGGCAGGAAAATTAGTTTTCATTGAGTTCTTTGAACGCTCCGACATGCTAAATTTACTCAGATTTTGCCTTTCTAATTGTAAATAAATAAATAAAGATTTTCTTAATAACAAATAATACATGGTGAAGGAATAAATAAATGTCAGATCAGTTCCAAGATAAACAAAAGAAATACGGATGTCTATGGCTCTAAAGATGTCGGCGTCCGTCATTCTTGACCCGACGTTAGAAGGCAGGGCAGCTGCTTCGGAAAAAGAGGCCGGCTTCTTGGTAGCTGTTGAACAGAATTTGTTGGCGTAATCTTTGAAGACGTTACACCTCCTGCTCCAAGCAGGGTGACACCCCCCACAGTTGGAGCAGGAAAGGAGGGCCGAGCATTTACAGCCGTCCATTACGGCTGGGCAGGATAAGGAGCTACACACCCCACATGTAGTCGGTAAGGTGCAGCTGGAAGCCCAATGCCCCCACTTATGGCACCGACTACAATGGGGGTATGTAAATTCTTCCCTGCCAACTATTTTAAAGGATAAATTGAAGCCCAAAAATGGGTTATTAGCAGATCTGACGAGTAACTCAGCTTGATCAATTGCCGCAGAACCGAAAGCGATCGTTAAGGGGAAGCCATTCTTTCCCATAAGTTGACGAAAACTGGAAATATTGAACTTACTTTTTAGTAATGCAATATCCTCATTTTCAAGGTGGGCCGGGAGATTCGATATTTTGACCGAGGCCATGATTGGTTTTTGTTCAAACGATCCAAATTCGGACAAATTGGATTCAAAAAATACAGCATATCTTTTAAGATCCTCAGGCGAGGCGAAAGAAATTTTTATTTCTGATTCACTGTATCGAACACAGTTAAAAACAACTCTATTTTTAAGTTCAGTAGAAAATTTCCTTAGGAAAATATTAAATAATGAATGTCTAGCAACGGGCTTTGATATCTTTATAATACCCAAATTTGTAAGTTTGGGAATGGGTGGAAGTAACCCTTCATCGTCACAAACAATAGAAACAGAACTAACCTTTTGCTTGCAGTGTGTATTATCTGAGAATACCTGATATTTTTCGTTGAATTTTGATTTTTCGTAAGGAATTTTGCTGGAATTGCAATTGCTTTGAACCTCCGACATGTTATGAAAAAACTGGTAACTTAATCGTTTTCTAATTGTGAAATGCTGCATATATGTGTTATAACAACTATAACGCATATCAATCAAACATTCAAACGTCAAATTTACACGAACTTAAAACATCCTTCTCACTAAACAATTTAAGATAAAATGAAACCTAGGTTCATATGTAGTGCGTTTAAATGTACATTAAAACCACTTTATGTCTATTTGAATAAAATACTTAAAGTAATTAAAGCACATTTTAAAAAATATTGCAAGGTAATCGAAATTAATGCTGGTATAAAACAATTTCAGTGTTAATTCTAAAAAAGAATTTTTAGAACAGACAAAAGGAATAAAATTTCAAAATATAAATACATACGATTTTAGTACGCTTTATACAAATCTAGATTTAGTATATATTAAATAAGCGTTAGTAAAATTAATTAATCTTATATTCGGAAAAAGATATACATATATATGTTATAATAATTAAAACGCCTTTCTATTAAAAAAGTGTAAGAAAATTTAATTAATCTTATATTCGGAAATATATATATTATTTAAGATATAAATATATATCTTATATATAACAGCTATTACGCATATCTATCAAGCATTCAAAAATTGAATGGATGTCTTATCTATCAAGCATTCAATAGAAATTTAGAACCCATAAATATTTTAGTAAGTCGAACTTATTCAAAATTAAGAGAATCCGAATTTGAATGAATAAAGTTGTTCCGACGGGAAGCTCAATAAAATCTTATATATTTTTAAGTTTTTAGAATATTAATTTGCATATAATCAGAACTGTATAAATATATGAAATTTATGTTCCGATATATTGATGTTATATGTGTATTTGATAATTTTGACAATTTAGATGCTATTTAGCCTTATTCTTAATAAAACTAATATTGTTGACAAAGAAGGGATATATTTAGATATGAACATCAAATTAACATCATTAAAAATGTCATCGTAAAGAGGACATATTTAAATTTACAAGAAAAATTTTTGCATGAAAATTATTTCATAATAGATAATATTAAATAATTATATTATCTATTATTATCATAATAGATAATATTAAATATAATATTATAATGTATTATATTTAACGCATTAATATTTAATGTGTTATATAAATATAATACATTAAATAACAAAATCTTACATATTGACATAATATGTAATGATATTAATTAATTTTAAAATACCACAAATAAAAAGATTATTAACTTATATCGTAAATATGACATATTAAAATTTTCAAGAAACATTTTTATGAGGATTCAAAAATATCAAATAATATTAAATATAATAAATTAAAAACTAAATTGTTTTCGTATTGCCGTAATATTTAATGAAATTGATTTTAAATCATTAAAAAGTATTAAAAGATTTGAACATAAAAATAATACACATAAAAAGATTATTAATTTATACCGAAATCATGACACATTTAAATTTAAACAAACATTTAATTGCATTAGCATTCATGTGTCCCAAATAATGTCAAATATAATACATTAAATAACAAAATTTTATGAATTGCCATAGTATGGAACATATTAGTTTTCTTAAAAATCATTAAAATAATTTAATTTTATTGGAACAAAAAAGAAAATAATTTTCCTTTATTTGAATCTATCATCATGATTACAATAAAATCATGTTATTGTAATCCCGATGATAGCAATAGCTATCGAAATATTGATTTTTAATAGAGGAAAATTATGTTCTTCTTTGTTCCAATAAAACTATATAACCGAAATAGAAGAAGATTATGGGTTTACTATTTATTATCATTACAATAATTTAATATAGGCATAGTTTAAAATAGTGTACTATAAAAATAAAACTAAGCAAAATAATTGTTAAATATAAAAATCATTAAAATATTATTAAAAATAAATTTAAACTTTTAAGCGGAAACATTTTATGGGTTGATAGTAAATAATATGTCATTCCACTATGACATTGTATATTAATTGCATTATACAATAAAATTACAATATAAATATACAATTAGCATGTATTTGACTCCACTGCTATGTTGGATTAATGAATCGAGGTCGAAACCTGATAACCTGGTCGTTCATCATTAGTTGATCATAAGTTCATCATTATCTATTGATCAATTTATAAATAAAATCTGAATTACAATAAATCTTAAGTTATAAAAAATATAATTACAGAACATTTAATATTTTTAAGTGACGTAAAGTACAAATTACGTAGATTCAATTAACTTATCTGATTAGTATGGCTAAGATACAAAATTACTTGGTTATTAGCCTTAAGGCGTTATCTAAACCTTACAAAGATAGCGTATCTAAATTTTCTGCATTTCAAATGTTGTCTTTTAATTGTTTTCTCATCATTTAAGAATACATTCATCACTTTGTCATAATATGTTTCATCCTCTGCATACTATCTTTATAAATTTCTGAATGCATCATTTTTGTAAGTAAAAATGATTATTTAAGACAATATTTTTTTTCAAAAAACAAATTATAATAATAATTATTATTAATTAATAATATTATAATTATTAGTATTATTAAATATTAATGATTTTAATTATTTTATGATTAAATTATAATTATTTTTATTTTATATAATTTATATTTATTAAGAGTTGATTTGATCGTTAAACAAAATATTGTTTTAATCCATTTTCAAAATTCTGTATGTAAAAAATAACGTGTGTATGAACATATCAATATGACCGCAAATATGGTCAATATTAGATTTGACCATATATAAATGGTTTAATTTTTTTAAAATATCAAGTATAGTAACTGAGATAAGTTATCTTTATATGTAACATAAAAGCAAATTTATGCATTTCCATTTCTGTCAAAGTTGATCTTCTATTCATGATGCAGAAAGTATCAATTTCATTTATGACATTTGTTTTTGTTTGAAATGCGGGATAGGATTCAATGTGTGCTTATTTGAGTATAGAAATTAGGTGCAACAATATTTCTTTCTATCGAGACTGCACTGAAATGTTAAATTTATTCTCACTATAGTAACATTACACATTCAGCAAAATTTTTATTAGTACGGGTGAAATGTTTTATGTTTAATATATGTAGTATTTTATTTATACCGTCTTAACAGTGTTTTATATTGCCTTTCTACATTATAGTTTGATACGCAATGACATTTTACTGGGGTAAGACTAGACATCCGCTGTTCGCCAAATGTAAAACGTAAGTATAGCGTAATGTCTTAAAATTCAATTAGAAATCATCCTGTTTAAAACAGCATGTTTAAAAAAACAATAATATTTTAATCATGTTTAATTTTAATAATTCTAATTATTATTGTATGTATGACTCATGTAGGAACTATCTACAGCAACTGCCACGCCCTGTAAATGATTCTGCGGGAATATATAGTCAGCTTAACGACGACAGTAGCCCAATAACAAATCCGAATGTCTTTATTAACGATTTAAATAATCGTCGCCGAAGACAAGAATATCAAGGATTCAACAATGGACTACCTCAACAGTTAAATGTGATATACCAAGACATTTCGCGCAAGCATATAAGACCTACAAAGACTACGTATTCGAATGAAAGAATACAGATGTACAGGAATAACTACACACATCAAAACCAGCAATGGACTCGTCACCATTGGGAAAATGACGGTAAAGAAGGACGAAGGCGAAAGCAAATACGATCTAGATCAATTGAACTTTTACGTGATAAAGAAACAAATGTTTCACGTGTAAGCAGCGATCTTGCTGGTGTTGCTAATATGAAGCATGTACAATCTGCAGTAAATGGTAAACGTTCGACTGTTATTAAAGATGATGATGCTTACGAATCTTACCCGGAAAATAATAATGTAAGTGCAAATAATCCTATATACCAACAGCACGTATCGCCCACACAGTATAATCGCGATTATCTACGTCGTAATATCGTACATTCGGTTCATTATTACAATGCAAATCCGTCAATGATTAAGGAGCCAAAAGTGGAGATCTATCAAAGTAAGGGAGCCACGGAAGTATTTGTTCCTATTCAGAAACGCCGAAAACATAAAAGTAAGATTGATAAAGCATCACATGTTGATCACCGTCTGAATTGTGCAAAGTTAGTACAAAGCAACCAAAATGACGATGAAAATTATGAAAGCATGGACCAAATTATAAATTATGAAAAGTTGAACGAGGAAAGTTGTAATCGCCCGGTAAACTTACCTGCAGTGATTGATAGACAAACACAGTATTCGCCAAGAACTTTTAATAGGCAATGTCTGCGGCTGACAAACTCTTCTAAAATATCAAAAGTTCTTGAAACCAGTAATGTACAAATCAACCATAAGGAGGCAGGTATACAAGTGGAAGAACAAGCATTAAATGATGGTAACGAAATGTCGGGGCTAAATAGTAAAGATACAGGAAACAAATATGAAAATCAAATCGTGCAAACTAGTTACAGCTTAATGTCAGAAAACAATCCAATCTGTGGTCAAAATCTAATTCATAGAATAACCGATAACAGGTTAACCGAGCCTCCATTGTCTTGTGGAATAGAAATTGAAAAATCAACATTCAAAGATGGTTCTGAATTCAGTGATAATTTATTAACGAAGAGCAATGGAAGCAATACGGAAAATGGATGTCTAAATTGCGATGGTGAGAAATGCTTAGTGACTAACACTAAATTTTACGATAGATTGTTTCCAAATAGTAAAGTAGAAAACAATGATAAACATGATTTAAAAACCAGTAGAATTTTAAAGAATTTCAAGGAGCATGAAAATTCTGATCAAAACAGTTTAAGCCGCTTTCTAAATTCTTCAAGCAATTGTGTAATAAATTATCAACCGTCAGTGAATTTTCCTTGTGATAACGATGATAACGGTCATAATTTAAATGGATTACAAAATAATACGGAAGAGATCAGTCAACCACAGAAAATAAGTATTCCATCAAGCCATCGTGATGATAACACTCTCATACAGAATAGAGACTTGTTCGAAGTTCGAAAACAATCAGTACAGAGTAAAAATTTCTTAGAAGATGATTATTTTATTGGTAAAAACGAGAAAAGCGTACTTTCAAGAAAAGACTTACTTTCATATGAAGAACACATGCAAGAATTTAAGAGACAGAAAGAAGATAAATTCAGTTTTAGCAAAATTGAAATTGATCTGAAAACGGATAACTATGATTTTTACCTCGAATCTTCTCATTTTGACAAACAAGATGGTGAATTTAAAAAGATACAACATAAACTCTGTGATCCTGTATTCCGTCAAAAATTTGTCGAATTAATTGATGAATTGAAGAAAATTGAGGTAAACGAAGTCGTAGAGAGGCGACAACATATTGCGCGAAATAGTCCAGTAGTTGAACCTAGTACTTATAATGACTTTTATGTGCAAAATAATTATGATATCGATTACGATGGCGGTAAAGAAGTAAATGAACAGGAAATTTATAAGATAAAGGAACTGTATAAAGAATTTTTTTAAAAATTTGTGAACTTTTATCTTGAAGCTTTATTCGAATTTATATATTCAAATTGAAAGTTTAAAAAATTACTGATTATAACTGATTCACTTAGATAGATTATTAACGATTGTCTTAAACAAATATTCCAGCAGGTGATTATAAACAACTTAATATTTAAATTAAACTGCGATCCGGGGGCTTTAATAATATTTCTATAATAAACTGCCGAAACACTTTTGTGATTGCATGTGGACTTTAATGTCGTCTTGTAATAATCATCCTTGTGATGAACCCTCCTAAATTGTTGTGGATAATGCATAAACACTCGTAAAACAGAAATAAGCAGAAATCGGTCTATGGATTTAATTGCTGATGGACTATGATTGTTTTCAATATCCAGTTATATTTGTTTTCCACGTTTATTTATCAGTAATGATTATAATGACGTATAGCTTTACGATTTTGGAGCTGGCTTTAATAATATTTCTATAGTATACTGCCTACTCACTTTTGTGATCGACCATAGACTTAAAAATCTGCATTTAATAATCATATATGTGATGATTCCTTCTAAACTATAGTGAATTATCCATAAATACTTTTAAAATCTGAACAATGATGATATAGCACCATAAGCAAAAACCAAGTATAGTTATTTAATTACTGATACACTGTGATGGTTTATAATACTTATGTCCGTTTCTTTGTTTACTTGTTAGTAACGACGATAATACCGTATCGCTCTGTGATCCGTGGGCAATCTTTTATAACATTTCTATAATAAACTGCCGAAACACTTTAGTGATCGCATGTGAACTTGAAGGTCGTCTTGTAACAGTCATTCTTATGATGAACCCTCCTAAATTGTTGTGGATAATGCAAAAAAACACTCGTAAAATCTAGGTCCTGCTGATTAAGCTTAATAAGCAGAAACCGGTCTATGGATTTAATTGCTGATGGACTGTGATTGTTTTAAATGTCCAATTATCCCCGATAATTGAGCATTGACGATTATGAATTGTCCATTATTATGTTTATTATTGTCCATTATTTTATGTCAAATTATATAGTACAATGGTATTGTAAATAAAAAAAATAAAGATTTTATTAACAAAATAAAACGTTAGATAAAGTATAAACAGAAACTAGATCTAAGATAAATTTCCACCTTCTTTAATATTTGTCAAACACAACTTCTTGAAACTTCTTCAACATTTTAACTGTCTCAAATTCAGAGGGATCTGAACCCCCAGCCGCACCAGCGCGCCGCCTTATGACTGAAACACTCGGAGTCTCTCACCCCCTAAGTGTCAAGTCGCGCGGATTATTGTCAATAATCGCGAGATAAGGAGCTTGAGAAAACCTTAGTCTTTGCTCTGGAGGACGTCCTCTGGAGAAGAAGACAATCCCGAGATAGCCCAAGTACCCTAAAAGCGTACTTAGGTTTTCACAATCAATGACAGATGTTTGGCCCGTTTCAGGACCCATCTAACTCTCTTCAGGATACGTTTAAGCCTATTCAGGCAGCTTTAGCCAACCAGTTCACCGTAATGGTGAATCACAGATATTTTACTCGACTTGTGAAGGTAGGGGTGGTTAAGACTGCAAAAGAGAGGAGAGGATATAGATTGATAATCTCTTAAGTTTAGTTTTGGTGCCAGGAGTGCCGTTAAAGACAATCATCTGCGATTTTGTGAAGTTTAAAATAAGATTGGAAGGGGTAAGGTTGTTTTTTAATCTTAAAAAGAAACGGTTGATGCCAACGACTACATCTACAATTGGGTCAGCATCAATAGTTAAACATCGATATTCTCAAATTTCAACTATTGCCTTATAATTCTATAAATTTTTATCCTAATTTTAGCTTCTGCAGCAGTTTGTACCACACTACTTTATTTTTAAGTAGTGTGGCATACGATTGTTTTAATATATTTTGTGTACTTTGTTTGCCTATTTGTATACTATTTTTATTGATTTATTTATTGATTTCAATCAGTTTAGCAGCCACGATAGAATCGACAAAACGGTAACTAGTACTGTTTCGTTATCGTTTAAACTCATCACTGAAGAGTACCTTACGATGCTGGATACAGAGGAGGACCGGCAGACGGCACGAGGCAAGTCAAACCATACTTAGAGCTAGAACAATGTCTAGTAATCTAAGTATTGCAAGCCTAAAAGGCTTGACATGTTTCACTAAAAATGACCATCAGAAAATAGCACTGATCAATGTCAGAGCAGTTTCTCTAATATATCTACCATCTTCGTGAATAATGTTTTTATGAGAATTGAAAGGATTCAGTTAAAAATAGTTTATAATCAGTTTAGCAGCCACGAAAGAATCGACAAAGCGGTAACTAGTACCGTTTCGTCATCGTTTTGACTCATCAGTTCCAGTTATGTCCCACTGCTGAATGCAGAGGGGACCGGCAGACGTCACGAGGCAAGTCATTACGGCACGTATAAAAATGAGGAGATAATAGTTGCATGATTCCCTTGCATATATAGAATGTGAACCAGAATATTCTCATGATACTCATTTGAATCGGTGTTGCTGGCTATCCTGCTGCTAGATACTTCTACTATTTTTAATATGTAGCTAGATGATTTCACATTTGAAAACCTCTATGATATACAACATTTATGACTCAAATCTATACTTTTAAGCTCTCCACATCTCAGCTTTGAACCTGACGCAGTGTTATTATTAATTTATCGTTATAATTATTAATATTTATTATTATTTATTTATTTATTTATATTTATTTATTATTAATATTTATTTATATATTAATATTTATTTTTATTATTAAATAATTATCTTTTATATTAATTCGCTTTGAATATAAATCATTTATTAATAAAAAGCAATAATTCGATCTATATGAAAATATATAATTTACTATTGACAACTCCAATGCGGTAATGTTTCCTATTTCAGATTTAACATTAGGGAATTGTAAATTTTAATACAAGTTCGATGGTCACTTCTGTCATCATAAAAATCAAAATTTAGAAGGAATACGTTACTAAGCCCATTTAGGATCGAATTAAATTATCTTTTCAATAAAAGATTTACTTGCATTAACTTAAATTAACTAAACGTTTTTCATCCATGATTCTGATCTCGTAAATACGATCGTAATGGTTATAATAAATAACAAATATATACAATCAAAATAATTGAAAACAAAAACAACTTAAATAATTGCATTAATGAACTCGTAATAAATGTTTGGGACACTTATTCTCATAAAAACTGAACTTCATTTAAATAAAAATAAAACCAAAATGCACTGATCATCAATGCAGTCAAATGTCATTTGACTGAAATTGGAATCCGGACATTATATTAGCATTAAAGATTATTGTTCTCAGGGCAAATCAGATAACTTAGTCTACTTATGTTATACTATATATAAATAAAAATAAAGAAAAATAATTAAATAATAAATGATTATATAAGATTTTATACATTTGATAATTATATAAAGTTAAAATAAAAAATTTAAATTTAAAATAAAAGACAATTTTTATCAATTGAATAATAAATAATATACGATGTAATAAGGACAATTAAAAGTCAGTTATCCCTACTAACACACTACAAAATTGGTAGAGTTTCATCGCTGGTTTCTTTCTCTTTTATTGTATAAATACATCATTTTATGATAAAACATAGCACTTGAAAAAGACTATTGCAATAATCGAAAATTTGTGAACAAGAAGTTCTTTTTCTGTTCCTTTCGATGTTTAAACTCCCTGAACAATTAAAAAACACATCGAACGTATCATTGGACAATATACGATGTATTCGAATACGGAATAGAGGTCATCAGGAGGAACTGCTATATTATCAAGTTTCGGCCACTATTCCTCGATCCAAAATATCAGCTGGACCAAATACGTTACATTATTCTAATACAAAGCATATCGTTTACATATATTTTACATTCTAAAAGTAAAGAAATAATAGGGTCAGATTTAAGTAAATATATTCCTAAAATAAGGTATAAACTCCTACCACTATTAGGACGAAAAATTTGTAATTATTATAAAGAATTAAAATCAATATTTAACGATAATATTACAAACATAATGGAAACAGAATGCAATTGTAAAAGTCTTAGTTTTGATAAAATAAATGAACATATATGTACCCAAAATCTAGAATAAATTGAAAATTGTGAATTAAGAAAGCTGCTATCAAAAGGGTATAAATATAGATTAAAAAACAACAACGACAAAAATAAAATTTACAGTTCGTTATATAATAACTTAAATGATTACTTTAGTAAGCTGATTAATAGTGAAAGCTCGAATATATCTAAGATAAAAATTTGGAAAGATTATATATTTGATAAAATTAAAAATAAAATGAAAATAACAAACAATTATAAAAGGAAAGATAAAATTAATAAAGATATGTATAAAGAACTTACTAAATTAAAGGATAACTATATAATAACAACTATTGATAAAGCTAGTAATAACTTTGTCTTCATATGCAAAAAGCTTTATTATGATATACTAGTGAAAGAGGTTAATTCTAATGATTTAAATGTAAATCCAACATATGAACGTAGTGAGTTGAGTTTAGAAACAATTATTACAAGTCACTGTTCTATAATGGATAAAAAGGGTATAAAGGTTGAATCAGATAATAAAACAATACCTATATTATATTGGAATCCAGAAAGTGGTTTTAATGCACATTAAAACCACTTTCTGTCTATATGAATAAAATACTTAAAGTAATTAAAGCACACTTTGAAAAATATTTCAAGGTAATCGAAATTAATACTGGATAAAACACTATTTCAGTATTAATTCTACAAAAGAATTTTTAGAACAGACAAAAGGAACAAGTTTTCAAATTATAAATACTTACGATTTTAGTTCGATTTATACAAATTGGGATTTAGCAGACATTAAAGAAGCGTTAGAAAAATTAATTAATCTTATATTCTGAAAAATATATACTTATATTTGCTATAATAGCTATAACGCTTATATAACAAAAATTAAACCATCAAGTAAATATAAATATTTGGTAAAATTGAATTAATAGAATCCTTAAATATTTTGATAAATCAAAATTATTTAAAAGTAGAGACATCTATATTTAGACAAGTAAAAGATGTTCCAATGGAAGTTTATAGTAGCCCAATTATAGCTGATTTGTTTTTAAGCTTTCTAGAATATGAATTTGTTCATGACTGTGTAAAAACTAAATATAGAATATATAAATATATGAAATATATGTCTCGATACATTGATGATATATGTGTATTTAATTCTAATAATTTTTATTCAATTAGTAAACAAATTTATTCAGAAAGCCTTATTCGTAACAAAACCAATATTGATGATAAAGAAGGTGTATATCTAGATATGAACATTTAATTAACATTAACTAAAACTACTATTAATTTATATCGTAAAGATGGCATATTTAAATTTACAAGAAACATATTTTTGCATGAGCAATCATGTATACCATATAATATAAAATATAATACATTAAATAATAAAATTTTAAGAATTGCAACAAGTTATAACGATATTGGCTTTCTTCAAAATCATTTAAATAATTTAATAGATACATATTTTAAACTAGGTTACCATAAAAATAACATCAAGCAGAAAATAGTAAAGTTTATAAATCAACACAATAATATAAAAAATAAATTTAAACTCTTAATTGGCAAATTTGTATGGATGGATAATAAATAATATACTTTGTATTAAAATAAGATACTAGATAGTTTTATCAGAGGAAGTACATCATTAGCATGTATTTGGCCCCGCTGCTATGCTGGATAGAGGAGTTGGAGGCCGAAACCTATAGCAGTTCCTCCTTATGACCTCTAATTCTTATTCTGATACACCGTCTGTTATTTATTAGTCAATTCATAAAAATGACTTTTTAAATTTCAATTTTTTATTTTAACTATTCTTTCTATTCTTTTTAGAAAATCTAAAAAGAATTATTAATTTTATTATTTAATTTTTTAATTTTGATTTAGCATTATTATGTTTTGTTTAGTTTATAATTATATTAAATACGTGGACTCAGTTAGCTGATTTGTTAATTTACATTCTCATCTTTTAACAATGATAAATTATGTGTTTAGAAACTTAGGATGATTCAAAGCATATTTAAAAAACTGGGTAATAAAAATAAAAAATCAATCTAGTTCCAGAAATTATATATTTACCTATAAACACACTGAAAGCTGAACATATTCACACGACGAGTAATATATTTACATGCTTATCAAAAATAAAGATTAAATATTTATCAAAAATAAAGATAAATAATTATAAATAATAATTAATTAATATATTATTATATCTTATATATTATTTCTGGAACTTGATTTATATCTTTTATATTATTAAATAAATAATATATAAGATTTTATACATTTAATATTTATATCAAGTTTAAATTTAAAATTGAATTTTCAAATAAAAATCTGCAAATATATAATATGATATATTGGTAAACTATGTAATCTGGATAAAGTGAACTATATAGAGTAATCATTGGTTACTGAAATATGATCATTGATATATTTCCATCAGTCGTGGTGAATATATTTGTGTTCACATTATGCCATTTTGGGAAATATCACCAAAATGTTTCCTGTTAAATAAAGGGACTTTCAGATCATATATGAAGATTCCTTTAACATAAATGATTGTATGATCATAGAAATGATCATATGAATAAAAAAATAAAAATAAAGTAAAAAAATAATAATCGTATAAATAATTAATCGAAAGAAATTGATAAATAAATAGCAGATAAATAATCGAAACAAATTGTTTATTTAATACTTATTTACAAACTGAACTTTGCTTTTTAATTAATAACTCTACGCTATAATATAATACAAAGGTAACATATAAAATTGTTAAAATTGAAAATTGTTTAAACGATAACTACGATCAACAAGTGACTGTTAAATTTGGAATTCGTATTTTAATATCTTTTTGCCATACGCAAACTGACAGACAGGTAATTTAATAATCAAATAAATAAGCAAACTGATTAATAATCAAATAAATAATTAATCGAAATAAATTGATAAATAAATAACAGATAAATAATCGACACAAATTGACTAATCATGTATTTAATCCGTGTTTACTTTCTAAACTTTGCTTTTTTATGCATAACTCTACTGTATGATAAAATATAAAGGTAGCAGATCATGTGTGGCTGGAAATTGTGTAAACGATAACCAAGATTAACAAGTGACAGTCAAAGCCTTGTTTTCAGTAAATTTTACTGCAAGAATACGAAAGTGATAATTCATTCCATTGTGTCAGATATACCTCTATATCACAAATGCTTTGCCAACTTTAATTGTAACTCTGGAGTGAACCAACATAGCTAAACATATTACTCTTCTCAATATCAAAATAAATTAAATAATATTGCATTACATCTACATCAAGACATTCATAGTGGCAATCGGTAACAACTGACAACTTGTTTAATCTTTGGTTATCGTTTTTATGCAAATACCATTTGAGATTATGTCTGCAAAATAAAAAAAAGTGTATGTCGATACTGTAGATACACCCAAAGAGAAATACTGCATGTGATAAATTGATTTTAGTCTGAACAAAAATTTTTAGATAATTAATTACTAAAATTAATTATTAAAATTATTAATTCCGAAATAAACTTTAAAATCGTTAAATCATAAATATATTTTTAAGTTGTGTTTGATATAGAAATATATTGATATATTGATTTTATTTAATAAATAATTAAATTTTCACAAAATGTGAAGATACAGAACTCTAGTATACCAAACTCTAGTATATAACGAGAAATACACCTTAAGAGAAATACTGCATATGATATAGATATATCGATTTTATTTCCAGATAAAAATCATTCTTTATGAATTGACTAATAAATAACAGACGATGTATCAGAATAATAAATTGAGGTCACAAAGAGGAACTGCTATGTATCAGGTTTTGGCCCCTTTTCCTCGACCCAACATATCAGCGAGGCCAAATATATGCTAATGGTGTGATGAAAATTTCCTGTGATGAAAATTTGATTATCTAGTGTACATTATTATAATACAAAGTATGATATTTATTATCAGCCCATAAAAATTTTAATTGAAGTCATCAAATCAGATCAGAAAACTGAGTCTACGTATTTTATACTATATATAAATTAAAAATAAAGATACAAATTAAATATTTATATAAGATGACTATATAACTATTCCTTGACCCAACATAGCAGCGAGGCCAAATACATGCTAATGATGTATTTCCTCTGATTGAATTGTTCTAATGCAAATAATATTGTTTATTATCATAAAACTTTCTGTTTAATAGTTTAAATTTATTTTTAATATTATTGTGTTGATTTATATATTTTACTATTTTCTGCTTGATGTTATCTTTATTGTAACCTAATTTAAAATATGTATCTATTAAATTATTTAAATGCTTTTAAAGAAATACAATATCTAATTAATAACAGACGTTGTATCAGAATAACGATTAGAGACCATAAGGAGGAACTGCTATGCTACCAGGTTTCGGCCCATAATTCCTAGACCCAACATAACAGCGGAGCCAAATACATGCTAGTGATGTATTTCCTCTGATAAAACTATCTAGTATCTTATTCTAATACAAAGTATATTATTTATTATCCATCCATAAAAATTTGCCACTTAAGAGTTTAAATTTATTCTTTATATTATTGTGTTGATTTATATATTTTACTATTTTCTGCTTGATGTTATTTTTATAGTAACCTAGTTTAAAATATGTATCTATTAAATTATTTAAATGATTTTGAAGAAAGCCAATATCATTACATATTGTTGCAATTCTTAAAATTTCATTATTTAATGTATTATATTTTATATTATATGGTATGCATGAATGCTCATGCAAAAATATGTTTCTCGTAAATTTAAATATGTCATCTTTACGATATAAATTAAAAGTACTTTTAATTGATGTTAATTTAATATTCATATCTAGATATACACCTTCTTTATCATTAATATTGGTTTTGTTAAGAATAAGGCTTTCTGGATAAATGTGCTCACTAATTGAATAAAAATTATTAGAATTAAATACACATATATCATCAATGTATCGATGATGACATTTGATTATCTGGTGTATCTTATTATAATACAAAGTATATTATTTATTATCCATTCGTAAAAATTTGCCACTTAAGAGTTTAAATTTATTCTTTATATTATTGTGTTGATTTATATATTTTACTATTTTCTGCTTGATGTTATTTTTATTGTAACCTAATTTAAAATATGTATCTATTAAATTATTTAAATGCTTTTAAAGAAATACAATATCTAATAAATATCAGACGTTGTATCAGAATAACGATTAGAGACCATAAGGAGGAACTGCTATGCGACCAGGTTTCGGCCCATAATTCCTAGACCCAACATAACAGCGGAGCCAAATACATGCTAGTGATGTATTTCCTCTGATAAAACTATCTAGTATCTTATTCTAATACAAAATATATTATTTATTATCCATCCATAAAAATTTGCCACTTGATAGTTTAAATTTATTTTTAATATTATTGTGTTGATTTATATATTTTACTATTTTCTGCTTGATGTTATTTTTATAGTAACCTAGTTTAAAATATGTATCTATTAAATTATTTAAATGATTTTGAAAGCTAATTTCGTTACAAATTGTTGCAATTCTTAAAATTTCATTATTTAATGTATTATATTTTATATTATATGGTATGCATGAATGCTCATGCAGAAATATGTTTCCATCATTTGTAAATTTTAATTGCCATATTTGTAATGTAATTATATATATTGCCATATTTGCGATATAAGTTAATAATTTTTTGATTTTATGTTATTCTAATAATATCTGAATATATTTTTTATATCATCAATATTTGTTGGATAAATTTTTTATTTGTTGAATAGGTGTTTTGATATTTTTCAAGTTTGAATATTTCGAAACAAATAGCTGAAATAAATTCATTGTATTTAAATATTTTCATTTTTATGAAAATTCTTGTCCAAATATTTCATTTTAAATATTTACAAGCTTTAGTAGATTAATAGAAATGAAATTGAACTTCTTAGAAAAAGGTATATTATTAATGCCAAGTGTTTTAATTATTTATTAATTATTTATTATTAAGTTTACAAAGTTTATACCTAGTTTCAAGGTTCATACGAATTTATTTTGTTTCTTTTAAAAAAGTAACCAAGTAACGAACACTGTTATATATCAGTTTTGACCGTCCTATTGAACTTAGTAGATTATGGATCGTTCATGAGCGTTACGAGAATGTATTCGTAATGGTTATAGAAAAACTTGTAATTTATTTAAGCAAAGCTTTTTGGTTACTGCCCTTCTTCAGAGATCAAATTACAACAACAAGAATTCTACAAAACACGGTGTGCTGTATAATTCTTGTTGTTATAATTTAATCACCGAAGAAGGTCCATAGCTTTTAAGGGCTACTGACCTTCAAAGTCATGCAGGCAGTTACAACGTCATCGAGATGACTCTTACTACTGATAAGCGCTGCCGGTCTGACGTCTAGTAGTGACGAATAGTATGCTGATCGTTTATTATATTTCAGTTAAGTACCGACAGCAGTTTTTAACATATTACCGCAATCCAATGGAATCCTGGACCGTTGTTTTTCAATCATCTTTGATGCAAACTTTAAGATATATATAATTTAAGAGTAGAATGGTTAACACAGTGCTCCGGGAGCCAACAAGCTTCAGTTTTATAATCAAGGATTTCGCAAAAAACCGGAGTTTGATTACAAGCAGAGTAGACTTCGTTATCACTCCTAGACGATCTGATGGTAGCACGCAGCACTCATCAGTAGGAAGAACTATCATTATTCATTTCGGCTGCCTTGTGATATATTAAAAAGGCATTTTCGAGAATTTGCTAACGTTGTAGCATGGACCTAGACTCTTTGAGTTAATAACTCATCAGTATATATAGCTGGAAATTAAAATTATGTTATATATTAATTATTTGAGATAATGAGTTATTATTAAAAATGATACCGTTGCTTGTTTCTGCTGCGAAATTACTTTATGTGATCTAGCAAAATTGTTTAAATAAATGAAAGAATTCATTAAAGGATCACCAGCACCGATTATATAACCTTCTGATCACATCAGTGTATATATAAATATACATTAAAATCATCAATTATTATTAAGAATACCGATAACATTGAATATTATGGGAATTCCTAAAATTTACTTATTTTATGTATTTTTTAATTTATTAGAAAAACGGATTAATGCCGAACATTTTCATTAATTATTAATTATTTATTATAATAATTTTTTCTTATCTTTATTTTTAAAAGTTAATTTGATTGTATATTATTGAGTAAATTTAAAAATTCTAAGATAATATTTGCGAAATGTCTTTTATTGCGATTATTTTTTATTTAAGTTTTAATTAAACTGATAAAATTTAATTGAGTTAATAAATAAATTAAATAAATTTTAATTTTTTAAATTTTGAAGTTATAATTTCACATTTTTTAAATGAATGTTTGCAAAATTAAGTAGTTTTTATGAATTATTGCTGGATTTTATAATTGATTCTATAAAAAATAGAAACGAGTTTCTATAATAAAAAGGAAAATTACAAAATTTATTTGATTTTCAAATAAAAAAGCGAATCTAATTTTTATCTATTTAATTAAAACAGGCGAGTTGTATAGAACATGCATTCTTTTATCTATTTTTAATTGTGTGTTAATGTTAACTTTTAAAGTACAAAATTATGTTGCAATAGTTTAGTGCTACAATTTGTAGCAATTGAATAATGCAAGATTCAAACTTTGCATTTTACTGGAAAATACAAACGATAAACTAATGCGAGATCATTGCCGAGCAGATAAATCATTGTATTATCGAAATTCTGTATATTGTGTTTACTTACTATTTAAAGCTTTGGGATAAAATATATGGATCATAATATAAAACACTAACTGTAAACGATTGCTGGGATTCCGCTTAACTTCTAACATAGCACTTATTGTTGAAGGGGATCATATTAAAATTATATTAGAAACCGATGTTTGTACGCTTCATAATAAAAAGCCAAGATTTTGATGCTTAATAAATATGATAGGAATTTGTTAATTTTGTTGCCGGTAAACTTCTCAGTTTAAACCAATTCATTGTTTATATAATTTAAAAATATTGCATTATAATAGTGTTTTAGATACCAATTTTTTATTGGAAATCTGTAAAACATAAATCGTTCATATAACAGTATTTAGTTGGTAACATATGGCGACTAAATATGTCTTTCATTTATAAAAGTGTAAAAAGCGATATTAAAACGCTTACGTTATATAATGAAGACGATTATATCTTACACTTATCTGAGATAACTAGGATACTTTTATTTAAAGCGCATCTGATAGCTCAAATTTTCATTTGACAATTAAATTATGAAAATCAGTGGCATTGACTGCCATTGCACTTCCTTGCCACATAATCATATTTCAAATCAACAAGGGAAATTTTCAAGTCCTAAACATCATCAGAAATCTTTAAATATAACATTAAGACAAATACTGAAATCTTCGAAAATTGAAAACTTACAAAAAATTTATTAATTACTGCTGATCACGGTAATAGACTATAACGGTTTTACGTAAATAGTCGAAACATTAGAGTATTATCGAAATGGGAAATTTAATTAGGAAATACTTTTCTTCGCAAAATATGGAGAAGAAATCGTCGTTTCACGTAAAATTTAATCAAACGATAATAGATGATAGCCTCCATATTCCGAACAATGAACCGATAATTCCTTGTAAAGCAAATTATATTGTCAAAGGTAGACTTCTTTCAGATTCCAGACAAATTGCCAGTCAATTAGAATGTGACAAAAGGATTTCTTGGTATTTTACAGAAAATGATATTCAAATGCTACAGGGGTCATCCAAGCGCGTAATGCAACTTGTGGAGAATAGAGGAAGGGACCTGTTTAACCGAGTCTTTCAGTACGACTATGACTTTAAAAGTCTTGTAAAGCTTAAACGAAATTATAGCGAGGAACGTATCGATGTTCTGTTTAATACACATGCTGATAGAGTTCAAGGAGTAATACATGATATAATTAGAAATGTCAATAATGTTCCGTATGTATATGATGTTCTTGAAAATCTTGGACGGGTTCATGTGGGATATCGAGTTGAAGAACTGCATATGGATATCATGCTTTGCAATTTTCTAGATACGCTGCATCGATTCGACTGGGAAAATTGGTGTGATAGGCTAGAACATGTTTGGCTGAAATTTCTGAAGATAATGCTGGGAATCTTATTAACTGGAATGAGAAAACGAGTTAATGGTAGACCGAGTGGATATTTTGAGCTTTTTGATATGCAACAGTAAAAAATCTTTGATTCAAAACATTTTATCTCTTTATAAATTCGAAGATATTCACGTTTAAATGTTGAAATATTTGATGGTAAAATTAAAAATTATTAAAGAAAAAATTACAAGATTAAATAAATTATTATTAAGAATACCGATAACATTGAATATTATGGGAATTCGTAAAATTTACTTATTTTATGTATTTTTTAATTTATTAGAAAAACGGATTAATGCGTAACATTTTCATTAATTATTAATTATAAAATAATAAATAGTGATAAAATCACTGATTTTATCACTGATTTTAAACGATACTGGGGTATCGTTTAAAGTAAAGACTTTAACTTTTATTGAAAAGAATGGGAAAAGCAAAGTCAATTTGAGAAATAAAAGCTTTTCACGCAATACATTTTGAAATTAGAATGTATTTAAATTATTTTGTATAAAACGCAATAATTGCATAATTAAAATTACTGAAGTAATATTGAACAAATAATGCTTGTAAATTCATATTAAATAGCTTTCAATTTATATAAGGTACTGAATTATATTACATCTCAATTAAATATTTTATTTATTAAATAATTAATAATTTTAATGTTTTTATGTAAAAAGATTAAAATTAGATTAAAACTCAAATTATGTTTTTCCTTTAAGTGACAGAAGATAATTAATTTACTGCAAATATATATTTTTAATAAATTGATTTGATTTAATGACATGTATCCATAATAGCTCTTTATTTGAATTTAGATATTGAAAATATACTACGATATAACCTATAAATTTGAGATCACTGTTAGATGACTCGCATATTCGCGGATTTGTCTCCAGTTTTCGCAATTTCTGCAATAATTTCAATTTCTTGTGGTAAATTTTAGTACTTTACTTAGTTTAACTTTAAATAACTTCCCGTAAAGATACATATAAACTATACCGTTGACAAGATAGTAGCAAATTGACTATTATATGAAAATACGAGTAGCCGGTGAATTATATCTTGTTCAGATAGTTTTCTTCTCCCAAAGTAAATATAAAGCTAAACCTATTTCAGTTGTATAAGCTGTTTGTTTATGCAGTATCAGGACTTAGTATTTCACTTAAGACTTACATTCAGGGCACAGGTTGGTCTAGATACGATCTTAATCTCACCAAGTAATCATCTTAAGCTTTCTACTAAGCTTTAGTAGGAAGTTATTATGAGTTTTGTTTATAATCCTGCTGTATACGAAGTAATGTTTCAAACATATTCATATACCAGAATATAGAGATTTCTTTATAAATAAAAGTTATTTAATGAAAGTGGTTTTAAAGGATTGTTTAAATTCAATGTATTTTATAAAATCAAATTTTGTTCAAAATGTATATTCAATTATAATGTCTAATTCCATTTTACTTCTTTGAAATAAGCTAAGCTTTTTAATTGAAAGTAACTTCATTATTCACCGCAACTTTTTTCAAATCCCGGAAGAATAAAAACAACATTTTATAATTAAATGTAGAATTGCTTTCTTTCTAATTCATGTTTTTATAATATTCATGTTCATACATAAATTCTTGCATATTTAAATTAACGGCGTTCCCTTGGAAATATTATATTTTCCACGTGAAAATTGATTTCAATTCTGAATTTCAATTTCAAAATTGATTCACAGAATATGAGCAATATGATTTCAATGCAGCGATGATCTGTGCATTCAACAAACCTTTACTATTATTTTATGGTGTTTATTGTATGAAAGTAGCTTTATTTAGAAAATAAGACTTTACCTTAATTAGACCATAATCCAAAATCACATAAAACTCCAATCAAAAGCACAAATTGATACTAGTGCTAATTTATTTGTAGTACAAATCAAGATGATAACTTAATTATATTGAGTTATTGAAATTCAGACAGACAAAACATGTGAATTTTTGAAATTCACAAAGTGCTCAACGTGTCGCATCGTAATACATATCGTTATGTCATAATATGCTCTTATTAATAAATAAGTCAAAAAATAAATAGAACTAAGCTGTAAAATATGATGTTTGGAATGACTGGAATTTATAATACCTGATTGTTTTGTATTGAGTGTGACAATCTGAAATTGTGAATCGGTTAAAAATTAAAAACTCAATGTAAAATCTATTAAAATTGCACATAGAGATAATCTATACAACATTTCATGTTGAGCAAGCCACAAATCATTTAAGAATTAACTTAACCAATTTTAAATAATTATTGGAGTTGGATCCAAAAGGGGAAAATTTTTATTTGATTTGATGTTTATCTCCGTTAGCTTCTTCAGAAAATTACAATGATTTTTAAAAAAAAATTAATGATTTGTTAAAGTAAAAAACACAAAATTCATATATATTTTCGTTTTTTTTTCTGACTTTTTGACCCCAGCCAAGTATGGAACCCCAATCGAGTTTCCTTTCTTTTTGCTTTTTTCTTTCTTTTTGCAGGTTTCGATTGAGATTTCTTTGGTTGGATGTCGAGGATAAGAATTTTAAACAAAAATTCAAAATGATAAACTGCTAAAATTCAGTTCTAAAAAATAAAAATTCAAAATCATCATAAAAAACAAAATTTGGATAAAATTGATATTACCAATAAAATAAAAAATATTTTGTAACATTATCTTAAAATTATTTGAACAATGACAAAAAAATGAAGATATAATACATTTAATTTTACTTTTCTTAATTTCTCTAATTTCTCTGACAAGGCACTTGTAGGTAAGCGCAATATAAAATTAATATATACATCCAATTTTAGAAAAATAACCAAACAAATTTCAAACAAGATAAACAAAAAATTATTCAAAATATTTGATTTTTAAATTGTAAAATAAAACATATTTTTTAATTAATTTATTTTTAATTTCAATTTCATTCATAAAAAATTTATTTATTAAAATTAATAATCGTTTTAAAAATAGATATCGTTGTTCTGGAGGGCGATTGTTTGAGTAGAAGTACGATCCGCTTAAAACAAACGCATTGAGCACAATTACACATCTACCCAAACCGGCATTTAATCGTCTCGCTCTTTCAAACATACGTAGCCCTTTTCTAACTAATTTGAAACACCTGGCCATATCTGACCTAGGATGCAAACGTGGTTCGAAAACCGAACCCAGAATGCGCACCCGACGCTTTCGATTCCCTGGAAGAGAATTGAGGAGACGAGTTTGCTTTCCAGGACGCCGAAATCTGTAATGAACAAAATTGCTCTTCGCTGGGTTTAAAGACAAGCCAAACTTCGCTAAGCGATGAGCAACAATGTCCATTACAGACTTCATTCGCCCTTCAAACCTTGCATCCGACAGAGTATTTCTCTTAAATGCGATCGAGATGTCGTCCGCATAAATGATGGCGTGGGTGTTCCTATCCAAAAGACCCTCCAGAACTCCCCTCGTCACTATCATATAAATGATAGGAGACAGAGGTGAGCCCTGGGGAAGTCCTTTGTTGAGATGATAGTACTTACCCCCGTCATCATCCAAGTAGAAAGTTCTTGCTTTTAATATACCCAGGACACGATGCAACAAATTACTCGGTATACCATCACTGGTTAACGTTGTAACTATTGCATCATGCCCCAAGTTGTCTAAGGCCGCCGACACATCCAGCGAATAGAGGACTGCAGGTCGTCTATCGCTGGTGAGATAACTCTGCATGGACCTTACTGCCTTAACAATTCCCCTTCCGCTACGAAACCCGTGGATGTGGTCTCCCAACATATCACGATCTTCGTAGAATCGGGAAAGGATCCTAGCAAGAGCTCTCTCATACACCATAACAATATTAGATATTGTTATGGGTCTTGTGTCTTTAGCATTAGACACACATCTTCCCTTCGCAATGAACACCACTTTTCCGACCGCAATATCACACCAAGATGCTAAAGGTACTCCTAGCATCTTGGCAGCAATATCCGTCAATGATTTTTACAAAATGTTCATACCTTTATAAAAATAATCAAAACGATCGCCGCCATTTTATTTGAGCCGGTGATGCTGTTATTAGCGATAAACAGCTGCTTTCAATGTTGTTTGAATTGTTGACACAATTTCGGCAAGTTTCGAAGGCACACAAAACGCAAAAATAAAGGATGATTCAAAATAGTTCATTTTGAAAGCAAAAAAAAATCAAAAAATATGTGTAGTGTACAAGTAATTTCGGAGCTATCAAACGATAGCAGCAAAAATCATTCAAAAATCAACGATAATCCTACAAAAAAGACAAATTAAAGGTAAATCTAACTACAGATTCAAGTAACAAGGTTAGTAATTTTTCTATGGTATCAGGTGATGGGGAGGTGCTTCCCCCATTCCTAAATTAAAGAATTTGCTAATAATTAAAGTTAAGAAAGCGTCTGAAAAACACAATATCTACAACAAATTTTTGAGATCCTTCACCAAACAGTTTCATAACAGGGTTCTATTTAACTCTGTTAGGCTAAACCCTGCGTAGGTGAAGATCTCTTTTGTCTCGAATGACCTTGCCGCAAACTACATGGAGTACTTCTAAGTCAATTTAGCTGAATATGGTGAAATTTCATCCAAGCCTATCCTAGCATCGCTAAAAGTTTCAAATCTTCCCTGTTCAATGGAAGAAGAAGATATACGTTCTTTTATGGCTAAATTCAAGGTCACCAATCTGAGGTCAATCCGGGGTAAGGACGGGAACCCTATCCCGGTTGGCTTTTGCAATGCTCCAGTAAATATTGCTGAATCACTGTCTAATTCTACGTCGAATCCCTTTATGGGTTTTAATATTAAATTTACGATCACAGAGAGGGATGATCTGACCTATCCCCACTGCAGCCGGTGTCACAAATGGGGACACTGGGCCTCCAGCTGCAGTGGGACCCTTTCGTGTGGGGTCTGTAGCTCCACCAGCTGTCCTTCTCTTACAACTACTAATCGCTGCGAGGCCCCACTTTCCTGCTCGAATTGCGGGGGGAGCATTCCTGCTTGGAGCAGGAAATGCTCTCTATTCAAAGAATACAGACAATTATTGTTGTTGAAACCGCCCAATCCGGCCAAGTCCTTCGCGGTCGCTGCAGTTCCACGTATGGATGACGCTGACATTCTACGGATTATCGACTTAAAGACTTCGAATGCTCTTCGGCAGATGGAGGAGTTAGTACGCTCTATCCTAACCGTTATCGGGACTAATCCTGTGCTTCCTGTTTCCTCGGTTCCGGAGTCGAAAAAGAGAGGGGCTTCAGCCCATGCCGTTCCCCCGCTCAAGATTGGGAAGCTAATCCAACAGAAGACTAATAGGGGAAATGAAGATCCTGCCCAGGGGCAAGTACCTTCCTTAGAGGTGGCTAGTGGTGGGAAGGGCAACCTTCCTGCACCTAGCTTTGTCTAGGTAGGCAATCCCTCATCCAACTAATCCATCACAATGCAGAGTACTCGTGAGCCTTTTTCACTGAATATCCTTCAGTGGAACTCGGGAGGTGCTTCCGCCCTTAGACTTCTATCTGGTAGAGATGCAGATGTTATAGTCCTTCAGGAGACGCGGTCTATCCGTCTCCCCCAGGACATTACTCGATTTATCCCAAAGCATATTTGTTCCCACTATACTCCGTACATTAACCCACCTCACTCCTCTTCATCTCAAAGACTCTTGACCTTAGTTAAGTGCTCCTTAAGGTCCTCCCTCCTATTAAACTACTCATGTCCAGCCCATTCTTGTTAAGTAGTTTCACTCTGTAAGAACGGTAAACGCAGAAGGCTAGTCAATGTCTACATCCGTCCAGGGGAAATTCACAAGAACCGTGACCTCCTGGATAGTATTATTGACAGCGGTTATGACATGTTACTTGGAGATTTCAACGACAGAACTGGTCGTTGGATCAATGCAGCACTTCGCAGAGCTAGGAACGGTTATCTTGTTCACAAACCCCCGTCACCTACCTTTCATTGCACATCAATAAACTTTATCCTCGACATTTTACTGCTTCACTCGAGGTGGTTGTTAAAACCCTTCTGCACGGAGCAGTCGCGCCAGCAATTGTCCACCTCTCATGACCTAATTCGTTGGAGGATTGAGGAAGATATGTTGCTTCGAAGGAGGTTTCACTTTGATCCGGTCAGAGTAGCCCTCTTTCAGGCGGCTATAAAACTCGTTCCCCGAATAGGAAATGAGTGTCTTACCGAATTTAATACCTACCTCTTTTCGCAAGCTACCGCGATTTTATCGACTACCTATAAAAGTCGTATATACAACCCCACTCCATCGAAACTCAAGGTCCTAGCAAAACTGCTTAACCTCCCTAATCTCTCTGTTTCCGTCAGACAGGCACTCTCATATGAATACTGGATCACTAGATATAAGTTCCAGCTGAGTAGGGACAGGACAAGTACTGCTCGTCTTCATCCTTCTCAGTCTACTTTTTGGAAGATTTTCAAGAAGGATAAGTTTGTTAGCTGGAGGTATATAGCATTGGGTTGGATAGGAAATGTAGGCCTTGATAAAGTTTTGGAGGAGTCACTAGTCCTACACGAATATGGAGCCACTCAATCACCTCAACCAATCCCGTCTTGGTGTAACTTTAGGAGTAGGGATCTATCTGTTACGAATATCCTTACCTCCTGAGGTTTACTCCCTAGCACCTCCAAATTCGTCGCTCCTCTTTCTTCTCTGGTCTCTCAACTTTTGACAGCAGATCAGTGAAGAGAGTAGCCGTCACAATGCTTTAAACCTCCCCATCCGATGTAGCAGGCATCAATATTAGTAAGCGTGTTTTTATTCCAAAGAAAAAATCCTGCTAATGCCCTAAAGATCTGCGACCCATTTCGATTCAAAATGCCTCGTGTCGATTTACGAAAAAACGCTTGCGCGTAAAATCTGCTACAATCTGAGTAGGCGTAATTTGATCCCTCCAGGTTTTTATGGGTTCGTCAAAGGTCGCTCGGTCCATTCAGCAGTTGGTGAGGTGGAGCAGTTTTGTCGGGATAATAGCCATCGTCTAGTTGTGGCTGTTTTCCTTGACTTTTCTGCTGCATTTGACCGCATCTCCATTCCTTTTGTGATCTCTTCTCTCAGGTCCCTCGGGTTGCCTGCGAGAATTGTGAACAGAGTGAAGATCCTGTTGTTTACCAAGCGATTTTACTATGAAGACGACCCTGATGCGCGTCAGTTCTACCCTATTACGGGTGTACCTCAAGGATCCCCACTTTCTCCTATCTTATATCTTGCTGCCTCTATTAAACTATTCAAAATATTTAAACGCGAACAACGTCTTGTGGTGTACGCTGATGACACCACAGCCCTGTTCACTGGACACAGGTGTAAAGACGAAGTCTCTGACATCAGCCGTTTCTTTTTAAGATTAAAAGATCAGTTACCCATATCCAATCTTATTTTAAACTCAGCTAAATCGCAGCTGGTCGTCTTTCATGGCACACCTGCTACAAAACAAAAACTTAAGAGATTAGCACTCTCTGCGCTCTTCTCCATATTTGCCTCTGAACCACTTCCCACCTTCACTAGTCGAGTAAAATACATGGGGTTCACCGTTACGGTGAACTGGTCGGCGAAAGCTGACCTGGATAGACTCAAACGTATCCTGAAGAAAGCTAGGTGGGCCCTGAAACGGGCTCAGCATCTGTCATTGAAAGGAAAGCCCAGCTGCGCTATTGGGGCACTTGGGCTATCTCGGGATTAGTCTTCTTCTCAAGAGGACGTCCCTCAGAGCAAAGGCTAAGGTTTCTTAAGCTCCTCGTCTTTCGTTTACTAAGCATAGTCCGCGCCGGTTAGATTCTTCGGGGTGAAAGACCCCGGGTGGTTTAGTCGGAAGGCGGCGTGTTGGATCGGTTGGGGGGCTCAGATCCCCCTGGACCTGAGGCCATGAAAGAGAAAGGGAAGATGAAAAACGAAAGAAAAAAATTTTGTCATTTTTTATCTGAGTTGGTTATGACCTACTTTTTTTTATTCTTGCATGCTATATTTTGGTGTATTTAATAAAGTCTTTATTTATTTATTTATTTATTTAAAATAGTTTATAAACAAAACAAAAATAGTAACAATCATATTTCCATCAAAAATAAATAATTTGAAAAATTAATAAAATTAAATATAATAATTAAAATTACTAGATAAATAGAAAAGATTATTATAACAAAAAAATTGTTTGCAACATATTTTTTCAAAATATTTAACGTAAAGTCAGGTATATTATTCGGCATTATAGTATTGTAGTTTTTATGAATGTAATAAGTGTCTAAATTTTTTCTATTTAAACAATTGGTTAATTTTACTAAAACAACAGTATTATTTTAGTTAATATTGTGATGTAAATGTAAACTATGGTCTACAAAAGCGCTACTTAGGCCTTTTTTGAGTGTGTATTTGTGTTGTTTTAATCTAGTCTTTAATGATTGGCCTGTTTGATCCACATATATTTTATTACATTCCAAACAAGAAATTTTATAAACAAATCAACCATTATCATGTTCGGGTGTCTTTTCCAAAATGTTATGTAGTTTCGGTATTTTACTATTATAAAAAACAATATTTGAAGTATTTAATGCTTTATTGTTTAAAAAAATCTTTTGAAATTAATATTCTAAAAGTTATTTAAAAATTGAACCAATCGAGAGAAGTCAACGTAAAATATGTAATAAGATATTTTACTTCTCTCGATTTGTTCGATTTTTAAAAACAATGAAGTCTGCTTACAAAATATTATTTATAAATGGAAATCTTATGTATTTTATTTTCTCTTTATGGGGCATAAACAACATGTTTATCAGTAAAGAAATATTGGAGCTGGATCAAAGAAAAGAGGATATTTTTTATATTTCGCTAACTTCTGTTAGCATCTTCAGAAAATTTTCTGAATTTTTCTGAAGATGCTAATAGAGTTAGCGAAATATTAAAAAATTTCCTCCTTACTTTGATTCAGCTTAAATAATTCTTTATCAATAATGAATCATTATCAACTATTTAAAATGTTTATTAGTTTTGGAATTTTGAAGAAAACCTTTTTTACACATGATGGAAAACCGTTTTTATCTAATAGAATTCTAATTATCTTATTATTTGCTTCAAATACATTTATATCGGAAACAATAATCTTACTTCTTAAAAACAAAGAATTGATAGCAGATATTTTCCAAGAGATTAAAACATTAATGTTCCATAAAACAATATTTAAATTATTAAAATTTTTATAATAAACGGATGTTTTTAAGATATCATTTGATGTTCTACTAACGACGACATCTATAAATTGTTAATCTATGATCTAATTCTATTGTCTACTAAATATTTTCATCAAAACAATTTATTGCTCTTAATATGTCCTGTACATCAGTTGTTATCACGAATAACAATTCTATCATCGACATATCTAATCCACATAACAATTCCAACCATATCAGTGATAAAATTTTATTTAATTCCCAATTTCTCATTTATAATTCACTAAGAAGGGGTGCTAGAGGATTTCCCATAGCGAGAACATTGTTTTGTTCATATACATTATAATTAAATTTAAAAATTGTTTTATTTGTGCATAAAACAATTCGGGCCACTCTTCAAAAAGAAGTTTAAAGGAGATCCGAATTTTCGTCCAATTGATTTGCAGTTAGCTCAATAGCTTTATTAGGGGGCACATTAGTGAACATCAAAACGATGTCAAAACTAATCATCACTTTACCCTTTGCATTAAAGTTACGGATCATTTGAGAGAAATAAATTCCATTCTTAACGTGGGAATAATGAGATATATCTAATAATGATTTAATTTTCCTCGCAATTATTTTTGATATGGTATATGAATATGTCATGTATGATGCAATAAGTTCTACGATATAACCGTGCTTTTGGGTCCATCTTATCAGTGTGACCCAAAAGCACGCAACATCGACATTACTAACTCCTCAGTAAACCTCTGAATGGAAGTCACTAAGCGCACCCTCTTCACCGGTTACCAGCCTTACACCTGGTAGGGTTTGCTAAAGATTTTTTCATTTAAAGACAGTTATTACAAGCTTTATTAATAGTTGTTATTATATAGTCATGCTTTAATTTAGTAAGTTCTGTGTACATATCTTTATTAATTTTATCATTCCTTTTATAATTATTTGTTCTTTTCATTTTATTTTTAATTTTATCAAATATATAATCTTTCCAAATGTTTATCTTAGATATATTTAAGACATTTTACTTGTCTAAATATAGATGTCTCTACTTATAAATAATTTTGATTTTAAAAATTGTTTCTAAACTCAACTCACTACTTTCATGTGTTGGATTTACATTTAAATCATTAGAATTAATCTCTTTCATTAGTATATCATAATAAAGATTTCTGCATATGAAGACAAAGTTATTACTAGCTTTATTAATAGTTGTTATATAGTAATTCTTTAATTTACTAAGTTCTGTATACAATTCTTTATTAATTTCATCTTTCCTTTTATAATTGTTTGTTATTTTCATTTTATTTTTAATTTTATCAAATATATAATCTTTCCAAATGTTTATCTTAGATATATTCGAGCTTTCACTATTAATCAGCTTACTAAAGTAATCATTTAAGTTATTATATAACGAATTGTAAATTTTATTTTTGTCGTTGTTATTATTTAATCTATATTTATACCCTTTTGATAGCAGCTTTCTTAATTCACAATTTTCAATTAATTCTAGATTATGGGTACATATATGTTCATTTATTTTATCAAAACTAAGACTTTTACAATTGCATTCTGTTTCCATTATGTTTCTAATATTATCGTTACATATTGATTTAAATTCTTTATTATAATTAACAATTTTTCGTCCTAATGGCGATAACAACTTTGACCCTATTTTAGGAATATATTTACTTAAATCTGACCCTATTATTTCTTTACTTTTAGAATTATTTAAAAGTCCAGATATATTTATGTTATCTATACATTTATTAATGAAGTTTATGGTTAATGTATATTTTCTATTGTTATTATTAACATTTATTGTACGATTGTAGTATTTGATATCGCAATATTATATTATATTGTATTATATTATATCACTATTATATTATATTAGACATTATATATTATATCTATTATATTATATTATATCAGTATACTATATTATTACATTTATTAAGTCCTCTAAAATTTGTTAGCACAACCGGAATAAACAAGCTTTAATTATCTTTAATTATTCTTTATTATTATAAAAAATAACATAAATATAGCCAGCCTTGTAAATAATTCTAAAATTAAAGAAATAATAGGATCAGATTTAAGTAAATATATTCCTAAAATTGGGTATAAACTCCTACCACCGTTAGGATGAAATATTTGTTATAATAATAAATAATTAAAATCAATCTGTAACGATAATATTAGAAACATAATGGAAACAGAATGCAATTGTAATAGTCTTAGTTTTGATAAAATAAATGATCATATATGTACCCAGAATCTAGAATTAATTGAAAATTGTGAATTAAGAAAGCTGCTATCAACAGGGTATAAATATAGATTAAATAATAACAACGACAAAAATAAAATTTACAAATCGTTATATAATAACTTAAATGATTACTTTAGTAAGCTGATTAATAGTGAAAGCTCGAATATATCTAAGAAAAACAAGTGGAAAGATTATATATTTGATAAAATTAAAAATAAAATGAAAATAACAAACAATTATAATATGAAAAATAAAATTAATAAAGATATGTATACCGAACTTACTAAATTAAAGGATAACTATATAATAACAGCTATTAATAAAGCTAGTAATAACTATGTCTTCATATGCAAAATTCTTTATTATGATATACTAATGAAAGAGGTTAATTCTAATGATTTAAATGTAAATCCAACACATGAAAGTAGTGAGTTGAGTTTAGAAACAATTATTACAAAGTCACTGTTTAATATTGAATAAAAAGGGTATAAAGGTTCAATATTTATAATATCAAACCGTATATTTAATCAGATAATAAAACAATACCTATTTTATATTGGAATCCAGAATTACATAAAAATCCAATAAAACCTAGGTTCATATGTAGTGCGTTTAAATGTACATTAAAACCACTTTCTGTCTATATAAATAAAATACTTAAAGTAATTAAAGCACACTTTAAAAAATATTGCAAGGTAATCGAAATTAATACTGGTATAAAACACTATTTCAGTATTAATTCTACAAAAGAATTTTTAGAACAGACAAAAGGAATAAATTTTCAAATTATAAATACTTACGATTTTAGTTTGCTTATTACAAATTTAGATTTAGCAGCTATTAAAGAAGCGTTAGAAAAATTAATTAATCTTATATTCTGAAAAAAATACTTATATTTGCTATAATAAAGCAAATTTATTTATTTGATGGTTATTTAAACCATCAAATAAATATAATAAGATACTTTGAGATCATATCTTGTATAAGATACTTTTGAGATCATATGTATTCGATTGTGTGTTTAAGCTGTTAAATTTTATGTATACTCTATTTTGTATTCAAAGTACGGAGACAATGTATTGTACAATCTTAGTTTATTAACTTTAGTGCATGTCGTAATTTTTCCTTATGGATAAAATATGGATAAAATTGAATTAATAGAATCCTTCAATATTTTGATAAATCAAAATTATTTAAAAGTAGGGACATCTGTATTTAGACAAGTAAAAGGTGTTCCAATGGGTGGTAATAGTAGCCCAATTATAGCTGACTTGTTTTTAAGCTTTATAGAATATGAATTTGTTCATAACTGTGTAAAAACTAAATCTAAACAATATAGATATATGAAATATATGTTTCGATACATCGATGATATATGTGTATTTAATTCTAATAAGTTTTATTCAATTAGTGAGCACATTTATCCAGAAAGCCTTATTCTTAACAAAACCAATATTAATGATAAAGAAGGTGTATATCTAGATATGAACATTAAATTAACATCAATTAAAAGTACTTTTAATTTATATCGTAAAGATGACATATTTAAATTTACGAGAAACATATTTTTGCATGAGCATTCATCCATACCATATAATATAAAATATAATACATTAAATAATGAAATTTTAAGAATTGCAACAATATGTAATGATATTGGCTTTCTTCAAAATCATTTAAATAATTTAATAGATACATATTTTAAACTAGGTTACTATAAAAATAACATCAAACAGAAAATAGTAAAATATAAATCAACACAATAATATAAAGAATAAATTTAAACTCTTAAGTGGCAAATATTTATGGATGGGTAATAAATAATATACTTTGTATTAGAATAAGATACTATATAAGCAAAGTTCGTCAGAGGAAATGGGTCATTAGCATGTATTTGGCCCCGCTGCTATGTTGGGTAGAGGAGTTAGGGGCTGAAACCTGATAGCATAGCAGTTCCTCCTGATGACCTATACTCCTTATTCTGATACAACGTCTGTTTTTTATTAGTCAATTCATAAAAATTGATTTTTATTTTGAATTTTGGTTTATAATTCATCTTGATATAAATTATTTAAAATCTAAAAACAGTTATTTTGTTTATTTTATAATTATATTAAATACGTAGACTCAATTAGCTGATTTGTCTACTGTTCATTGGTTTATTGATTATAATTCATCAGTTTATAATTCATCTAAAATCTTAAAAAAAAAATTTATTATTATTTTTAACAAAATAATAATTTTTCAAAAAAAGCAAAAATTACAAATAATAAATTGTGTCTAAGTCTTGTCTATCGCTCGTCCCCTCAACCGTGCCCAGAACGCAACTAGCGTTAGCGCGTTGGATGGTAACGCTTAGCCTCTGCAGCAGGAAATCTGTGGACCGCTGCTCTCCGGCCACTGCTGCTATTCACCGACCTATTTCGTGCATAAGGCCTTCCGCCTCTGAGCCCAACGCACCAAACGTTTTTACGACGACCGGCACAAAATAGTAGATCGGTGTCAGGCAGGCGAATTTGCAGCGTTTATTGTTCAATGCTCCACTGGCTATCACTCCCAATGCGGCCACAGCTGTATTTAGATGACTCGGTGCCAAGGTGTCTTGGCAGGAAAAATCCCAAGCCAAACACTTCCCACTTAACCATAGAGTCAGTGACGATACATCCGGCCACCTGTCATCATGTTGCGCCAGTGACTTTGGCTCCAGACGAGATGGGGTTTCTGCCGACATCAGTGCACGCTTGATGAGATCGTTGACTGCGCTGTTGCGTGACAGATTACCGACGGACTTATGGCAGCTGAGGCCATGTCGTCCGCTGGCGTCTACATCCGCTCCGCAGACACATACATGTGGCAGACAGACTGGGGCACCGACGCGCAGAGCAATGGCGATGCGTAGTGACGAGTCGTCGAGTCTTGTGATGAGCGACGAACAGGGACGTGTGTGAAGGAATGCCCCGGAATGAGGTGCAGTAGCCTCAATTAGACGCGCTTTGCTCGCCTGGTCAAGTGCAGCTAACATCACCTTCGATACCTGAACAGTAACAACGGCGTATCCCAGAATTTCTGTTTTGTAGCGAAGGACAGTTGGACTGGCATTAAACCCGCTCGAGACTGCCATTCCGTCACTGCAGTAGTGTATGTCGGTTCGCTGATACGTCAGTAGTCATTTAGTCGCTCTGGCAGGATCCGAGTTATGAGTGTTTGCGACCCGGCGACCGATGATAGGAAGGCTGGTAGAGCAATCTCCGTCGCTCTCCTGATGCCAAGTCTGCCGTTAGCAACTGGTAGTGATGCCTGGTCGGACAGCAACGACGACCGAATTTCGTTGTCGTATTCAAACAACAGCTGCTTCCTGTAGCATGGCGCGTTGCGTAGAGTGAACATCGTCTTCGGTATCGCGAAGCAGTCTTTTAGCAGGAACAGCGCATCGTGAGCGTATAGAAGCGATAGCTGGCTAGACATGCGTTGTAATTCATGCAGTTTTATTTCTAATGTCTTGTCCACGCTCTGCTCACATCCGATTGGTGCTCCAAGTAACATTGCTGATGCTAGGTCGACGTGTTTGATGTCTGGATCGACTGCCTTGAAACTTCTCACAACATCGTTGTCGTCAGTAATGAGCTCACACTTGCCAACATTGATGTCGAGTGCCAGCTCCTTTCCTCGCGCCGTCAACATACTCCAGTTTGAGAGCAACGTGTTCACATCACCACCTAACGTGGCATCATCCATGTACCAGATATCGCACTCGGACTTGATGCGCTTTGTCAGTGTCAAGGCAATCAGGCAGAAGAGCAGCGGACCGACAAATCGCCTTGCTGTGGTCCCTCGTCTGATATCAACGTGTACCGGCCGAAACGTAGGAATGATTTGCTGGAGTAGCCGGTGGACAGGTATGGATACAGCTCTGGTAGCTCTCCGCCTATTACTGTCAACATCGCATCGCGGCTTAGAGTGTTGAAAGCGTTTGCGAAGTCGATTTTCAACATAGCCTGGCCACCGCCAATGTTCGCTAGATAGCAGCGAGCTGCGTGTGCAACTGCCTCTGTTCCGTGTTGAAACCTGAAGCCAAGTTGAGATGGTGTCAATTTCGCGACTACCTTGTCATTCACAGCGCGACAGGCGGCCCTCGATACAAGACGGTGGAGTGTGAAGCCCGCTGCTATAGGTCTGACACCTCCTCCCTTCTTTGCTAGTGCACATAACGATGCACCGTACAAGACTGGCCTCACAGTTGCCGGGAATCTACCAGCCAGGAACATGTTGCTGACGTCCGTTAGCAAAGCTATCAGCTGCTGTCTAGCGGCGCCTGTGAGCAGACTCGTCATATCTTTAAGATATTGAGGACGAAGGCCGTCAAGTCTTCCTGCTGAACTGCTGGGAATGACTTGATCGCAGCAGCAATATCTCCATCAGCGAGCGTAAGTGTAGGATGCGAGCTGTGCGCGTTGCCAATCGTCTGTATGTCCGGTTAGTAGGCGCAGAGCTGCTATCGTTTCATCGTTGAAGGGAGCCAGTGAGTCGTCGCTGACCGCCAGCCTTACTGCACCGCGCATTTCGTGGTCTTCGATCTTCGACGACACCCGCGCAACCAGGTTTTGAAGGTCGTCCGTAGTTGTTTTTTCCTGTTCTGAGTCGCCGTTTGTGCTGCTGGCTGTGACTGGCGAGCACTTTACAAGTATTCTGTCATAGCTTTGTTCACTCTAGTTGCCAGACTCGGTCGGTGCCGTTTGCCGCCCTGCGTTGAAACTACAAGGCAGCTGTGAGCCAAAAGTAGCAGCTGCTGCCAGGCATCCTTGTTGTCTGGGTTGGCAACAATTCGGTCGAGTATTGCCGACACCTTGCCTATAGCAAGCATACGAGATGCCTTAGGTATGTATCTAAGGACTCGACCTGAATGTGCCTAAACCACAACGTCGAATAGTGTCTGAGCCAGCCTATATTCGTTGTTGTCAGCTTGACTAGTTGTTTTAGAGTTGTCTATGCCATCAGCGCCCATGGGATCGGTGGTCAACCCTGGAAGTTGCGCTATAACCGATGAGGGGACACAACCCGATCCAGAACATTGGCTGCCATGTAGTCCGTGACTTTAGACGAAGCCTCCTGATGTCGAATTGAGTTGCCGAAGACAAACCGAGCAGATGTCACTTCTCTTCTGTTGACTGGCTGATACTTTTGAGATCATATGTATTCGATTGTGTGTTTAAGCTGTTAAATTTTATGTATACTCTATTTTGTATTCAAAGTACGGAGACAATGTATTGTACAATCTTAGTTTATTAACTTTAGTGCATGTCGTAATTTTTCCTTATGGATAAAATATGGATAAAATTGAATTAATAGAATCCTTCAATATTTTGATAAATCAAAATTATTTAAAAGTAGGGACATCTATATTTAGACAAGTAAAAGGTGTTCCAATGGGTGGTAATAGTAGCCCAATTATAGCTGACTTGTTTTTAAGCTTTATAGAATATGAATTTGTTCATAACTGTGTAAAAACTAAATCTAAACAATATAAATATATGAAATATATGTTTCGATACATTGATGATATATGTGTATTTAATTCTAATAATTTTTATTCAATTAGTGAGCACATTTATCCAGAAAGCCTTATTCTTAACAAAACCAATATTAATGATAAAGAAGGTGTATATCTAGATATGAACATTAAATTAACATTAACTAAAACTACTATTAATTTATATCGTAAAGATGACATATTTAAATTTACAAGAAACATATTTTTGCATGAGCATTCATGCATACCATATAATATAAAATATAATACATTAAATAATGAAATTTTAAGAATTGCAACAATATGTAATGATATTGGCTTTCTTCAAAATCATTTAAATAATTTAATAGATACATATTTTAAACTAGGTTACTATAAAAATAACATCAAACAGAAAATAGTAAAATATATAAATCAACACAATAATATAAAGAATAAATTTAAACTCTTAAGTGGCAAATTTTTATGGATGGATAATAAATAATATACTTTGTATTAGAATAAGATACTAGATAGTTTTATCAGAGGAAATACGTCCTTAACACGTATTTGTTCCCGCTGCTATGTTGGGTAGAGGAGTTAGGGGCCGAAACCTGATAGCATAGCAGTTCCTCCTGATGACCTCTAATTCTTATTCTGATACAACGTCTGTTATTTATTAGTCAATTCATAAAAATGACTTTTTAAATTTTATTTTTTATTTTTATTTTTATTTTTATTTTTTAACTTGATTTAAATTATAGAAAATCTAAAAACAATTATTAATTTTATTATTTAATTATTAAATTTTGATTTAGCATTATTATGTTTTGTTTATTTTATAATTATATAACAATACGTAGACTCAGTTAGCTGATTTAATTTGTTCTACTGACATGTTATTATTGACCTGTGGACTTTGTTTTCCCGGTAATATGACCTCTGTCAGAAATACTGAAACTATGTATTATTGGTTACGACTTTACTATTATTTTTTCTTATTTTCAAACAAGCATGAATTATTAATTCTTAAAAAAGGGAGAAGTTTGCATCCCAAGGTGTTTACACTTTAAAATGTAAACTGCTTCACGTGATCACGTTTAAGAGACCAGGTAATGGCCAATAGCTAGGTCGCGTAGCGCGTGGAGTGAAGGTGGTAGATCTTTATAGATCTTGTTCCAGCCTGCAACCGCCTTAAGCAGGGCAGCCCCCTGTCAGATGCTGCTGGATGGTCCGTTGTAAGTTTAGTCTGAGTCAACTAAACTAGGTGGCGACACCGAAAAAGCTACGTTAAAAATTATGACTTAAAAGTTACATGTACTCAACAATCTTGGCCCAGCTGCTATGTTGGGTAGAGGAGTTAGGGGCCGAAACCTGATAGCATAGCAGTTCCTCCTGATGACCTCTAATTCTTATTCTGATACAACGTCTGTTATTTATTAGTTAATTCATAAAAATGATGTTTTAAATTTTATTTTTTATTTGTTATTTTTTATTTTTATTTTTTAACTTGATTTAAATTATAGAAAATCTAAAAACAATTATTAATTTTATTATTTAATTATTAAATTTTGATTTAGCATTATTATGTTTTGTTTATTTTATAATTATATAACAATACGTAGACTCAGTTAGCTGATTTAATTAGTATAACTAGGACCTACTTTAGTAGAACCGGAATTGATTGAGATATATGAAATCAATTGGGCGATTGTAATTAGCTTGAACACTTATAAATTTTCTTGTTAATTTTTTTTATTATTAATAAATTTTTTATTATTTAACTTTTATTTGGCATTATTTTTAATTTGCAATATAAAATACGTAGACTCAGTTAGCCTATTTAATTGGTAATGAAAACAAGGCACTTCTTAAACAGATCGCAACACTCAAAACTAATAAAATTCAAGGTTAGCTACATTGAAGCAGTTATTACATTACGCTTTAGCTTTCCTTCTCCCAAAAATGATTTGCATGTGATTTCGCGGATTTTTATCAGCGTATCATCGACCAGAGACTAATTGACTTGTGAAGAATTGTTCTTATTTAAATTATAAATATAGTATTTAAAAAATGATCTTAATATGAATAAAAATGTATATAAAATATTAAAAATTCATTTATATTTTCTTGCAATATTTTACTACTAAAAAGCACTCAGCTCATCTATCAGCACAAGCTAAGAGATGAGCTAATATCCTCATTCAACACAAGCTCAAACATCACAAGCTATAAAATCTTTGCAAATATATTGATAACAATTTTGGAAAAGGTAATACAACACTTTAAAATTCAATTTTAAAATTAATAAAATATACGTTTCTCTGTAAGTTTATTCACAAACACGTTCATTGACATATTTTTCTCAACGGTTATGCTCATATGATTCATTTGATGTTTTTGATAAAAAATATGCCTGTATTTATAATTTTAGAATGAAGATTGAAATTAAATTAAAGATTTTATTTAATCACAAAACAAATGAAAAAAGTAATAACATTCAGTTAAAGAGTGTCAGTTAAAAAGTCTTAGTTAAAGACAGAAACCACAGTTCATTTCTTTCTTGCAATCTTCCATTTCTTCATGGCCTCAAATCCAGGGGGATCTGAGCCCTCAACCGATCCCAAACGCTGCCTTTCGACTGAACTACCCGGGGTATTTCACCCCCGAAGGATCTAATCGGCGCGGACTATGCTAGGTAAACGAAAGACGATGAGCTTAAGAAACCTTAGCCTTTGCTCTGGAGGACGTCCTCTCGTAAAGAAGACCAATCCCGAGAAAGCCAAGGTGCCCCAGAGGCGCACCTGAGTTTTCCCTTTCAATGACAGATGCTGAGCCCGTTTCAGGGACCACCTAGCTTACTTTGGGATACGTTTAAGTCTATCCAGGTCTGCTTTCGCCGACCAGTTCACCGTAACGGTGAACCCCAGGTATTTTACTCGACTAGTGAAGGTGGGAAGTGGTTCAGAGGCAAATATGGAGAAGAGCGCAGAGAGTGATAATCTCTTAAGTTTTTGCTTTGTAGCAGGTGTGCCATGAAAGACGACCACCTGCGATTTAGCTGAGTTTAAAATAAGATTGGATATGGGTAACTGATCTTTTAATCTTAAAAAGAAACGGCTGATGTCAGAGACTACGTCTTTACACCTGTGTCCAGTGAACAGGGCTGTGGTGTCATCAGCGTACACCACAAGACGTTGTTCGCGTTTAAATATTTTGAATAGTTTAATAGAGGCAGCAAGATATAAGATAGGAGAAAGTGGGGATCCTTGAGGTACACCCGTAATCGGGTAGAACTGACGCGTATCAGGGTCGTCTTCATAGTAAAATCGCATGGTGTACAGCAGAATCTCCACCCTTTCCACAATTCTCACAGGCAATCCGAGGGACCTGAGAGAAGAGATCACAAAAGGAATGGAAATGCGGTCAAATGCAGCAGAAAAGTCTAGGAAAACAGACAACTAAACGATGGATAGTCTCCCGACAAAACTGTTCCACTTCACCTACTGCTGAATGGACCTAGCGACCTTTCACGAATCCATGAAAACCTAGAGGGATCAAATTACGCCTACTCAAATTGTATCAGATTTTACGCGCAAGCGCTTTTTCGTAAATCGACACGAGGCATTTTGAATCGAAATGGGTCGCAGATCTTTAAAGCATGAGCAGGATTTTTTCTTTGGAATAAAAACACGCTTACTAATATTGATGCCTGCTACATCGGATGGGGAGGTTTAAAGCATTGTGACGGCTACTCTCTTCTCTGATCTGCTGTCAAAAGCTGACAGACCAGAGAAGAAAGAGGAGCGACGAATTTGGAGGTGCTAGGGAGTGAACCTCAGGAGGTAAGGATATTCGTAACAGATAGATCCCTACTCCTAAAGTTACACCAAGACGGGATTGGTTGAGGTGATTGAGTGGCTCCATATTCGTGTAGGACTAGTGACTCCTCCAAAACTTTATCAAGGCCTACATTTCCTATCCAACCCAATGCTATATACCTCCAGCTAACAAACTTATCCTTCGTGAAAATCTTCCAAAAAGTAGACTGAGAAGGATGAAGACGAGCAGTACTTGTCCTGTCCCTACTCAGCTGGAACTTATATCTAGTGATCCAGTATTCATATGAGAGTGCCTGTCTGACGGAAACAGAGAGATTAGGGAGGTTAAGCAGTTTTGCTAGGACCTTGAGTTTCGATGGAGTGGGGTTGTATATACGACTTTTATAGGTAGTCGATAAAATCGCGGTAGCTTGCGAAAAGAGGTAGGTATTAAATTCGGTAAGACTCTCATTTCCTATTCGGGGAAAGAGTTGGATAGCCGCCTTGAAAGAGGGCCACTCTGACCGGATCAAAGTGAAACCTCCTTCGAAGCAACATATCTTCCTCAATCCTCCAACGAATTAGGTCATGAGAGGTGTACAATTGCTGGCGCGACTGCTCCGTGCACAAGAGTTTTAACAATCACCTCGAGTGAAGCAGTAGAATGTCGAGGATTGAATTTGTTGATGTGCAATGAAAGGTTGGGGAGGGTGATTTATGATTAAGATAACCGTTCCTAGCTATGCGAAGTGCTGCGTTGATCCAACGACCAGTTCTGTCGTTGAAGTCTCTAAGTATCATATCGTAGCCGCTATTAATAATACCATCCAGGAGGTCACGGTTCTTGTGAATCTTCCCGAGACGTATGTAGACATTGGCTAGACTGAGGCGTTTACCGTTCTTACAGAGTGAAACTACCAAACAAGACATGGCTGGACACGAGTAGTATAGTAGGAGGGAGGACCTTAAGGAGCACTTAACTAAGGTCAAGAGTCCTTGAGAAGAAGAGGAGTGAGGTGGGGTTATGTACTGACTATAGTGGGAACTGATATGCTTTGGAATAATTCGAGTAACATCCTGGGGTAGACGGAAAGACCGCATATCCTAAAGAACTATAACATTTGCATCTCTACAAGATAAACGTTTAAGGGCAGAAGCACCTACCAAATTCCACTGAATGATATTCAGTGAAAAAGGCTTCACGAGTACTCTGCATTGTGATGGATTAGTTGGATGAGGGATTGCCTACCTAGACAAAGCTAGGTGCAGGAAGGTTGCCCTTCCCACCACTAGCCACCTCTAAGGAAGGTACTTGCCCCTGGGCAATATCTTCATTTTCCCCTTTGTTGCTTTTGACGAGCTTCCCGATCTTTATTGGTGGGACGGGATGGGCCGAGCCTCTCCTTTTCTTCGATACAAAAATAATCGGTGATACTGGCACTGTAGGATTCGTGTTAACGGCCCAAATGGCCATCAGGATGAAACTTTCTAGCCTCTTGTGTGATGCTTCTATATTTAGGTCTATCAATTTTGTGATCTCAAATCGTCCATCCGCTTTGGACCTGCGATGTTTAAATAAAAGGTGTATGTTTTTCTTTTGGACGGTCAAACAAATTGAGCTTTGTAAGCCTTTAACTTGAGGCAGGTCCTGCGCCGAGCCGGATGGCTTCCCCCAGTTTGTACACGAAGGAATGGCCTTGCAGGAGTCGTTGGAAGAAAAGGAAGAACATGTGGCGGATCCACACAAACCACATGTAGAATGAAGAGTAAAGTTGCGTTCTTATGGCCACGACAAAGTGAAGTATAAAAATGTGTAGTGTACAAGTAACGTCGGAGCTTTCAAACGATAGCAACAATTTTCCCTGTTTTTATTTAAAAATCAACGATAATCCTACGAAAAAAGATCAATTAAAGGTAAATCTAATTACGGATTCAAGTAACAAGGTTAGTAATCTTTATATGGTCTTAGGTGATGGGGAGGTGCTTCCCCCATTCCTAAATTTAAGAATTTGGTGATAATTAAAGCTGAGAAACCGATTGAAAAACACGATCTCTACAATAAATTTTTGAGATCCTTCACCAAACAGTTCCAGAACAGGGTTTTATTTAACTCTGTTAGGTTACACCATGCGGAGGTGAAGATCCCTTTGGTCTCCAATGACCTCGCCGCAAACTACATGGAGTACTTCTCTGCCAATTTGGCTGAATATGATGAAATCTCATCCAAGCCTATCCTGGCCTCGCTAAAAGTTTCAAATCTTCCCTGTATAATGGAAGAAGATATACGTTATTTTATGGCTAAATTCAAGGTCATCAATCTGAGGTCAATACAGGGTAGGGACGGGAATCCTATCCCCGTTGGCTTTTGCAATGCTCCCGTAAATATTGCTGAGTACTTGTCTAATTCTGTGTCGAATCCCTTTATGGATTTCAATATAAAATTCACGATCACAGAGAGGGATGATCTGACCTATCTCCACTGCAACCGGTGTCACAAATGGGGACACTGAGCCTCCAGCTGCAGTGGGACCCCTTCGTGTTGGGTATGCAGCTCCACTAGCTGTCCTTTTCTAACAGCTACCGATCGCTGCGAGCCCCCCCCCATCCTGCTCGAATTGCGGGGGGTGCCATCCTGCTTGGAGCAGGAAATGCTTTCAATTTAAAGAATATAGAAAGTTATTTTTGTTGAAACCGCCCAATCCGGCCAAGTCCTTCGCGGTCGCGGCAGCTCAAAGTATGGATGACGCTGACATTCTACGGATTTTCGATATAAAGACTACGAATGCTGTTCGGCAGATGGAGGAGTTAGTACGATCTGTCCTAACTGCTATCGGAACTAATCCTGTGCTTCCTGTTTCCTCGGTTCCAGATTCGAAAAAGAGGGGGCTGCAGCACATGCCGTCCCCCCGATCAAGATTGAGAAGCTAATTTAATAGATGACTAATAGGGGAAATGAAGATACTGCCTGGGGGCAAGTACCGACACCTGGTGGGACTAGTGGCGGGAAGGGCAACCTTCATGCACCTAGCTCTGTCTAGGTAGGCAATCACCCATCCAACTAATCAATCACAATGCAGTGTACTCGTGAGCCTTTTTCACTGAATATCCTGATGACCTCTAATTCTTATTCTGATACAACGTCTGTTATTTATTAGTCAATTCATAAAATTGACGTTTATTTTAAATTTCAATTTTTTATTTTAACTTGATTTAAATTATAAAAAATCTAAAAACAATTATTTATTTTATTATTTAATTTATTAAATTTTGATTTAGCATTATTATGTTTCGTTTATTTTATCATTATATTAAATACGTAGACTCAGTTAGCTGATTGATCCTTCAGTGGAATTCGAGAGGTGCTTCTACCCTCAGACTTTTATCTGGTAGAGATGCAGATGTTATAGTCCTTCAGGAGACGCGGTCAATCCGTCTTCCCCAGTACATTACTCGATTATCCCAAAGCATATCAATTCCCACTATACTCCGTACATAACCTCACCTCACTACTCTTCTTCTCAAGGACTCTTGACCTTAGTCGAGTGCTCTTTAAGGTCCTCCCCCTATTTAACTACTCGGGTCCAGCCATGTCTTGTTTTGTAGTTTCACTCTGTAAGAACGGTAAACGCCTCAGTCTAGCCAATGACTGCATACGTAATGAGGAGATTCACAAGAACCGTGACATCCACGCCCTCGTGTCGATTTACGAAAAAGCGCTTGCGCGTAAAATCCGCGACCATCTGAGTAGGCGTAATTTGATCCCTGCAGGTTTTCATGGGTTCGTCAAAGGTCGCTCCGTCTATTCAGCAGTAGGTGAAGTGGAACAGTTTTGTCGGGACAATATTCATCCTTTAGTTGTGGCTGTTTTCCTTGACTTTTCTGCTGCATTTGACCGCATCTCCATTAACTTTGTGATCTATTCTCTCAGGTCCCTCGGTTTGCCTGCGAGAATTGTGAACAGGGTGGAGATTCTGCTGTACACCATGCGATTTTACTATGAAGACGACCCTGATACGCGTCAGTTCTACCCGATTACGGGTGTACCTCAAGGATCCCCACTTTCTCCTATCTTATATCTTGCTGCCTCTATTAACCTATTCAAAATATTTAAACGCGAACAACGTCTTGTGGTGTACGCTGATGACACCACAGCCCTGTTCACTGGACACAGGTGTAAAGACGTAGTCTCTGACATCAGCCATTTCTTTTTAAGATTAAAAGACCAGTTACCCAAATCCAGTCTTGTTTTAAACTCCGCCAAATCGCAGGCGATTGTATTTCATGGCACCTCTGCGCTTAAGAAAAAACTTAAAAGATTATCACTCTCTGCGCTCTTCTCCATATTTGCCTCTGAACCACTTCCCACCTTCACAAGTCGAGTAAAATACCTGGGGTTCACCGTTACGGTGAACTGGTCGGCGAAAGCAGACCTGTTCACCCGAAGAATCCAATCGGCGCGGAATAGTCCGCGCCGATTGGATTCTTCGGGGGTGAAAACCGCCGGGTAGTTCAGTCGGAAGGCAGCGTTTGGGATCGGTTGAGGGCTTAGATCTCCCTAGATTTGATGCCGTGAATATGGTAGAAGACTTACACATGCTGTCTTGTTCATTTCTTTTGTTTGTCTTGTAACTGACCCGACATTTATTTATTCTTACACCATGTAATATTTGTTATTAAGAAAATCTTTACTAATGTGAAGTATTTTTTATATAAAATTTGTCAAATTTTCGATAACTTACTGCTATCATTAGCAAGACAAAATGTTAAAATTTTTTTGTAAAATACTAAATCGTAAATAACTAATTATAAAATATTGCAAATATTAATAAAAACTAATATGCTGTTTGCTTATAGATTGGATTTAAGTAGCGTGCAGAATAAAAATAGTCGTCAAAATTCCAATTGTAACATTGACTACACAATCAAATTAACTTGAAATTAGGATTAAATTTGCAAAGGTTCTTTCATCTAATTTAATTGTTAATAAAGCCGACGAGTCGAATTATCGGCAGCCAACATTAAAAAATATAAAAATAGTCATTAAATTTTCAATTGTAACAATGACTTCACAATTAAATTAACTTGAAATTAGGAAGCAAACTATAAATGACTAGTTAAATAATAGTAATCATTAGGAAACACATGTAAGTTTTCAAATTGAAGATTGCGCCTTTCCCTACCATGGTTGATTTAATATCCTACATTTTACATTTTGGCCTTTCTAATGCTGGTTGACGATCATTCGACTCGTCTGCATTTTTTCATTTAGTTGTAGCGAATTGCTGTTGGATTATAGAATTGAAGCAAAGTGTGGTGCCATCAAAAATGTCAATTGTAACAATAACTGCACAATTACATCAACTTAAAATTAGAAAACAAACTATAGATGACTAGTTTGATAATAAATTGCAAATATAGGTAGGTTTACAAATTGAAGGTAAAACCTTCACCTACCAACACTGATTTAATTTGAATCAGTGTTGGTTCAAATTAAACATAGCAGCGGGGCCAAATACGTGCTAAGGACGTATTTTCTCTGATGAAATTTGATATTCTAGTATCTTATTCTGATACCAAGTAGATATTTTATCCAAAAAAATGTTTGCTTCAGAGTTTAAGAGCTTACTTTATACTACTTGTAAATTAAAAATAATGCTTAATAATAAATAATTAGTTTAATAATAATTAAATAAATATAAATAATTATAAATAATAAATATGAGCTTTATACGATTTTATCATGTTTCAACCCCTATTCCTCTAATATTTTATATTAGAGGAATTATATTTTTATTATATTCTATTTATTATTATTTACTTATTCTGTTGATTTATATATTGTAAATTTGATATTTTATTATTTTTTGTTAATGTATAATTCCGGGAAATTAAAATTACCGGGAAAACACAAACAAAGTCTACAGGTCAATAATAACTTGTCAGTAAAACAAATCAGATTAGATAACTGACTCTACGTATTTTATACGATATATAAATAAAAATAAAGATAAATAATTAAATAAGATTTTATACAATGAATATCTAAAAAAATTTATTCTGTCAATATCAAGTTAACATTTAAAATTGAAATTTAAAATAAAGGTCATTTTCCTGAATTGACTAAATAAAGAATTGATGTAATGTTTTACTAGTTTTATAGGCCGATTATTCTGTATCGATGTCCACCAATACTGGTATGCAGTGTACTGCTGTTGGCTTATAGATATGATAAAAGCAGTGTGTAGTGCCATCAAAAATGTCAATTGTAACAATAACTGCACAATTAAATTAACTTAAAATTGGGAAACGAACTATAGATGACTAGTTTGATAATAAATTGCAAATATAGGTAGGTTTTCAAATTGAAGGTAAAACCTTTACCTACCAACACTGATTTAATTTGAAATAAGAAATGATTTTAATTAAATTTGTAAAATGTAAGACGAAAATTTCTTTTATTAAAACTAAATTTCAATAAAGCAGACGAGTCGAGTGATCGTTAGTCAACATTAAAAGGACCGAAACGTGACATGTAGGATTAAAGTAGCGTACAGGATAAAATTAGTCATCAAAAATTTCAATTGTAACAATGACTGCACAATTATATTTACTTAAAATTAGAAAACAAACTATAGATTACTAGTTTGATAATAAAAATCATTAGAAGAAAAAGTTGGTTTTTAAATTGAAGGTTGCACCTTCCCCTATTAACGCTCATTTAATTTGAAATTATAAATGATTTTAATTAAATTTTCAAAATGCAATAATAAAGTCTATAATTAAATCTAAATGTCAATAAAGCAGACGAGTCCAGTGATGGTCGATTAACATTAAAAAGACCGAAGCATGAAACGTTGGTATTAAATTAGTGGCTGATGAGGTCTACCAATACTGAAATGTAGCGTACTGCTGTTGGAAATAAGAAATGAGAAATTTGAAATAAGAAATGATTTTAATTAAATTTGTAAAATGTAAGACGAAAATTTCTTTTATTAAATCTAATCGATAAAAAATAATACTTTTTGTATTTATTCAATGCTGCTCCAAAATTAAAAGATAAAATGTTAGATCGCTATTTGTAGTATTGATACCTTTAATCTATTTTTGACAAATAAAATTCTGTACCTAAAGATAATTGCGATAATAAAAATTGAAAAAATAAAAATTCTCGTAAGTATCCAGTAATTATAATTTATTCAATCTGTTTATTTCGCATGTCAAATATAATAATAGACAATATTATTCGCAGAAATTTTATCCACACTTTCTCGAGCTGTGAAGACCAGTACTCCCAATCGAAACGTTGAACTACATCGAGAAAATTGCCCAGCATTAGATCCATATGTAATTCCTCTACTCCAAATGCAGAATGTTTGCTTGATAGAATTTCTAGTTTTTCAAATACGTGTTTTACATCGTTAACATGTTCAATTAATTCGGACAGAATCCAAAGTAAACGCTCAGAATGTGTATTGAATAAGGATTCTATTCTTTCATCGCTATAATTTCGTTTTTCTTTTACATTTTGTTTAAAGGCTTTGTCGTATTTAAATGCTCGCTCAAACAAGTCACGTCCACTATTCTGAACAATGAGTTTTACCCTGTTGGAAGAATTATTTAACTCTTCCTGCTCGCATCCAGAGAAATACCACATTATTGGTTTACCAAATTCACTCCTCTTACAAATATCAGAGGTTAATTCTCGTGTTTCTGATAATAGATGTCTCTTGATAATGATGTTATTACCGTAAGGGTATGGTATTGAATCTTGAGACTTCAATTGTTTCTTTAAATTGTGGGATTCTGGTTTCTTCCATTTAACACACGAAATTAATTTAGAAACTGTATTTGTAAGTGCTTCCATAATTTTACAAATACATAATTTTAATTTCTTTAAGGCTGTAAAATCACAATCTGATTTTACTTTGGTTATTTTATCTTTCATTTCAAAGATAATCGCACATCAAAGTGTATTTTACGTGCATTTTGAATGCAAAACACTTATTTTACAAACTGACAAACGTCGTTTAAATCTTTGCCAAAGTTGGGCAGTTAGTTACTTTAATGCTTAAGCAGAGAATCAATAATTTGATTTAAATTTACTTGGAAAATTAGATTATTTAGATTTAAATGTCTAAATTCGTTCATGTCAAAAATCGTTTAAATTGTAGTTTTTAAACTACAATTCAAAAGCAATGACGTATAATTAGCAATGCAGTATATTTTCAAAATTGTGTTGTTAAAGCGTTGATGCTTAAATGTCACTTTAATGTCTAGAGATTTGTTTGCAAATTTGAAAAACGTTAAGCAGAAGATATTCATATAAATAAATTGGTTTACTTGATTTTACATGCGTTATATGGATTTACATAAAATAAAACAATTGAAATCTATTATTTTATTAATTACTTTGCAAGCCAAAACTAACAAAATTAATATCGCATCGTCGTAATTCCATCAACCTTTATCGAATTAATTTAGGGAAATAATTAAGTATCTAAATTGCAGTTAAATCTGCTACTTAACGACTATTAAGTTCAACTAAAACTAAACATACATTTTCAAAATCAATATAAGTATAAGTTAGTATAATTTACAAAGATTTGATCACTTTCTTTGCATATGTTAATTATTTAGTTGAAAGTATATCATGTTGTTATCTGATACTCTATTTTATTAGAATGGGTAATTATGTGTTTTATCGGCGTAAATTCGTGTTTTGGGACTGCAAGCAGGAAATGTATCCATGATCAAAACCTTTTTTAATATTCGTAAAGCTAACGAATATTGATCACTCGATTGATCGCGCCACATATCATTAAAAATCTGTTTTTTAAATGCTAATTTTAAATTTTATTTAAGAATTGAAAATAAGACTTTTGAGCATAAAACATTGAAGGCACAAGTTTTTCCCATTCGATTTTTTTAATTCAAAGCATTTTCGATTCGAAGCATTTTAAATATGAAACAATTTAAATTTAATTTAAATTCGATTTTTTAATTCGATGCATTTTTATTCGAAGTAGTTTCAATTAGAAGCATTCTAAACAAAGATAAATTATTACTAAGATAGTAATCTTAGTAATAAAAACTCTCACCCCATTATAAAATATTATTAATTATCCACTCACCCCATTATATTTTCTTTATCAATACCCATTTAAAAACGTATTACTTTGAACAAATTTGATTTAAAAACTTTATCTTATAAATAATTATAAAATATATAATATAAATAAAAATATAGGTGTAATTTATATAATTTATATAAATTAAATTAATTATATATAGATATATAGATATATGAACTCCCTCTTGTGTTTATGCATTCTGATAGTAAATGTTTAAACATATGCAAAGTGTATTTTTAAGAATTTTCGTTAATTTTAACGTTGATAAAAATTATTTGTTAAACTTTTCTTAAGATAAACAGGCCCATTTTGTGAATTATTATATTTGGATAAAACCCATTGAATTATTCAGAATAAAAACTAAAATATGTTGAAAACTAATTATAATTTCAAACTAGACATAAAATATATTCTAAATCGAGTTTGATCTAACTTATACCATTCGAAATTGTTGTCTGGACATTATATGAATTAAAAAGTCGATGCTAAATGTTTGTTTGTTAACAATAAAACATTTAAAACAGTTGTTAGTATAAATTAAAATTGAATTAAATATTAAACACAACGCGCCACATATCATTAAAAATCTGTTTTTAAAATGCTAATTTTAAATTTTATTTAAGAATTGAAAATAAGACTTTTGAGCATAAAAAATATATTTAAATATATTTAAATATTTAAATATGAAACAATTTAAATTTAATTAAAATTCGATTTTTTAATTCGATGCATTTTTATTCGAAGTAGTTTCAATTAGAAGCATTCTAAACAAAGATAAATTATTACTAAGATAGTAATGACCAATGATGTCGACATGCGAATGAAATTATGATTTGTTTATGTTAAAGTTTAAGTTAGTTTGTGAAGCAACAAATAATTGTTTAAGAAAATTAACACAAAGTAACTTTATAGTTTCTATTTTTAGTTCTTGTTCAATCAACGCACAATAAAATCTTACACTAAATTAATGCATTTTATTTAAACACAAACAAGCTTTACACATTCCTCTGTTATGAAAGCAGTGTTCGTTTTATTTAGACAATTTATTTCGCATAAAAACTATAATTATAGCCAACACTATTTCCAAGAATTTTATCCAAACGTGCTCCAAAGAAGAGCACCAGCATTCCCAGTCAAAACGTTGAACCACTTCTAGAAAATTACACAACATTAGATCCATATGTGATTCATTGACACTAAAATTGCAATGATTGACCGCTATAGCTTTAAGCTGTTCGAATACGTAGTCTACGTTATTCAGGTTGTCAATTGTTTGAGAGACTTGACATAGTACGCGATCAGCATGTGTATTAAATAGACTATCTACCCGTTCTTTAGTGAAATTTTGGAATGCTTGAACTTGGCACTTAAACGCTTGGTCATAATTAAACACTCGCTTAAATAATGCATTTCCACTTTCGTGTGCTATAAATCTCACACGATTAATAGAATTCTTAAGCTGGCTTAACTCTTCTTCCGAGAATTCCCATGTTATTGGTTTGTCTTTGTCAATATTATTAGAAATAATCTCAGCCAATTCTCGTGATTTAGTCAGCAAATAACCTTGCGCGGTATAGCTTTCTCGATATGAAGGATTATCGAAATCCGAAGTAACTAACTTGTTTTTAGTGTGTTGCTGTTCAGGACTTGTGGGTGATTTTGATATCAGCGATCCCATCAGTCAGAAAACGCTTGATTGAAAATTACCAAGTTTTTTTAGTTCGCAAAGATGGCTCGATTTAGCTATAAATAATGCAAGAAAAATGACGAACTTGCGTATAATTCAATGTGTCTTATTGCTATAAAAACGGAAATATCAAATTCTTATATCCTTCAATAATTTCATTAGATCTAATGATATTATTAAAATTATATTTCGTTAAATATAATGAAATGTAATAAACTTATAATGATATTCATATAAAATCATGTAAAAAATAAAATTATTAAATAATTGTTTATTTTAAATAAATTAAAGAATAAATTTTTTTTTAATTAAATGATTAATTAAAATTAATCATTTAATATAATGATTTGAGATATTAATTATATTATAAATTATATTAATTATATTAATATATTTAATATAATTTTAAATTAATTTAAAATTATATTATAATTTATATATTATAATTATATTATATTATATTATAAATTATATATTAATTAATAATATTAATTATTTGAGATAATGGGTTATTATTAGCAAATAGTTAAAAAATGATACTGTTGCTTGTTTCTACTGCAAAATCATCTTTGTGATCTAGTAAAATTGATTAAATAAATGAAAGAATTCATCAAAGGATCATCAGCATCGATTCAATGTTTTCCTGATCACATCACTGCTAAATATAAGAAAGAATGATTTGAGTGCACCTTGTAAAAGGCGGTTTCAGAAATTTATTACATTGAAAATATCCTATAATGAGGAATTTTTAACTGCACTGGATCGTTAGACTAGTCGATAAGGCATAAACCCACCGATCAAAAGAACTAAAGTTCAAATCTGAAAGTGCAAATAGTGTTCTAAGGGAATTACAGCGTACACAGCCTCTTCTGATGAGTGCGGGTGTACCATTGCACGACAGTAGCGGACGAAACAATATCAATATGTCAGTCTAAAATCGGGCATGCTGTGAGTCAAGGTGTATTGAGTTGGAAGTAATAAATGATACCTTAGCTTCTTTCTAAAGTTCAAAAGCTAGTTTCTAATGTTCAAATCTAAGAAGTGCAAATAGTGTTCAAACGGAAACTGCTGCGTACACATCCCCTTTTCTACAGTTCAAAAGCTGGTTTCTAGTGTTCAAATCTGAAAGTGCAAATAGTGTTCAAAAAGAAACTGCAGCGTACACATCCCCTTTTCTAAAGTTCAAAAGCTGATTTATAATGTTCAAATCTGAAAGTGCAAATAGTGTTCAAAAGGAAATTATAGCGTACACAGCCCCTTCTAATGAGTACGGGTGTACCATTGCACGATAGTAGCTGACGAAACAATACCAATATGTCAGTCTAAAATTGGGCATGCTGTAAGTCAAGGTTTATTGAGTTGGAAGTAATGAATGATACTGAAGCTGGTTTCTGCTGCGATATCACCTTATGTGATCTAGCAAAATTGATTATATGTTTCCCCCATAAGGAGGCATAAACACCAGGCAGCATTCTATAAATCTTCATTAGACCAAGAAATATAACTAAATTATTTTTGCAATATTCAAAGTGCGAAGTATACCCAGACGTAGACGCGACTCTTCATTGCATCGCTGCAATGTTGAGTTGATTTTAATACACGGTATTAGAATTAATGCATGCAAGTTAAAGTCTGGCATGTTGTGAATTAAGTTACACATTGTCAACTAATATTTGTCAACAAATATTTCAGTTTTGTTTACAACCATACGTGCATTTAAAGTGTAGGAATAGTCTTATAAAATATTTTGTTTTGATAAAATTATGATGCAGAAATTCGTTACTTATCAATAATTTAAATTTCTAAATAAGAATTATAAATCAATGTACAGAAAACATTGACGCAAGATATTATCATCATGATTGAATATACAAATCTCGTTCAAATGAGTTCTTATGATGATAACTCTAGAATGGTTGGCTAAACTATTTATTTTTATAAATACTTATTTTATTGTGAATTACTATACGTTTTTAGTGTAGTACGTAGTAATCCTTTTCAAATCAAATTCTTATTTTATTTGGTGATGAAATTTCTGATGATATGCAGTTTAAATTTTATTTATTTATAATAATTGATTTTCATTTATAAACTTTTTACTATTATTTTAATAAGTTTCAAAACTTTCAATGGATAAATACATTCCATTCATTGAAGGTACAATTTATAATGTCGGACAAATCCCTAGAGAAAAACGTAGCTAATATCTTACTTCTATCAATGTTAACTCGCTCACTATCTGAAGCTGGAAATATGATTATATCATCATTTTGACGATAATAATGGATGGCCTAGGCATACCATAGTGGGCAAATACGCTTCCCAAGGTTTTGATGTTTCAATATGGAGAGCTAGTTTATTAGATTCCAAGGAAAATCAAGCCTCTACAAGAGAAATTCACGGTCAAATTATATTTAAAAATTATATTTAAAAATTATAATAATTAAAAAATAAATATGTATAAGTTAAAAAAGAAAGATAATCATAAATAATAAGAGAAATTGTGACGAATCGAATCCAACGATAAGAAATACATTATTCTATGCTAAAGAAAAACAAGCTTCATCTAGACTGTCTGCGTTGCTATTAAAAGAAAAGGAAAAAGCAACTTACAGGCAGAGAGTTCAGAGATGCATTATCAGTAAGATATGGATGGACACATAATGACGTAAGTAAGTAATGACATTGTGGAGATAATTTTATTTTGATACACACGCTCATATAATAACATTTGAATTACCATAGCGCGACATAACGCTGTGCGAGACGTTCATGCATGCGCATTAAACGAGTGTGCCTTGGATTTCGACCGAGCCTATACTATCAATAGTACACTAAGTACTATTTTCGATGACCGTGCAATCTCAACAGCAAATGATACGTTTAGATGTTGGATGTGCAGGACTTTTTGGCACGCAATTTGAATGTTCTCGAATCATTGTTAGTGTAGTTAACGCATATTTTCAATCTAATGCCGATTATAACTATACAAACTTATTTCAACATAATGAGGAAAGGAAAAAACCAGTATCAGAGCGGATAGGAAAGTCGGACGGCGACAATCTTATAACAGCAATATTTTTAACTATGGGAATCTATGGTAATGACATGAAGAAATTGATCAGGAGAATAGTAGCTATAAAGCATCAAAATCAAAAATAGGCTATGCTGAAGTTATAACTTCATTAAGACGCTGGATTACTTTTACATTGACACGATCGGCTTCTGCGTGTTAAAAATGGGCGAGGTAAATGAAACTGTCAAAAACAGAGCTTTATTGATGCTTGTATTGTTTTATTCAAAAATCGTATTATAAAAAATTATAATAATAAAATATAATAAATTATAAATTATAATAATTAAAAATAAAAAAGGACAAAGCAATACACAGGCTAATTCGCATTGAATATTAAATGTCAATCTGACAATTTTCTATTAATTTCCTAACAATAAATTAATAGAAAATTGTCAGATTGACATTTAATATTCAATGCGAATTAATCTTTGTATTGCTTTATCCTTACGATAGCTCTAATCTAATCACTTAAATAATTATTATTTTTATTAATTTACATAAAAATATAGAATAGAAATGATTTACATTTATTATGAAAAATAAATTTATTTAATTGCGATGTAAATTATAATTTACATTATAATACTAAATAAATGAAACAATAGTTTCTCTAATAGAATATTTCGTTAATAAATCAATTGATTGGTTTTTCTTAATTTAAACAGTTTTTAATATAGCTTTTATTTGATGGCTGAGACCATCAATAACTTAAAAGTCTATATATTTTCAACATATAATTGGTTTGGAATAACTTTGTAAGAATCATATTTCACTTATATCCAATATTTGAATATTACAATTTGAAACTTTATTTAATATTAGTTATTTAATAAACTATAAAAATAAAATCTTTTTTAATCAGCATTTGAAAATGGCTTAAATAATACGAATTGCAAAATCGTTAACTAAATTATTAAGAAATAAATATTGCCTATTTCAATACATATTATATTATTTATCTACTGGTCATATCATAGAAATTAATTTTTATTTTAAATTTTAATAATAAATTTAATCGTAAATAAATATTAATTGCTGATATAAATTAACACGAAATATTATTGACGCATCAACAGAAAAACAACAAAAAATAATACTACAAAAATACGGAGATTTTTTTGTTCATAATTTAAATTGTCAAGACATTTAAACTTGCAGTTAGTAAATTTATTTGTCTACGTGAAATTGTGCTCATTTATGTTTCTACTTTCCATATGATAACTATTCGTTTAACACTTTAAGTTAATTTACAAAATTAATCTTTTTGTAATATAATTATTTGTATTAAACAAGAATATTTGATTAATTACAATGGAATATATCGTAGAATTTATACTTATTTTAATAAATATAAATTTATGTTAATAGATTTATTTTAATTTTACTGATTTACATTAAGAACAATATGAAATGCATAATTCATATTAAAATATAATTCATATTTAAAATTGACTCGCGCAAATGAACATTGAACTTATCTGCTAAAAAGAATGCTTGTATTAGTAAAGAGCCACCTTAAACCATCACATGCATTTATCCGCTATAATGATATTTTCTCTCATAGAATCATCTATTACACTAACACAGTAAATTATTTATAATCCATCCATAGACATTTTCTGCTTAAGAGATTAAATTTATTTTTAATAGTATTTTTTAATTTATATATTTAACTATTTTCTGTTTGATTTTATTGTGATAAAAATATAAATTATTTAGTTGATTGAAATTTTGATGACACTACACGTTGCTTCAATCCTATATTTATAGGCCAACAGAAGTACGCTACATTTTAGTATCTATGAACTTCATCAGTTACTGATCCAATACCTACGTTTCACATTTCGGTCCATTTTAATGTTGGCTGACTATCACTTGACTAGTCTGATTATTGATAATTCGATTGAATAAAATACTTTCTTGCTACATTTTGCAAATTCAATTTAAATTAATTCTGATTTCAAATTAAATTGGCAATTATTTAATTCAAAATCGCTGATTTCATTTGAAATACTAACGCTGATTTAATTTAAATCAGAAATGATTTCAATTAAATTTGCAGAATGTAAGACGAAAATGTTTTATTAATTCTAATTGTTAATAAAGCAGACTAGTCGAGTGATCGTCATCCAGCATTAAAATGACCGAAACGTGAGAAGTAGGTATTGGATCAGTAGCTGATGAGGTCCTCAAATACTGAAATGTAGCATATTGCTGTCGGCTTGTATGATTGAAGCAAAGTGCAGTTTTATCAAAAATGTCAATTGTAACAATGACTGTATAATATTATATTTAATTAAAATATTTAAATGATTTTGAGGAAAGACAATATCATTACATATTATGACAATATTTTTCAAATTTTATTATTTAATGTATTATGCTTAATATTATATGAAATGCATGAATGCTCATGCAAAAATGTTTCTTTTACATTTAAATATGTCATCTTTGTGAATATTAACAATGCAAGTCAATGCAAACTATTTATCCGTATGTGACAAATTGTGTGAACAATAACCAGATACTTTCGAAATATTTTTATTTAGTAATTTTTATTATAATTAAATAAAGTGCAAACTACCATATTTGTTTTTTATTTTCTTCTTTTTATTATTTAAATAGAAAATATTTTAAAGCTTTCAATAATTATGATTTTTTTCAAATAAAATATTGTTTTATTAGTGAATTGACTTTGGATTTACTTTGTTTCCCGATTCTCTTATTAATTCTTTTAATAATAATTAAAAGTATTTTTTCATATCTCAATTTTCTTAATAATTATTTTGTAGAGAAATTTGATAATACTTTTAATAAAAAATAATTTTTTACGTGTTTAAATAATAATTAATAAGATTATTAATTATTTTTTAATTAATAATAATCAATTACTCTTCTAATAATCAATATTGCTTTTGCAATTCATGATGATCCAATAACTTTAGATTCAACTACACCTTATGATATAAAATGATCTAATATTAGATATTACATGATATAAAAAATCATAATATAAAATATCATGATCACGATATTACACGATCTAATATTACACCAAATAATACTACACCTTATGATATAAAATGATCTAATATTAGATATTACATGATATAAAAAATCATAATATAAAATATCATGATCACGATATTACACGATCTAATATTACATGATCCAATATTTTTATGATATAAAAAGTATCATATTTGTTCTTTTAAAAATGTAGACTTTTATATCAATTAATTAAGGTTTAAGTTAAAATATTTTACATTAAACTATTATACGCTAAAATTAAGCTTTAAATTATTGTAAAATATTAGACTATATATTATTTTAATTACAATAAAATAATATTATTATTTTTAATAATTATTTTTAATTAATACGTAAGATTAATTATTATAATGTTTAACTCCTTGAGATTTAATTGTTTCCACAAATAAACCTTGGAAGATGAATGCTAATCCATATTTATGAATATCGTGTATTGCAGAAACGAGCGAAGGAATTAATGCCTGCAATAATAATCAGCAATAGTAAAATTTTATATAAAAAATTTTTAATTTTTTATTAATAAAAAAATTAATAGATAATGAATTAAAATGCAAGTAAATAAGATTCATTTGTTATAACAATAAGTTAATAACTAAACATTTTATTAAAATATTTTATTTAGACCAAAATTTATTTAATTTATGAATAAAAATAAAATTTATTTATAAAAGTATTTTAACGATCAGAAACTACCAGAAAAACTGCCAAGTTCTTAACAGTTACATTAGATGAGCAAAATAAGTATTATAGCAAATTAACAGTTTATAAAAATATCTCAACGATAGAAGCTATCAGAAGAAACTACTAAGATTCTTAACAGTTCCATCTTATGATCTAAAATCAGATTTCGCACCTGTTTATCAACCGAATTTAGTAGCAATGTCTAATACATGCTAATGATGTATTTAATTTAGCTGTCAATAAGAATATAATATAATTAGTAGCTTACGATTTGATCAAATCCTCTTTTGTACGATTTATCGAATTGAAACTAGTGATTTTAACAATATATTGACACAGTGCAATTGTGGAGAATTGAACTTAAAGATTGAAGATAATCATGATGAATTGTTATGCCATTTATATTATTTGATATTATTAATGGCGATATATTTTGCAAAATTAACTTATAATTTCTACTAAAATTAATTAATATAAGACGAAAAATAAAACATTGAAAAATTATTATTTGGTATTCACCTTATTTTGTTTATTTTAAAATAAACATTAACACATTTTGGAAAATTTACAAATCGAAATTCCTAAATTAAAAAAAATTGATGATAAGCCGAAATATTTTCGAAATGCATAGTTATGGAGGTTGGAGAAACGAGTGTTCATCTGTGGATATTAGAAATTTATAAATTAAAAACGTTAACGATATTCATTTAAGTGAAATAATTTCGACAATATTATAAAGAAATAATTTTAATAAAGAGGTAAATTTTAAAATGAAAATATATATATTAAAATCAGAAAGAATTGATATGTTAATATTACAATTGCAATATATTTTGCGAAATAATATAATTTTTAAATTATAATATAATAATATTATATTATAATATAATTTGTTTGATATAATTTTTTAACTTATAATTTATGTGAAAATTATAATTTATTTGGAAATTCACAAAAAACGTATAAGATCAATTAAGTTAGTCTAGATCAATTAAAAAACCAAAAAAATTTAATCTAATCTTTTATTAAATATTTTATTTAAGTTTTAAGTTTTTTTGAACCGATTAATAGATAATAAATCTATTATTAAATCATTTAATAAATCTATTATTAAAGAATTAAAATAAGAGATCGCAAGGACATAATACACAATATCAACTATTATAATAAATATTTGAAATCATCAGGGGAACTGCTTAGTTTGTCAGATTCCGGTCCTTATCAATCGACCAAACAGCAGCGGAGGGGAATACATGCAAATGATGTATTTACAATATTACATTATAGTAAATACACATATTAAATTATAAAAGAATATAATAATATCAAAAAATATTTTATAATAAAGCTAATATAATGTTAATTGGGATATCCATTTTTATATTTTTTTCTGATAAAACCAATTAGAGAATATTGTTGAAATAACTAAATAGTTAAAATCTCATCAAGCTAAATAACTTAACTCTTAAATAATATCGAGTTTATGATTTGTTCTGGGTTAAATTGACTTAATCTCTTCGAGAGATGTATGATCGCAAAATTCTAAATTGAACATGACATTGACATTGATCTTTAAAGGTTTATTTGTGGAAACAAATAAATCTTAAACTTTAAATTTAATAGCTAAAAATTACCTGAACTCAGTTAGCTGATATGATTATCAGATTTTATAACATAGATTTTAACATTAGATTATCAAATTTTTTAACAGATATTTCGATAGCTACTGCTATCGAAATATCGGACAAAAACGTTTTGTTGTATTAAATAAAAATACTTTTCTTCGTTCCATAAAGATTTTATTTATAAAAGAAGAAGAAAATGGATATTTTCAAAAGTTAGATTTTACATTTGAAACCACAAAGAACAATCTTCTATTTTGAAACTAAAATGAGCGTTAAAACATTTACCAGAGATCCAAAGAATTTTTTGAGAGATCCAAAAGAATATCTCACTCATAGTGTCATTAAATAACATAATAAAATTATATAAATATAAGATGTAAATATTGATCATTTGATTATTAGATTATAAAATAAGATTTTTAACTAAGATATACCATTTTCACAAACAAAATTCTAAAAACATTCAACAACATTCATTCAAATAGTAAAATCATTCAAATTATCAATTAACAATTCATAGATCAGAAACTAAAAAAAAACAAATTTATCGTTAATTTCACTTATATTCAAAATTAGATAAAAAGATAAAAAAACTTAAATTTCTATATTGAACGTGACACTGCAATAGGTCATTTTGATATTAATTTACTCCTATTTTATGAAATTAATTACAATATTATATTACGAAATTAGTTGTAATATTAATTTTTAGATTTTTTAATTCGGAGATAAGTATTGCATTGTTCTATTTTATTATTCTACAAAATTCTGAAAATTAGTATAATAATACTACGGTTGTACTATTATTTTATAGTAATAGAATAACTATTACTATATTTTATTACTATATTACTATATTTTATCGGGTATTTTATTCTACTGATGAGTGTTGCCGGGTACTCAATCATTTCGACGTTAAAGTGGTCGTCTAGAAGTGACATGGTGACTGAAAATCGTGAATCAAAGTCCAGTCTAAAAGAAACACCAATTTCTATAAATGCCGTATTTCGTAAGAAATCCTGGACCCTTGTTTACTCAGCACATCCGTGCACCGCTATTATACATGCCGTATCTATTAAGGATCCAACGAGTGCAACGACAATTCAGCAACAACCTCTGCCTAGTGTTTAAGGATGGTCCGCACAGCAATTCGATCTGGCAAAGAGCGTAAGCCTCAGACAATTAAGCAAAGTGTCGGAAACGCCATTTATTCACAATGTCACACAGGCAACCGAAACGACCAGTGTGTACCTCATTCTACTGATGAGTGTTGCCGGGTACTCATCATTTCGATGCTGAAGTGGTCGTCTAGAAGTGACATGGTGACTGAAAGTCGTGAATCAAAGTCTAGTCTAACAAGCAACACCATTTAGTATAAATGCCGTATTTCGTAAGAAATCCTGGACCGTTGTTTACTCAGCAGATCTGTGCACTACTATTATGTATATTATAGTATTGTGCTACTGACGAAAGGATAATCCGAAAACGTTTTTTTAATAAATTGCAAAATAAAGCTTTGTTAAATTTTATATACCTGCTTATTTTGAAATACTTATGAATCCGACAGAAACAAGCTGTGGTTCAAATAACTATATATCGTTGTGTTTTGAAAAGCTTTCGGCTGAAAGCTTTTCAAATAATAATATTCATCGTTTCTCGGTTTATCAATTACTTTATTATATATACTGAATTTTCCGTATTCCTAACTTTTTCGTCTGCACATTACTCGGAAATTGAATATTTATTATTTAATTATTGGAGCTGTATCAAAGGAAAGAAGAAATTTATTTAATATTTCGCTAACTACTGATAGCATCTTCAGAAAATTACCTGAAGTTGAAAATTACATCTTTATAAAATGTAATTTTCTGAACTAATTTTATAAAGGCATATTACATATTACATATTTTTGTAATTTTATATAAGCATGAACATTTTAAAAAACATTGTAATTTTCTGAATATGCTAACAGAAGTTAGCGAAATATCAAAAATTATTTCGTCTTCCTATGATCCAGCCCCAATAATTATTTATCAATAATGGATCAGTATTAACTATTTAAAATTTATTATTTTTTACTTAATTTTCGATATGCACTAATATCATCTTCAGAGTACCTAGAGAAAAGTTTTAATAAAAACTTAGAGTTTGTTCTATCAAAATACAGTGCAGATACGCTGAAGAAGATCCAAATTCGTATCGAAAATAACGTATCAATCAAAAATACATGTCCGAGTAAAGCCAAACAAATTAGAATTTCAGAAAATAAGTGCACAGATAATTTAATGTATAATTTTAACCTACAATATTTTGATTTATAACCTTATTGGGAAAATTTTTATGGATAATAGTCGCAATATTCGTCGAGGTTACTACAAATCCCAAAAGTCCGGGAATTAGCGCGCAGTTTGAAAACACCGAAGCCTCAGAATTATTATAGCATTCTGTGTAAGCAAAATGTACCAGCAGCGATTTAATCTGTTTATTACAAATATTCATTAAATTTATTAAATATATTAAATTTATTATGTAAACAATATCTTATTGATATTGAAAATAATATAAATGCAATAACCTGAATTTTATCTAAAACTCCTTCAGTATTAAAATATTTAGAAAAATATATAATTGCATATCTGGTAATCAATGTTTTACATCGATCTCAAATATTAATTTATGTTTTTAGCCAGAGGTAGTAATACTTTTGGACTATTCAGATGTATCAAACATTATCAAACTACGAGATGTCCAGTGTCCTGTATGATTTGAACAAAACGCATAATTGCAATTCACGTGTTGGAGAGTTGATATACTTTTTTAAACAAGATGTTCTTCAATAGTAGACATCATATCCATATGCGTTACGAATGCCTTATCCTACATTGAATCTATATAATTTCCATGAATTAATTGGTATTGTTCAGTCATCTTTCTTTTTTAATTTATTAGGCATCGTTATTTATGAATTATTAACCAGTTAGTTATATTATGTTAAGGTTTTTCAACTAGATGGGATGATCTGAGAAATTACGAAATTGCCGAAATCATGAAAATAAAATTGAGAGGAAATCTTAGAGTAGGTCTCTTCGGCATAATTCTGAACAGCGAAAGGTTGAGGGTTTACTGCAATTCAACGATTGTTTAAAACCTCTACAACTAACTAGATTGATTAAATTTAACAAAATTTAAGAAAAGTGGAGCATAGAGGTATTATGATTTATCTACTTAATAAAATCCATTTGTCAAAATTTGCAGGTTGCCTGGTCAATGTTGTCGCAATGCAGTAATGTTTTATACAAACTCAGAAGTTGTATATATTATATCATATATTTAAAATGAAGGCATTGCTATCGTTGAATTAATAAAATATTAATGCATTATAAAATGATTGGTAATAATAAAATTAGTGTAGAAAAATAGTAACTACCAAATAGTGGTTGATATTCTACAATACATATTCATTGTTGATATTTTACGTAAATATCAAGCAATCAGTTGGAATATCGTTTATCAGATGTTGGTATAATTTGCTGCTGTTTGTATTTCATTGTAATAAACGTAGCCAGTAATTATGTGCTAAATATCAGTACCTAGAGTATAGGTCAGTATATATATCAAGTTACACATTTAAGTCTGAAAGAATGTGAAATTTTGAGTCATTTTTGTTGTTGAGATAATTCAATTCATATTCGTAATTGTTAGAAGGTAAAAAATTAGATATATTGCAATGTAGTGTTTAAAATATAAATACTTGTAACATATTAGTACAAGCAAAGTGTGGGGATTTAGTACGTCTGTTATTTCTCGGTTCAAACCAAAATCAAAACTAAACATTGATAAGTTAACAACACATTAATGCTAGAAGGTAAAAAGTGGCGATCAGAGAGCACCAAGCGGCTTGAATTCAACTCACCTTAGCTGAACTTCAGAGCGTCTACATTATCAAAACCTGGAAGAAACTTTTTCAGCTACGTTTAGAATTTTGTTTGTATTCTTCTTTTGTAAATAAAAACTTTAATACAAGACAAAGCCTATATGGCTATTCAGTCTGCTTACGGAAATAAGATTAAAATTAAACAAAATGTAGGAGTGATAGAGTTAATAAAATAAGAAACAAAATAGCTTCTTCATTCCATCTATTTGTTTTAGTCACGGAATTGATTCTTAAATAAAATCAGCGTCGTGGACACAACAACGTATTCAGGAAGGCTATTCAGCACTTTAACCACACATCTGGACAATCCTGTGGCAGTCGATAGTTTCCCTGTATGCTGCTTAAAAATGGTCATCGAATTATGTTTTTTGGACATCGAATGTACCAACTTACTGGTTCGTTGAACTTCAGAGCGTCGACTTTATAAAAAACTATGAGAGTTATTTTTCAGTAACATATATGTTTGAAGTTTTGTTTGTATTTTTTGTTTTTATTACTGCTTTTAAATAAAATAATTACATAATTTTTATTAAATATTAATTTTTATTTTTTTTACATGATATAAATATAAATCTTATAATTATATCTTTATTTTTAATTTATATAAAATATAAAGTACGTAGACTCAGTTATCTGATCTGGTTTGTTTTAATGACAAGTTATTATCGACATGCGAATTTGTTTTCTTGGTAATATAATCTCTCTCAGCGATACTGAAACCATGTATTATTGGTGAGGAATAGGGTCCGAAACATGATAACATATCAGTCCATCCTAATGACCTCTGATCCTTATTCTGATAAATCGTCTGTTATTTATTAGTCAATTCATAACACTTGACTTTTATTTTAAAAATCAATTTAAAATTTTACATCTACTGTTGAATTCAACATATGTACTGTTGAATTTAAGGAAACAAAATAAACTTAAGTATACAAATACGGTTTAAATATATTAATTAAACTATATCATAAAATATTAATCATATTAATTAATTATATTCAATTAATTATAATTTATTATACTAATCATAAAATATATAGTTACAAGACTAAAAATAGTTACAAGACTACGGAAGAATTGTCTCATATATTGGATTATAATTAATTATAATCGATTATAACTAATCATAAAACATAATTTTGATCAGTGACTTCTGCTATCAATAGTATTTTGCAGTGTTTTTTGTTATTATCCACAAGCATTTCATAAAAATCAGGATATATCCGACAAAATTTAGTTAAAATAATAACCCTTATAATATCCTATATATTACTATAATATATGGGATTAATACTATAATAATTAGATTAATGATTATAATAATGATTATTATGATGAATAATAATCATATTAATATTAACTTTAATTATAACCCTAATAACATATTTATTTTTACGTGGCAAATGCGTGCCGACGCACGCTTACATGACCACAGAAAAAGAGCAGAAATCTAAATCATGTGTCGATAAGGTAAGTACGGATGCGGTATTTGAATGTAATAAAGGAGGGAGCGCGGTGGACGTCGAGTGGGAGCTGATTCCAGGCGAGTGGGACAGCGACGAGGAAGGATCGGAGAACGTAGTTGTTAAAAGTAATTGGGAACGTGGAGTAAGATGCAATTACGGGAACGCAGTGATAATTGTATCTTATCAATGATGCAATTATTGATAAGATGATAATTGCATCATCCTATGCAATTCATGATGCATAAGATGGGGCGAGTGTCGTCATCTTATGCAATTGATGATGAGGTGGGGCGAGTGTCGTATAAGAAAGGGAGGTTAATGAACGATGGGGAGCCCACTGCGATGAGATGAAAAGTTACGAGAAGGAGGCGGAGTTGTATGCGGATGTGGTCAGGAGATTTTGGCAAGATATGTGGATGTGTGGTCAAAGCGATTGAGATGTAGGAGCATTCGAACGGCGGAGTTGATGATGCGTTGTAGGGGTGGATGATGGATTTTAGAGAAATAGAGACAAGGCTGAGGAAGTAATCGATTTTAGGGAAAAGAAGCGAGGATATAAGAGACATACAGGAACGCAAGTCGATAAGGGGGCGAATACGGCGTATGTCACGGAGAATTAAGTTAGACAAACGGACATTGTCACGAAAGAATGGTTTAAGGGAAAAGTGATCATCGAAATGGAATTCTAAGAAATGAGATTGTAGGCTATTGGGATGATTGATAAGGCAAAATATACAGGGGGAGGGATATGTTAAGTTGACAGGGGAGGATCAACATTTTTTAAACTTTTCTGGGTTTAGAACGAGACCAATATGGGAGAGACGTTTGTAGATAGAATAAAGACAGTTGGATGCAGAAATTGCGATATCGTGCATGGGATGGGCGGTGCATGAGCATATTTGAGGATGTCATCGGCGTATTGTATGACGTTAAAGGAGTAAAGTCTGATAAACGGAGAGAGATTGTCAAGCAGTAAAGATAAAAACAGGATACCTAGAACTGAACCTTGAGGACCCGTCAAAAAAATAGGGATGGGAAGGGAGATGATGAATTTGAGTAAGCGCGAAAAGAACGGTCGGATAGATATGAGGTAAGCCATGCTACGGATGATGAAGAAAAGCCGTTATCATAACGAAGGCGAGAAAAAAGGATGGAGTAGTTGACGATGTCGAAAGAGGAGGAGAGGTCGAGGAATATGAGAACACTATATAGAGTCGTGTCATGATAAATGAGTAGGTCGTTGTAAACTTTCATGCATACGATTTCTGTAGAGTGATTAGAGCGGAAACCGAATTAAAAAGGTGGGTTCAGATTGGATGAAGATAGATAAACGTTGATCCGTATTAAGATAAGGCGCTCTAAAAGTAGGAAAGAGTAGGGAGGAGTGAAATTGGCGATAGCTAGAAGAAAGGGAGGGATCGAGTGATTGTTTCTTAAAGAGGGGACGCACGATGGCGGATTTCCAGTTTGAATGAAAGATACGACTGCGGATAGACTAGTTAAACAAGATGGTGAGGAAATTGATATCAATGAGCATACAAATTTAAGTATGGAGATTGGCAGGGGATCGGCAGGTGAGGTTTTTTTGGCAAGGACATGAAAACAGATAAGACTTTGGCATGTGAGACAGGAAGAAGATGAAAGAGTTCCGGGAAGATGAGGCGAGGTGATTATCAGTGAGATGGAATGGAGACGGGTTGTAAGAGCGCAACGCGGATACTTTGGTCTGGGGGAAATGACGAATAATAATGGAGATTGAGTTAAAAGTATGCCATAGAGACTTCGAGTTGAATGAAGTGTTAATTTTATGCTGTCAGAAGGAGTTGTATTTGGTACGTAGTAGGTGAAGATGAGACCGGCGAAGAGCAATATAGGAATCACTGATAGATAGAGTGAGAAAGCGGATATCATGTATGAGAGAGCTGTGGTATACTCTCAAAGCATGACGGAATCGACGCTTTGAGAGTAGGTGTTGGATTCACCCATTGGGCACGGGGCAAGCGACGGTGAAGGTGAGGCTTGAAGGGCAAGAGAAGATTGAGAGTGGATTTGAGTTCAGAGTCGAAAAGAAAGGCAAGATCGTGAGGAGAGGAAGATGTTATTGCGGGATAAGATAGAGACGATTTGAGAATAATACTGATAATAACCCTAATAATACCTTATATAGTATTATAACTAATACGATATATTAATATATCGTATTAATAGTAATCATATTAATATTATTAATAGTATGTAAATTTTAATTCTTATATATTCTTTATATTTTTGAATATATTTTTTCAGTATAACAATATACTAGTTATAAATTATACCTTGTATTTTATCAAAAGATATTTGAATATTAAAATGTTATAATTAATAATTATAACATTTATACATAATATTTTATTTATTATATTGTAGAAATATTATAATTATTAATTATATCATTCTAATATTACAATTACATTTACAATTTTATAACCTTTTCAAGTTTTTAAATTAAAATTAAAAATTACTTATAGGTCAAGTATTTTACTTATGATATTCATAATTATTCATCATAATAATATAAATTAATTAAAAGATCAAACTTTTGATTTAATTAATTTATTTAGATTCATTTCAAAATGGTAAAATAACAATTGATTAATTATATTGGTTTTACAATAGCTTACCGTAACATGTTTGTAATGATATTTGTTTTGAACGATGTTGATAAACGCCCTTGAAGGTATATATGCGGATGATGTACTAACAATATAAAGACAGATGCTTTAACATATTGAGCAAAGATACTAATAACTGAACAGAAAAAATAATAGAAAATGAGTGATATAACTTTGATAATTAATGCTGTAATACAGGTGATTGATATTTGACTTTTGGGCTTAGACAATTGAATTTATAAAGGCACAAGTAATCGAATTCATTCTCTCATCGTTATCTATATTATAAAAAACCAACTTAGCTCATAAAAACAAAGTATTAAAGGTTATATAATTTTGATGAACTGTTAGCAGCTTAATGCTATCACAATCATCGATATTAATGATGATAACACAAAACGTTTTGATAAAAATTTTTAGAATCGAAGAGACCCTGTAAAATTGTTTATTACATTTTCGAATAACTCAACATGATAACACGAAGAACTCAAAATGTTTACGACACTTTCGGATAATTTATTCAGTCAGCCATAAAACAGTTAATTTTTTTAATTAAATCTGCGATTTAAGTATTTACAAAACTATATTTCACGTAATCAACTTTTACCAGCTATATACAACTTTTCTCGGGTGTCTTGATAATTATTGAATCAAAGAAAATTCGATTAAAAGTTTATTTAATGAAAAATATCGTAAAAAGGAGTATAAGATCATAAGGCTAAATATTTTTTCAGGTTTTGATTAAAAATTATTCAATTTACTAAAAATAAATAATTCATAATTTTAAAGTTTTCTATTTCACTTGCGACTATAATTCGCATTATGAAGCATTTGTACTTAAATTAGCTATATGTTTTTAAATAATTATTGGATTTTGGGTTCGAATTTATTCCACTAAACACAAGATAATTTCCTATAAAAACGTTTTGTTCGTATTTAATCCCTAAATAATTGATTCTTTTGATGTATAGTTTTCAAGTTTTATATTTTAAACATAAAGAATCACAATAACACGCGTTATTATACTTTACTGAAATTCCGCAAGTTCGTGTATACATGAGAATAACACAATAACTAAAATAAATTGATTTTAAAATTAATTAAAAATAAATAATTAAAATTAATTAATTTTAATGAAGAAAACAATTTTTAGTTTAAATTATAAATTTTAATCTTTAAATGTTTTCATGTTTTAATTAGATAAATACAGGTAAAATTGTCGAATTAATGTACTTTGCATGCTCTAAAAAAACTCAAAATTTTAAAGATAATGTTGCGAATACTCTTTGGAAATAAATTATTATTTGCTCTTGATGCTATTTTTAAGTACAAAAGAAAAACAACGTGTAGAATTACAGAGCATATATAGAGATAGAATGAAAGCTATGCCTGTACTAAGAAAATGAAACAACGCAAGATCAAAGCAAAAAATAAGAGAGCGGTTGAAATTCACCATTTTAAAATACATAGGGAAACATGTTAAAAGAAATTAAAAAGTTATAGGTGTTAATTTAAAATAGACTTGTAAAGATTTGAATACTTGAAATAAATTAAATTCAAATACGACAATAAATTTGACTTATTTTGTGTTAGTTAAAGTAGATAATTTTTTATCCATTAAAATGTTTTCTCTGCAAAATGAAATTATTGTACAAATTTGAATAATAACTATTCTCGATAAAAACAGTATTGATAACTATCTAAAGGCAATTGAATAATATTTATTCATAGCACATTAATAATGTTGCCTTTAGGATAATCGTTAGTTAGGATCCATGACAGCTTGTTGAATATACAAACTTACTGCAATTTGCATGGAAAATGTGTATTCTTCTACGCAATCATCAAAGATAATTAATGTCATATTTTTAATAAACAACTTTGTTTACCAAATTTAGATTTAAAACATTTTTCAATTGTAATTGTGATACAAATTTGCTATGCAATTGTAATATTTAATAATGATTTAAAATAAAATTAAATAATAGTTGAATCATTTGAAATTAATAATTTTTACAAAATAAACTGTATGACTTGAACAGAGAAAATTAAAATACGGAGTGGGTCAACGATATAAAATTCAACCCCAGATTAACATCACTTAAAATATTGCATTTATTCTTTGGAGAAACGAATGAAAAATGTTTAACAAGTTCTAGATATTTTTGAATATCTTTGGTTGCCTTTTAAAACAATTTAGCGAATAATTCATATATAGCTGTAAGCAAATCCAGGGGGCTAATCATCTAAAGGACTGTAGATGAATTTTTTGAATCATAGGAATTGATGAACAATACATACAGTACTGTACATCAATATGTACAACATTTTTTCATACAGTACTTTGTTGTACTGTATGAAAATTATAATTACAAAATAAAATTGTATAAATAATTATAAAATTCATTAACACTTATTTATACTGATAAAAATTCTAATAATAATTTAGTTTATTAGAAAAATGAATATTATAATCGGTTTAGTAATAAATAATTAAATTATGTGTTTAACAAATATTCTCTGTTATATTATTATATTATTCTGAGTTATATTCTATGCTATATAATTATATTCTGAGTTTTACATTTTTAAATGAAATGTTTTGTAAAACCAGTTAAAAAATGAATTGATAGCAATAACAGCTAAGCCTAAAAATGAAAACCAAATTGGTATGCCAACGTCAAGATCCAAAAACTTTGCTCGCTAAAATAAATTAAATTACGAATAAATAACAACGTAGTTCAATATACATTATTAGTAAACATATGTCTTTTAAAATATATGAAAATTTTAGTAAATAATTATTCCAATAACGATCAAATTATTAAATTCACAGTTTGCTTGGATTGCTTGTGATTGCTTGGTGGCGAGTTAATTAATGGCATTTTTGTTTAGAGTGTGAACTAAATGTTAAGGTATGCAAAGGGTTATTTATTGGGTTAATAGCTTAACCCAATAAATTTATCAGCAATGATTAAGTAGCGAACATATTGACATATATGAATTATAATAATATCAAGGAATTGTACAACACACAATTAGCTAATATATAGATAAGAAACCAATTTCTCATACTATTTTAAACAATGAAAACTAAATCAAAACAATTATACAAATATCATAATATAATATTGTATAAATTACGTTTCTGTCGAAAGCAATTTAGTATTTTTAACAAATATTACAATTCAATTTGTAAACCGTAATTTTAAATTTATAAAAATATTTGCAATATGGCCATCAAAAAAGAGTAATCAAAATGTTTAATTTTTATTTAATATCATATTTCCATTTCATGTAGAACAGATAATTACATTACAGATATAAGATGTACGCGTATGATTTTGTGAAGTAATGGCGAGTTGTTATACATTTTATAATGAATGAAATTAGCTTACATAAGATAAATAAATAAAAACTAAAATTAAATTAAATTAGCTTACATAAGATTAAATAAAAACTAAAATTTATTACAAATTTAATACAGAAAAATTTAATTATAAATTAATTACAAATTTATAATTAATAAATTAAATTATTTTTTTATTATTAAATAAAATCATTATAATAATTATTAAATATAATCGTTATTAAATAATTTAAATAATTATTAGATTAATTTAATTAAATTTATTATACTAAACTTCATTTTTTATTCTTTATTGAATAAAGTATTCAATACAAAAAATTAAATATTTCTAATTTAAAATAAATTTTTTAAATATTAATTATTTTAAGTATTTATTTCAAATTATTTACAAATAATTATAAATATTAATATTAAATTAATTGTTTTCCCAATAAGGTTTATTAAGCCTCAGCCATATTGGGCCATAAAAGTATACCTATATAAATGGTAAACATTAAAGATGCAAAAAAGCGTACAAGATTAAGAAAACTTGAATATATATGTTTTGATTGATTCGATGGATCATCGATAATGACTTTATTCATTGATAGCTAAAAACGTGAAGTAAGTCGTCAGATTCTATATAGCAATATTTTTATCGTGAGTGGTTTGAGCGCTGGTGAAATTTTAACTATCTTAACACGTTACAAAGTGTTGGCGGCTAAACAAAATCTTTCTAAGTTCAAGGCGTGATCCTTCAAACCAGGTTATTCTTCTTATTGAACTCCACCCATTTATGATCCGCAGCAAAATTGCAATGAGGTATTTGAGAATTTAAAGGCGGGCTTTTGATCAATTCACTTCACCTTCTTCGGCTAAACCTATCGACTGATACTACAAAACACTAGGCGAAATATCTAAATTAATATTCCCATTGAATTATTCTACAGAATTTTTTGTTTTGGAACAGATTTTCATGAATAATTTTTTTTACATTTTTGCTGAGATCAGTCGGCATTCATAATATTAATTCGATACACAAGTACAATTTAAAAATGTATGGAAATTTTCATACAATTTTACAATTTCCATTCATTTTTGGAAATTAAAGTACAGTTCATTTTGCATTTCCATCATTTAGGAATATCGTATTTCAATACATCTTTTACTGTGTCATACCTTCATATTTATAAACCTTCTAACTATTTTAAAATTTCGTTCGTAAACGCATTATTCTTGGCCAATAATTTCATATATTTCTTTATTACATATCTAATAATAAGATTTTCTTAACAAAACGTTACATATCTGCATTTGTGTACTGAAATCACGTATTAATAAGTTTTCACTTGCTTCCGCGCCGTAGACAGAAACCTTATAGTAATTTCTTTTAATTTCTTAAGCTTTTAACATTTTAGAATTGGCATTAATCTTTTAATGTTGACATTAATATTCTCTAAAGCAATCTCCTGGCTTGTATCTTATCTTTGCTTTGTCAAACTTCATATAGACTTCATAAATTTCATATTTTAGACTTAACCAGTCTAAAATTCTTCAGCTTGAACTTGCTCACTTGGATCTGAATCAAATATGTCACATACTTTCAAACCTATTCCAGCTGCAAATCATATAAAACTTCATGTTTTTCATTTTGCAACCCATCTCTTTTGTTTCTTGTTTAGTATAAGGTTATAGCTTACTCTTCGAAGACCTAAGAGGCAATATATTAATTAGATTTTGGACATTTTCATTGACATATTTTCATTGACTATTTCATATTTTTGTCAAATATGTGCAATTCAACAGTCTACAATTTCAACTTATTCTAAATATCGCAATCCGTACTTCATTTTGTTGATTTGATATTTCTATAAACCTGTAAACAAATGGCAAAAATATGAAATAGTCAATGAAAATATGTCAATGAAAATATGTCAATGAAAATGTCTAAAATCAAATTAATATATTGCCTCTTAGGTCTCCGAAGAGTAAGCTATAACCTTATACTAAACAAGAAACAAAAGAGATGGGTTGCAAAATGAAAAACATGAAGTTTTATATGATTTGCAGCTGGAATAGGTTTGAAAGTATGTGAAATATTTGATTCAGATCCAAGTGAGCAAGTTCAAGCTGAAGAATTTTAGACTGGTTAAGTCTAAAATATGAAATTTATGAAGTCTATATGAAGTTTTAATAATAATAATTAAATAATAATAATAAAATAAATAATTGTTTTTAGATTTTTTATAATTTATATCAAGTTAAAATAAAAAAATTGAACTTTAAAAAATGCCATTTTTATGAATTGACTAATAAATAACAGACGTTTGTATCAGAATAAGAATTAGAGGTCATCAGGAGGAACTGCTATGCTATCAGGTTTCGGCCCCTAACTCCTCTACTTAACATGGCAACGGGGCCAAATACATGCTAATGATGTATTTCCTCTGATAAAACTATCTAGTATCTTATTCTAATACAAAGTATATTATTTATTATCCATCCATAAAAATTTGCCACTTAAGAGTTTAAATTTATTCTTTATATTATTGTGTTGATTTATATATTTTACTATTTTCTGCTTGATGTTATTTTTATAGTAACCTAGTTTAAAATATGCATCTATTAAATTATTTAAATGATTTTGAAGAAAGCCAATATCATTACAAATTGTTGCAATTCTTAAAATTTCATTATTTAATGTATTATATTTTATATTATATGGTATGCATGAATGCTCATGCAAAAATATGTTTCTTGTAAATTTAAATATGTCATCTTTACGATATAAATTAATAGTAGTTTTAGTTAATGTTAATTTAATGTTCATATCTAGATATACACCTTCTTTATCATTAATATTGGTTTTGTTAAGAATAAGGCTTTCTGGATAAATGTGCTCACTAATTGAATAAAAATTATTAGAATTAAATACACATATATCATCAATGTATCGAAACATACATTTCATATATTTATATTGTTTAGATTTATTTTTTACAAGTATGAACAAATTCAAATTCTATAAAGCTTAAAAATAAGTCAGCTATAATTGGGCTACTATTACCTCCCATTGGAACACCTTTTATTTGTCTAAATATAGATGTCCCTACTATTAAACAATTTTGATTTATCAAAATATTTAAGGATTCTATTAATTCAATTTTATCAATATATTTATATTTACTTGATGGTTTTATTTTTGTTAGATAGGCGTTATAGTTATTATAAAATATATGTGTATATCTTTTTCCGAATATAAGATTAATTAATTTTACTAACGCTTCTTTAATATCTACTAAATCTAGATTTGTATGAAACGTACTAAAATCGTATGTATTTATATTTTGAAAATTTATTCCTTTTGTCTGTTCTAAAAATTCTTTTGTAGAATTAATACTGAAATAGTGTTTTATACCAGTATTAATTTTGATTACCTTACAATATTTTTGAAGTGTGCTTTAATTACTTTAAGTATTTTATTCATATAGACATAAAGTGGTTTTAATGTACATTTAAACGCACTACATATGAACCTAGGTTTTATTGGATTTTTATGTAATTTTGGATTGCAATATAATATAGTATCTTTCACTTTCAAGACCTTTATTACTTTGCCTCTATTGTACAAATTAAAAAATATACATCTGCACCTATTTTACGCTTCATAGATGTGCACACCATTTTCATTTTATACCAAGAACCATGTAAGAATGAGGAACTTTGTTTAGAATAATTACATTATATTGATACATTGAATTAGTTTAGAAAATTTCCTACCAATATCAATTAAAATTTAGTGTCTAAGGAATTTTATTTCAATTTTACTTTATATAGGTGTATATATTAGATCAATATGTAAGTGCATATGTATTCACAAACTTTTATTATTTTTTTTCAATTTGTAAATAATATTTGAAATATTAATTTTAAAATATTAGTTTCAAATAATAAAACATTAAATACTTCAAATATAAATCTACTACAAAAATAAATCAACAAAATCTAAAGCAGAGAAGCTTCCAACAGGCATGACGCGTTTAATTGCTTAATTTAACTTTTAATTGTTTAATTTTTAATTATTAAAATTTAAAAAAAAATTTCGACGGATCGTTATGATTGATGCTGTTAATTGATACTGATGCTATCAATTAGCGGCTGACATATTCTCAATGAATTTTCAAACTTTTTATAGTTTCGACTTTATGGATTAGATAAATTAAAGCCTTTAATCTATATGGTGGCATAAATACTCTTGCTAATGTTTCGCTAATTTCTTTTTAGGCTATAATTTCTAGTAGCACATTACTAAACACATCCGTTTTCAACGAGTAAAACCAATCCATTTTTACTTTACCTGTACGTTTTAAATGTGTTCACTTTAACGTGTACACATTATACTAACATTGTCTGAGATTCATAAGCATTATGTTTTTCAACTTTACTTTATATATGTGTATATATTATATCTGTATATGTGTATTTAGATAAACTTTTAATTGTTTAATTTTTAAACAATTTAATTAAATTTTAAATTAATAAATAAATAGCGCTTATTAAATATTGGACAAATAGTGTATATTGTCTTCCAATGTGTTTAAATATTTTCTGCTAATATTTAAATTAGTTAACTATTTTGTTTGATTATTTCTTTATTATTTCATTTTATTAATAATCTAATTATATTCAAATTACAATATTTCAATGTATTTAAATATCAAATATTAAAATTTTAAGCAATTATTAATCAATTGAATAAATAGTGTAAATTGAATAAATAAAGTTTATAAAATACATTTATATATTATATTATATAATATATATTACATAAATATATAATAACTAAATATTCTAACTTTCAAAAATAAAAATGTCGCATGACTATAAAACTAATGTCCCTATAGATTTGTGTAGGAGGATTATAAATATGGCACTAGTATCGATATTTGCATCAGATTTTTTGCAAACTCAACTTTTGTGTGATATTCTTATGAGTTTTGCAATTCATCAGACACTAAATTTAAATTAATAAATAATTTTGATATGAATTTATTTTTTTGTATTAATTTGTTTTTTATTGTGAGCAGTCAAAACAGCCTTATGGATATGACCTGTAGTAATAATATTTTTTAATATCAATATTTTTATGTAAAAATTGAATTTTAGAGTTATGGATTTTTGTATTGTCAATTTATCCTTGATTTTTATACCACGCAACAATTGATGAATTTGACTAAAAATAAAATAGACGTTTTTTCATCTCTTAAGCATAAGAATAAGCGCATTCATCATTCCGAATGACAGATCGTTATATATTAATGCTTTATGTACTTGACAACAACAATCTCTTGAAATGGAAAAATAAAAGTACACAAGATTTTGCTTTTCAACCATTGGTCCGGGTGTCGGGTTGTAGAGGCCGTGTACGAACCAAACTACTTTAAACATTGCGATCTCTTTCGATAGTAGGTGTTCTTCGGCCAGTTTCGAGGTTTGATATCTTTAGTATCGAGATCTACCTTGATGTATCTTTCCAGAGTCCGGCCTGGGCTCAGGTAACTTCCATTTCCTTCTGTAACTAAAAGTCTAAGAGACGATAGCTATTCGCTCACTTAGTTAAACCTCTCTACCACGAATAGTAAACAGAAACATGTAAGTATCCATACACCCGCATGCCGTTGCTTTCCGGTAATAACTCCCGAATAGTTTTGGTCCATCCTTAATCCAAAAGTCATCCGGTCAGCGGTGAGTTGACCATTGTTCACCTCTCCTAATTTATTTTTTGTAAATTTGTTTCTTGTCATTTTCATTGTTTTGATTTTGTTTGTTCGGATATCTCCCGTTCCTGATATCCCTTGATGATCCAGCATCGCTACTGTAATGAAACATGCCTCTATGACTCTCTTCCGCCTTTTCGTCCATTGTCTAATCTGCTGTTAGAGTCATCAGAGTGTTTTTGTTTGTTCGGATATCTCCCGTTTCCGACATCCCTCGATGATTCAACATCGCTACTGTAATGAAACATGCCTACATGACTCTCTTCCGCTTTTTCGTCCATTGTCCAATCTGCCATTGGAGTCATCGAAGTGATTTTGTTTGTTCGGCTATCTCTCGTTCCCGGTATCGTTTCATGATCCAGCATCTCTACTGTAAGAAAACATGCCTCCTTGACTATCTTCTGCTTTTTCGTCCATTGTCCAATCCGCCGTTAGACTCATCGGAGTGATTTTATTTGTTCGGCTATTTTTTGTTCCTAATGTCGTTTGATGATCCAACATCGCTACTATAAGGAAACAGGCCTCCTTGACTTTCTTCCACATTTTCATCCATTGTCCAATCCGCCGTTAGAGTCATTGGAGCGATCTGAGATAGTCTGTGAAATGACTATCCCTACGGCTGATACAAGCCGGTTAATCATTTAGCCGCCGATCGACTAATGTCGAATAGACGTTGCCTAGGTCGCTCCATAAAGAGGCTAACTATCAATAGGTGTAAGCTTAATACTCGATCAACTGGCGCATAGCGGCCCATTGTAAAAATCAGTTTTCTAAATTTAATTTCTACCGAAAGGGGATCTAGCGGCTTTTTATGTGTTTGGCAAATTAATAAATGACACCAATTAGTCATAATATTAAAATTGTAAGAAAAAATAATTAAAACGTTTAGGCCATGTAATTTTCAAATTTGTCATCCTATGCAGATAGTTTCTTCTACCTCTCGGGCATAAGAATAAGCTCATTTCTCAATCCGAAACTTTTCTATCATATTTTATGAGTTTTGAAATAAATCTCTTTATACACTAAATTTCAGCTGCTATTCACGATTGTTATTTGTTACAAAAATAATACTAATTTTTTTAATTAAGAATATTTTCATAATTTTAATATTATGGCTTATTGGTGTCATTTATTAAGTCGTCGAGTACATAAAGCATTAATATATATATATATATATATATATATATATATATATATATATATATATATATATAACAAATGATAAATATAATTATTTATCATTGAAATATGAAGGGAAATAAAAATAATTGAATCTTATCTTTGATTTTTCGTTGATCTATCAAAATGTGCGCTGCTAACAATGAACGTGAGGATTGTAAAGAGTTCCAACTAGGTGTGCCAATTCATCATGACGGAGTTAGATACCCTGTAAGTTATGTTGGATCCAATGAACTTATTTAGACAAATATCAAGTCACGGATAATTACATGGACTAGATTATTAGATAAGTTAAACTATATTTCGTAAACGAAATATATGTAAAAATTGACAAGCCTTGCCGCACATGTACGGCATGGCTTGTCACTTTTAGATATTAATATTGTGTGTGATCCAAACTATTCTTACGAGTTCTTATCGTTCAATATTAGTAAGGCTTTATTGATGTCAAAATTTGAATGTAGTATCGATCTTCATGCGTTCCACTCAAGTTTGATATATTGAAGATCCTCCTTGCAAGTTGCTGATCGTCCGGTTACTTTCGCTTTTGTGTGACTTTAATCTTCCAAAGGCCAAATTCGGTCTTAGACCTTGTATTTACCCAGCGCATTGCGATATTGTAAATTTACATTATGTTCCTCCAATTGGCAGTAGTGATCACTGTGTTCTTTAATTGAATTCCAGTCTAGTCTACACGGCAATTCTGTGCCAAATTTGGTGCTGAAAAAGAGTGTTTGGTTTAATAAATAGTTGTGATTTGTTATCAACATTTCGCAATCTTATTCCTCACAATCTACATTGTTCTACGATTACCTACGGTCGTTAAACGCTAAGCTATTGCAAATATCTGATATTTTTGCTCTCTCACGTCATGTACGAGCTCAATCCTTTCGTCCGTCTTGGTTAGATTAGGAACCGCTATCGGTCATAAAATTTCGTAATAAATGGTGGAGTTGGTCCAGGTATGACTCTATTCTCAGTGTTCATTATAATTATGTTCGCAATCTTTGCAATAGAATAAAAAGCAAAAGACGACAGTTTTTTGAGAAGGAGATTGAGTCGAGTATATTATAGCATCCAAAACGATTTTGGTTATATGTTAGAAAGAGTTGAACTTTACCTTTAGAAATAAACTATATTCAAACGGTTAATGGTGTCTTACATGGTGAACACATTATTGCTGAAACTTTGGCAGATTCTTTTAACTGTGTCTGATGATACTCTCGATTTGATTGGGTTCGCGTCTATGTTATCATCGAAAACTTTAGCCAATGACATATATTCTATTCAGTATAACGATGCATATACTGAAATTTTAAAATTGATTTGGTTGGGTCGGCTGTGCCCGACGGTATTTCACCTTTTTCTCAGTTCGTATTTTAGCTCTAGTGCTATGTGGTGACTTTACAATTATTTTGTTACAATTTAAGTCATTCATGGATTTCTGCAATATGAATCTTCATGATTATTCGTCATTTATCCTGGCCAAAGTATCCACGTAGCTCTCTCGCAAACCCGTATCCACCCCATCTCACTCTTCCCAGCCCCGCCTCATCCTCCCGGAACACTTTCATATTCTCCCTGTCTAACCTACCGACGTATCATTCGTCCTTATGCTCTTGCTATCAAAACAGCACCTGTCAATCCGCTGCATACCCCCATATTTAAATCCATATGCTCAACGATATACCCTTTCCTAGCCACCATCACCATGTTTAACTGGTCCATCTGCAGCCGTATCTTCCCTTTACACTAAAAATCCGCCAACGTTCGTCCCCTCCTTATAAAGCAATCACTCGATCCCTCCCTTCCTTCTAGCTATCGCCCCATTTCACTTCCTACTCTTTTTAAGCTTTTAGACTGCCTCATTTAATAAAGATCAACATTTATCTTAATCTCCATTGGTCGATGATACCTTCGACATCGTCGACCACTCTGTCCTCCTTTCTCGCATTTGTTATGATTACGGCTTTTCTTCCTCCTTCTTAGCATGGTTTTCCTCATATTTATCCGATTGTTACTTTCGCTTCTGTTCTAATGCATCATCATTCCATCCCAATTTTCAGCAGGGTCCCACAAGGTTTATTCCCAGATCCTCTGATTTTCTCTCTTCTGCTTAGAGATATCTCTCCGTTTACTAAACCTTACTCCGTTAACGTCATGCAATAAGCCGATAACATACTCATCTATGCTTATTCACCCGCCCATCGCATATACGATATCGGCATTTCTGGTTCCAACTGACTTTCTTCTATCTATAAACGTCTCTCCCGTCATCTCGTTCTAAACCACGACAAGTCCAAAATAATGTGGATCCTCTCCCGTTAACCTAACATATCTTCTATCCCAGAATTTTTTGCCTAATCTATCATCCCCATAGTCCATAATCTCACATTCTTAGGCTTCCATTTCGATGATCACCTTCCCTTTAGACCCTTCGTTCGTGACAATGTCCGATCGTCTAACTTAATTCGTCGTTACATCCGCCGTTTCCGCCCAAAATAGACTTTCGTTCTTGTGGCTCGTTTTTTTATCGCTTCTCTTCCCTAAAATCGATAACTGCCGAACTTGATTTCGCAAATTCTCCAAAACCCATCATCCTACCCCTACAACGAATCATAAACTCTACCGTTCGAGTGCTCCGACGTCTCCATAGTTTCAACCGCAATCCACACATTTTGCCCGACTTTCATGGTCCACCATCCATATCAGCATCCAATTCCACCTTCTTAATCTCCATTGTTCATCAACCTCTATTTCTTAGACGGTACTCGGCCCACCTCTCTCTATCACTGCGTTCATGTCATTACCCTTACTCCACGTTCCCGATTACTCCAACAACTACAATCTTCGATCCTTCCTCATCACCGTTCCCTTGCCTGGAATCAGCTTCCACTCGACGTCCGCCGTGCTTTCTACTTTATCACATTTAAATACCTCCTCCATTCCCACCACCTTCTTGACACATGACATAGATTTTTTGTTATGATCATGTAAGCGTGTGCCGGCACACAGTTACCACTTAAAAGTAGATCCTTTATAAAGTTCATCGAAAACTAGAAGCTTTTATTGGCTGCCTAAGGTACATAAGGGTCTAAACTCCTTTCCGGAAAGACCTATGGTGAACTGTATAGGGACTCGAACTATATATGGTGAACTGTATAGGGACTCGAACTATATATGGTGAACTGTATAGGGACACGAACTAACAAGTTCAGAAGCAGTTTTTTCATAAAGGATACTGATCTTATCCTTCGTAACAATGTACTGGAATTTGACGATAAAATGTACATTCAATCCCAATTCACTGCGATGGGTACTCCCATAGCACCTACGTACGCTATTTTTTACATGGAAATGTTTGAAGCGGATAAGATTAAGACATCTCCAGTAAAGCTACATACATGGCTACGTTATATTAATAATGCTCTGTTGATATAGACCGATGGCGAAGAGAACATTTTCTAATTTTTATACTGATAAATGATGGACCAATAACGTTTACCTGTGATCGTTCTGAATCAGCTCACTTCCTGGACGTGACAATCGAGCGAGTGAAAATATAAGGTCAAAAAGATTTTCACACAAAACTCTTAAGGAAGCCGCAGTCCAATGCTATGTATTTGCATGACAAAAGTGATCATAACAGAAGTACGAAACGATCATTGATACTGAAAGAGACACGACGTATAATTAAATTATCCATCATGCTAACGGCACGGTATGAAGCCATACAAACAATTAAAAGCGATTTCCTGAAACGAGAATATGCAAACCTCGAAATATACCGTGAAATTCGCAAAGCGGACAAACTTAATAGGAACGAATTGCTCCTTAAACGCAGAACTAGGGAATTATAAACGGTAGCTGTTTTTCAAAACGCGTACAAGCTGCACGCTTACAAGTCAACTAAAAAATGAAAGAGTCAAGCAAATAAATTGTTTAAATGGGATCGGATTTGGCGTTTGAAGCACTGCAGGGAAGCTGATTGTCGTATATAAATGGGCAGATTTTCCATGATAGAGAAGTAGCCACGAGGAAGGAGCGGAGTCCAAAGAAGGTAGAGTAGTTTGGGACATAAAAAGAAGGGAATTACAGGAACGCAAGAACATTAAACAGGACGAGAATTAAGAAGAAAAATAAGGTTGGGAAATGAAGGTGTATGAAAAGTTACAAGGCGAAAAGCAACGAGAAGAAGATGAGTTGGAAAATAGACTAAGACAGTAAACAAGTCTTGAGAAAATGAGAGAATATATAAGAGTCATAAATGAAGAGAAAACGATCAATCTACTAATTCGACGGAAGTTGCGGAGTATCAAGGTAGATGAGCGTACTTTATCTCTAACGAAAGGTTTAAGTGAAAGTCGGTTGTCGAAATGGAAGCCTAGGAAAACGAGATTATCAACGATAGGAAGAATTGTAGAATTTAATGATACGTAGGGAGGTTCGAAGCCGAGGCGTCGAGGTAGGATCCACATAATTTTAGATTTATCAGGATTCAGAAAAAGCCGAAGGGAAAAAAGGCAAAGGATTCAGAAAAATGCAAAGGGCCTAATACGGAGCCTTGTGGAACACCGGAGGGGATAGACGAAGGATGGGATAGAGAATAGTTAGAACAAACGCGAAAAGTACGGTTTGATAGATATGAAAAAACTAAGCTACGGTGGGTAAAGAGAAGCCATAATCATGACGAAGGCGATGGAGAAGAATCGAGTGATCGACGATGTCAAAAGCAGACGATAGATCAAACGAAACTATGACACTACATAATTTATGTTCGCGCGATATGAGTAAGTCGTTATAAACTTTAAGACATGCAATTTCGGTAGAGTAATTAGAGCGAAAAGCGGCTTGGAAGGGAGGAAATAAGTTAGAGGAAAAGATATATGTATTAACTTGCTTAAGAACGAGACGCTCAAGGAGTTTAGAGAGGGTTTGGAGAAGTGAGATGGGACTGTACGAAGATGGTATTGAGGAGTCGAGAGATTGTTTTTTGATGAGAGGACGAACAGTGGCGCATTTCCTGATGGAAGGAAATGTACGGCTACGGATGGACGAGTTGAACAATGTGGTTAGGAAGGGTAAGATAGAGGAGCAGATATTTTTAAGCAAGTGAGTGGGAATTGGTCAGAGTGAGAGGTTTTATTAAATCATAACAGCAGAACCGAAGAAACTTCATCAGACGAAACGGAAAGAAGGTGGAATAGTTCTGGGAGGGAAGTATTTTAAGAGAAGAGTGGGTACAAGAGGGCTATGAGTAGTAGGGAAAGTAAATTAGATAGCTTAGTTTGTAGATAAGAAGAAAATTCAAATAAAAGAAAATTCACTACGAAGATGGTCGTGAGGAGTCGAGAGATTGCTTATTTTTTATAAATAAAAAATATAAGACTAAATTTTAAAAAAGAAAAAGCCTTTATAAAGCCTTTCGTGAAAAGGCTTTTTTATGGTTTGACTAATATCTATCCGACCGTTCTTTTCGCGTCTGTTCTAATTCATCATCTTCCCCTCCCATCCCTATTTTTTTGCGGGGTCCCACAAGGCCTAGTCCTAGGTCCCCTGCTGTTCTCTCTTCTGCTTGGCAAACTCTCTCCGCTTATCAAACCTTACTCCCTTAACGTCATGCAATACGCCGATGACATCCTCATCTATGCTCATGCACCCGCACATCGCATACACAATATCGGCATTTCTGCCTCCAACTGTCTTTCTTCTATCTAAAACGTCTCTCTAATCTTCATCTCGTTCTAAACCACGACAAGTCCAAAATAATGTACATCCTCCCCCGTAAACCAAACATATCTCCTCCCACTGTATCTTTTGCCTCATCGATCCTCTTTATAGTTCACAATCTCACTTTCTTAGGCTTCCATTTCTATGATCACCTTTCCCTTAAACCCTTCGTCCGTGATAAGGTCCGCTCGTATAACTTAATTCTCCGTAACATCCGCCGTATCTGGCCCCCTTATCGACTTCCGTTCTTGTATGTCTCTTCTTTCATCGTTTCTTTTCCCAAAAATCGATTACTGCCTTAGCCTTTTCGTCAATTCTCCAAAATCCATAATCCTACCCCTACAACGAAAAATCACCACGGTTCGAGTGCTCTTTCGTCTCCGTCGCTTTGACCACACATCCACATATTTTGCCCAACTCTCCTGGCCCACCATCCACATCCGCATCAAACTCCGCTTTCTTCTCGTCTCATCGCTGTCGGATCCCCATCGTTCATCAACCTTCCTTTCTTAGACGACACTCGCCCCACCTCGCTATCGCTGCGTTCCCGTAATTGCATCTTACTCCACGTCCCCAATTACTCCAACAACTACGGTCTCCGATCCTTCCTCTCGCCGCCTCCCTCGCCTGGAATCAACTATCTCTCGACGCCCGCCGCGCTTCCTTCTTCATCACATTCAAACACCTCTTTCGTTCACACCTTCTCGACACATGATTTACATTTTTGTTTTGTTGTGGTCATGTAATTGTGCGCCGGCACGCATTTGATACGTTAAAATATGTCTTTTATATTTATAAGCTGATCAAACAATTGCCAAATTTTTGAAGCAATATTACGATGTTATGATATACCTTTTCTTATTTGGTTTTGCCTTTCCTCCAAATAATATGCGAGAAACTCTACCTCACTCCATATCATAGCTTTTTTAAAATTTTATCAGCAATTCAAATAATGATGGTTTAAATTTATTCAAAGATCTATTCAATTAGGCATGGAAGCCCTCACATATATTGTTTGTTCTATCATTAAGGTTGCTGTTGAGATCATAATCTCTACTAAAAACTGAATTATTTGAAACAAGCCACGTATTACATACATAATTTAAAAGCTCCTCGATTCTTGAATATACTCTCGGAATTTTTCCATTTATTATTCTCGATCCTTATAACATACGAAAAATGGGTATTTGAGCAAGGGTACTAATTAATTAAAAGGCCAATTTAAAATCATAAATTCCATTAAAAAGTGTTCTTAATTCAAAGCTGTTCAGTTTCCTCATTAAACTTTGTCCGAAGTGAAAAATTATCTACTGATAGAAGCCGTAGGTAATACTTCTTTGACTGCATTAAGCGCGTCTATTTCGAAATAAATTTGAGATTCAGAGGGAGAAATACTAATATATATGTTTTCTAATATCTCTAACAACTTTCTTAGTATATAAACATAAGCAGATCCCTACTTAGAGGATATAAAGATAAATACAAAAGGAAATAACTGACAATTTGCAACATCATGTGTTATATATAGTTGGTAAAAGTCGGGAGAAGATTTAAATGTGGCATCCATAAAAATACAGACAATTAAAACCTGAAAATCTTCTTATAATGTCAACATTATCCATGATCACTATATTGAGTATTTCATCAAAACCTTTATGCATTAGACAATTGACACCGTCTTGCCTCAAAAATCATTCTTCCTTAATACACGAAAAAATGTTTTTGGCCGATGAAGGATACAAAATTCTATTTGTTTCATATTTTTTATAACGGAAGGTATTAGTAAGATACGTACATGCTTATTTGGCTTTTGACAGAGGATAATCATATCTCGAGATATTTAATTTTTATTTTTTAGAAAAAAAATAAAAAATAAAAAATAAAAATGTGTAGTACATATTACGACCTTAAACATTAAATACCTCATCAATAGACAATTGTTCATAACATATAAAACGTATATCAAGAAAAAGTTTAAAAAATAAGATAAAAATTATTTCGAGATAAAACCATTTTTCGCTCAAGTTTTTCAATATGGACACAACGATTTTTTCATATTATTTGAATCAGCGAAGTCTAATATACCAACAACAGTAATGAAAAAAATAAATCATTTTAATGAAATTTTTTAACTTAAAATAAGTTTTTAATGCCGTCTTAAAGTTTTTAAAGAGAGGTAAGCAATTCACGAGCGAATTTCGCCCAAAGCATATTCGCCCGAAAAAGTCCATTCATCCTTTATTCTTTGCCCTTTCCTCCATACAATGTTTAATAGACGCCATTGTGACTGTATTTGCTGTGTATGATATTCTAGAAACTAGAAATAAAAAGTGTTCCTAATACATCTTATTCCCAATTAAAAATAAGGAAATATTAATTTCATGGTGGAATAGGAGTATGGGGAAAATAAAATGTGAGGATTGGGAAATGGGGAAGAGGGAAGGAGATATTTGGGAATGAGAAAGTTGAAGGGGTATTAAGGAATGGGGAATAAAGGAAATGAGGGGAATGACGGACAATGGAAAGCGCTGGAATGTTACGGAAGGTGATAGTGAAAAATAATTCGTTGATAGCATAGACTTAATTCGGTATACATAGCGTTACTTACTTTTCTGACTCATCTCGCGCGATCAAAAATTATGTAGTGTCATAGTTTCTCTTGATCTATCGTCTGCTTTTGGCATCGTCGATCACTCGATTCTTCTCCATCGTCTTCGTCGTGATTATGGATTATGTTTACACACTGTAGCTTGGTTTTTCATATCTATCAAACCGTACTTTTCGCTTTTGTTCTAAGTATTCTCTCTCCTTTCCTTCTTCCATCCCGTCCGGTGTTCCAGAAGGCTCCGTATTAGGCCCTTTCCTTTTCTCTCTTTTTCTCAGTGATTTGTCTTCTATTTCCATACATTTAATTTTCATGTTATGCAATATGCTAATGACATTCTGGACTATGCTCACGCACCTGCTTATCGTATTTATGATCTTAGTGTTTCTGTTTCCGACTGTCTTGCCTCAATTTTCAATCATCTTGTTTCTCTTCGTCTTACACTGAATCCTAATAAATCAAAAATAACGCGGATCCTTCCTCGACGCTTCGGCGTAGAACCTCCCTCCGTATCATTAAATTCTACAATTCTTTCTATCGTTGATAATCTCGTTTTCCTAGGCTTCCATTTCGACATCAGACTTTCACTTAAACCTTTCGTTAGAGATAAAGTACGCCCATCTACCTTGATTCTCCGCAACCTCCGTCAAATTAGTAGATTGATCGATTTCCCTTGTATGACTCTCATGTCTTCTCTCATTTTCTCAAGACTTGATTACTGTCTTAGTCTATTTTCCAACTCACATAAATCCACTCTTCTTCATTTACAATGCATAACAACGAAGTTGACCAAGTTCTTCTCCGTCTTCGTCGTTTTGATCATACATCCCACCATCTTGCTTCTCCCGATTTGCCTTATTGATTGTTATATTCAAATTCGTCTTCTTTTCATTGCTTTTCGCCTTGTAACTTTTCCTACTCCTACATTTCTTAACCTTCCTTTTCTCGAAAATCTCGTCATGATTGCTGTTCTTTGCGTTCCCGTAATTCCCTTCTTTTACATGTCCCAAACTACTCTACCTCTTTTGGCTTCCGCTTCTTCGTTGTGGCTGCTCCTCTCTCGTGGAATCATCTGCACATTAATATTCGCCAATCAACATCAATGCCGTGCTTCAAACGCCAAATTTAGTAGTCGTGTTAGTAGTCTTGTAAGCGTGCAGTTGATTTTGTTGCCATATTTTAACAACAATAATAATTTATTTAAAGTTGCAAGTGCGTGCCAACCTCACGCTTACGAGTCCACTAACTAAAAAACAGCAAAAATCATATAGATAAATTTCTTAAATTGTTTAAATGATATCAGATTTGGCGTTCGAAACACGGCATTTAGGTTGATTGGCGTATATGAATGGGCAGATGATTCCACGAGAGAGGAACAGCCACAAGGAAGGAGCGAACTTAAAAGAGATAGAGTAGTTTGGGACATGTAAAAGAAGGGAATTACGGGAACGCAAAGAACAGTTATCATGACGAAAATTTTCGAGAAAAGGAAGGTTGAGAAATGAAGGAGTAGGAAAAGTTACAAGGCGAAAAGAAATGAAAAGAAGACGAATTTTAACATGAGAATAAATGGTAGGCAAATCGAGAAAAACAAGATTTTAAGATGTATGATCAAAACAACGAAGACGGAGAAGAATTCGGACGGCTGCGTTTACGATGCGTTGCAGTGGAAGAGTGGATTTCGGTGAGTTGCAAAATAGAATAAGACAGTAATCAGGTCTGAAGAAAAGGAGAGAAGACATGATATTCATACAAGAAAAGAAATCGATAAATCTACAAATTTGGCGGAGGTTGCGGATAATCAAGGTAGATGAGCTTACTAATCAAGATATATGAGCGTGCTAGGTATATGAGCGTACTCATATACCTAGTAAACACTCGAGATATGCATAAATAATATCAGCGATGCTGACACTCGAATTCACCTACTCAAAAAATATGTCGAACCTGGTAACGTTCAATTATATATAGCGAAATCCAAGATTAATGTAACTTATTTATTAAGGTAGTATCATTTACAGTGATTTTTGGAAAGATTATATCAAATTAGAATACTATGGTTACAACCACTTAACGATTAACTTTTCAAAAAATTTTGTGGATTCAATCTCGGGTACCAACGATTTATTAGCATGTGTACATATTATTCTAAATTTCCTGGATGTCATACTCAGCGAATTTAGTCACAATAGCCTCCATTAAAATATTTTACTGGGGAAAGGGCATAAAATAAAAGATGTACGGACCTTGATGCACGGATCTGCTTAGTAAACAATGGCTCAGGATTTCTTACGAAATGCGGCATTTATAAAAAATGATGTTGCTTGATAGACTAAATTTGATTCATTTACTGCTAAATAATATATGTAATATATAATGTATATAATGTATATATAATATATAATGGTGTTGCTTGATAGACCGAATTTCGATTCACGACTTTCAGTCTCCATGTCACTTCTAGACGACCACTTCAGCATCGAAATGATGGAGTACCCGGGCAGCACTCATCAGTAGAATAAAGTACACACTGGTCGTTTCGGTTGCCTGTGTAACATTATTAATGAAGGCGTTTGCGACACTTTTTAATTGACTGAGGCTTACGCTCTTTACCAGATCGAATTACTGTGCGGACCATTTTTAAATACTAGCCAGAGGTTATTGCTCAATTGTCGATGCACTCGCTTGATCCTTAACTGTGACATTCTCGGTAATGCTTGCAAAAGCAACTAGTTCACCTGCACACGAACTAGCACTGCAATATATGTCTGACTCTCCAGAAGTAAGAGTTTCCACTGGATAGCCGAGCGCCACTTGACTACCCGAAAATTATGTACACATAGGTTGCTTTCGCCACTTTCTAGCCGTCGGATCACCTCATCGAAAGCATCGTGTTTTCTCAAACAATCTGCATGAGATAAATCACAAAGTATACGAAAATCAGAACCTAACAATCTAAATGCATGCTTGAGTAGAAGTTAACATGATATTTTGAGTCAAGAACAACTTTTAAAAGCCTCAGTTTGACTGACAGTTAGTTTGCCCAGTCGAAAACCTTTCAGAACCTTTAAACGCTTATCAACATCCACATCGCTCTGGAGAAAATTTTGGAAAACACATCGTGAAGATTAATATCGTCATCCAATCTACTTTCCGGATTGTTGCTGAGTTATTCTTTAACACCGCTCACGATAACGTTTAATTCTCTTCGAGAGTTAAATTGTCTGGAACTAGATGCTTGTACTTATAGAGATTGAGCCTCAGAGGTAATTGATGGCCGTTGATGATTTGAGGGATTTACTTTATCTTGTCTTGTCGACTATTTTGAAGGCTAACTTCATGTCGTCGATTATTAACAGGCTTAACGATCATCTGACTTGCCTTCGTAAGATCCTTAATGTTCTCATTGTCATCTACAACAGGCACAGTGGTATTGTTTCTCGCAACTTGCTTTCTTCGAACCATATTTCTTAAAACCAAGAAATTATATAATATACTAAATAGTTCCCTCAGGATGTTTCGTGCGATCTCTCAAAATGAATGAAAGATCGCCTGTTATTAAAATAAAACCCAGAAATATTCAGGTTATCAACTATGGAAGAAGTTTAGAGTTTATTTAACGGAATAAGGCACTAATAAATTGTGCAAATTTCTGACACGAAGTTTTAATTTATTAATTTTAGGGGGTAATGCTACGAACATAGGTTTACAAAAGTATACAACAATAATTGACAGAAGCAAAATGTTGAACACTTTTAACATTGAAATAAGTTCCACCGCCATTAATGGATTAATTGATAGCAAACCAAACGGGAAAACGATTCTAACAAAGATAAGTTATCTTAGCAACTAAGATATGAGCCTTTGATTATTAAATGAGGAAAAATCTACGAAAATATTATAAATGATTTCATTTAAAGTGTGATATGGAGCAATCGGAGTCCTTCGTTGTACAACCTAAAAATTCGGAATCGTCAAGGTAGTCTGTTTAATTTCATGTAGACATTTGTGTTTACCCACATTAAGGTCTATCAATAATAGGTGGGATTTTCTTCGAGATTTCCTTACTTCATTTCCTTATGAATTCTGACAAATTGTATGAACAAGATTCTTATATGTTAAAATGACTTTTTACAATCTAAATCAAGTAATTCATCTTAATATAGTAATCTAGATCAACTATGGCCTCTCTACTTATTCACGTTCTTTCGCATTCAACAAACTATGGCCTCCGCTCTTTTATCATCGATGCTCCACTTGCCTGAAAATCTTTGCCAGCTTACGTCCGTTCTTTCTCGTCGCTTCCATCTTTAAACAACGTCTACGTTCATGCACAATGGCTCTTCCTCCACAATAAATCAAGAAATGCGTTCCCTCGACATTGATCCAACTCACAATTCTATCATACCTCTGCAACGAACTTGTAAATATTTTTTCTTTTCCTCGACGTCTTACCACATTCCCCTATATACTTCCTTCAATTTCATTAACAAATTCATTTTACATTTATTTTGTTTTCTTATTTATTTTTAATTTTTCTTTAAAGTGGGCTTGGAAGCACGCATAGGCGATCATTTGTCATGATAAATAAATAAATCTAAGGCGATTTTCAATCACCCTAACAACATGAAAGAGAGCTAATATTTTAATGATATAAGTAACCTTTTTAAAAGAATCTATTAAAATAGTTACAGGATAATGCATATCTTTGACAAATCCTTATTGTATCGATGGTAAATGTTAACAAAATCAGTCCGATACGCTTGTAAATATGATAGCATTAGAAGAATAGTGTTGTCTATTTATGTGTGAAAAAGTAGAAATGCGTTGTATTAAGGAACACACTCCTGTATAGGATATCAAACCTGTAGAATTATTGGATATTTCAATGTTAAGGGGTACTTCCAATTCTATGAAATCGATATACTTTTAAGGCTCGCTTGGTGATTGGCTCTATGCTTTTTTATCTTGCTGTATATGAGTGAACGTTATATTGCCATTGCTACAACTTAATTTGGTAATATACTGCAATACATCTGAATTACAATCATGATTGTTATCCTCGACATGATAAACCAGATATCACTTTTCAATATCAATCCTATTGTCTGGTATATATCATATAGTTCGTGTCGTTTGAAAAAGCTCTTGTATTCTTATCCAAATACTGGCTGAGCTTATGTATACATTATCCGTAGTTATAGTTGTGCTATTGCGATTTTAAAGTGGATATATCTTGCGAATAAATAGTAATTTAAAGACCATCTCATGTTTCTCATACATTAAAAACTTGTTTTCCCTATCATCTCGACCGTTCAAATCAAAGTTCTTTATTTATGCATTTACATTAAGTGTCAATGAACAGGCAAGAACAATAACAGATCAAAAACCACAGAGCGTTTTCCCCCAAATAAAACGTTTGTCAAGATCTGATCCTTTTTCAATAAATTGTGAAATAAATTGTTAATTATCAATAAACATTAATTTGATTTGTGGTAAATCTGTAAAATTAGACACAAACAGGTCAACATGTCGAAATATTTGTATGCATATATCACGCTGTCTGTCACAACTCGAGAACCCGGAACGTTCAGCCCGTTGATAGTAACAATTTCTCCATACCCTGTGTTAATTTTGATAGTTATTCTCTGGAGGAAAGATTTAAATCCCAGCTATATTTATTTAATTCAATGATAAATTTCTTGTCGATAAATAATGACTCCAATACGAATATAAACTGTTGTAGAATTTTTAACGTTCTCGTCTTATCGAAGTCATCACATGGTCGGTTTCGATGACGTGATTTGAAGCATCGTAAAAAATGTATATCCTCTTTAAATTGTACTTCTTTTTCATAACGTGATCGAAAACAGTGAAGTATCCATTTTTTAAATAGTAATTGTGCTAATATACCCTTTTCGCTATACTCGGCTTAGTTTGACCAACACCATGAATTTGTGTTTACAACACTATCTTATATTCCAGAAGGTTTATTTAAGTATTCCAGTGAGTAAAACACACACAAATACAATGTACAAGAAACAATCGATAGCATTTATTTATCTTTAGATTAAATATCATTCGTATTCTATTAGTTTAAATCCACTACATATTTGTACGGGTGTTTATCGTCCCAAGATCGCTGCGGTTTTTTTCGAATAATTTTCAATTTACTTTAATATCAAGCAAAATAACGTTTTTTTTGTGCATCTTCGAAATCATTATATATTGCATTGATTGACTTTCCTGGTTAAATAAATCCGTGAATAGTAGTAATGCTGGATCTTCCTTAAATACGGTGGAAGCGTCGTTTTCATAAACTAACCATATTTTCAAATTAAGCAACCTCCAGTGAAAATTCTACTGTCACTAAGCTACGTACAAATTTGTCAGGGTTGGGTTTATTGGAGACCGTCGCTATTTCATTTATCTGTTCATTAAATAATTCTAAGTGTGACTTATTTAAGAGTTTAGCTCACGCACCGTTGGTTTTTCAGCTGTTTTACTTGCAATTGCTTTTACTAGAATATTTCGCAAGTCCTCCTGTTGCTGCGATAACAATAGGACAGCATGAACAATTCTCGATCTCACTGATTCGTTCTAAATACTTGGGATGCTTGCGTTGCTCGTGATATTCAAAACATCCTTCTACTGATTTCACATGATACGATTGAGCTAGATTATTAAATATAATAGGACCGAGCTCAATCGTCCGCTCGGTCCTACTACCAAAAATACCATTACACATGGAGTGAATATTTATATTTTATTTTGTGGTTGCTACTACGAATTGTGAATGCTCTTGAATAACGAGATAATAAGCATTGCATTAGCACGTTATGTATGATATTCGATCCTATCACAAAGGTCATTCACTCAAGGACCCATTTGCAAGTAACCCTAGTTCTTTAATTAAAATAAACTTAATAATAAATTAATAATAAATTAATTAATAATAGTACTGCCAGTATCCGTGGTCGCTTTAAAATCGAATTGATGAACTGGTTAAATAATAGTTCATTCTCTTGACTTTGTATCTTACATATTAATATACAAAAATATAAATATTTATCAAATATATATATCAAATTTTGTAGAGAATGGTTAGAACAATAAATATGTTGAGCCGATAACTTGATTACCCACGTCAAAATTTTTATCGCATGGATAATTGATATGTCACATCAACATATTAAGTGGAATGCAAATTTATTTCTTACAGTTTATAAGAATTTTTTACAGTTTATTTTTACAGTTTAGCAAATTTACAATTACTGAAAAGTAATTAGCTAAAATTAATAGCTAATTATAACTATTAACTAATTATATAAAATATAGCTAAATTTTACAGTTTAATTTTATTTTAGAAATATATTTTAATTGAATTAAATTGATTATAAATTAATATTATAAAATTTAATATTTATATTTGCCCATCATGTTCAATGAAAGTAGCAACTATCATTGGGTTGTTATCATCTCGTTTAAGTTATCCATAAGTTAGATGTATTATCCATTAATGTTTTAATACTCATAAATAGAGTGGTCTTCAATTTGAATTTTTCGATCTTGGTTTAAAGATTAAGCATTTTGATCTCACTTTATTATCAGTAATCAGAAACCTAAGCAGAGTTTCTTGGTAGAATTTCTGATTAGTGATCCGGGTTCCAGCAGTCCGGATTTCTATGTGAAGATAAACTATTTCATATATTTGTCAAGCAAATATAAAGCATTACCACAAAAAAAGTTGAAGTAAAAGTTAACTGATTTGCATTTGATGAATATTTTCGATGAATAGTATTTAAGATGATCTCTTTTCTTGCTACATTTGATACTTTTGTTATTTTTGTATTTTAAATTGTAGAATTTTCAAATTCTATAATTTAACTTTTATTGAACTAACTTTTAGATTATAATTTCTGAAGTGTAAAAATGAGTGTAAGTATCACCTTCATATCCAATATATTTAAATTCGATGTAATTGCGTTTTTAAATTTGGATCATAAATTTATTGTTTTACAAGTTAAATTTGTTGATTTCTAAATTGAACTTTCGTATTGAACTTTTATTAATGTAAAATATGTACATATCGTAGTGATTTGAACGTTGTTTGCTGATTTAGCCATTCTACATTGTAATCCACATCCCTTAAATTATGTTCTATTTAATTGGTTTAAGTTACCAAATTTTTAATTGATCATTAGCAATTACCAAGTAATTTACTCAGCGTTGGTATAGTATTTTCGTACTCAATTTTTATATATTCAAAGTCAAGGCAAAATTCCGATCACTTTAATTTTAACATTTATCCATATCCAATCTATTATGGTTAAAATAGAAGATGCAACCGGAATTTAAAATTATCAAATCCGCTTAATTTTACATAATTTCTATAGGAATCAATAAAATTCTTATAGGTCATACTGGAAAAATATTCGTATTATCGTGCCTTTATCTTTATATATTTTCTTTTATCAATTTACTTCACTGAACATATATCGATTGAGAGTTTTTATTATTGAACTGTCTACAGCGATACCTTCTATGTTACCGTACAAATCAGTCTAAATAGATAATGCAGAGTAAAAATATGTTTATCGACGATCTGCATTTATCATCTTAAATTAACTTGAACTTTATTGTTTTGACAATTTTAGGATATGAAATTATATGATATTTTTATTTGTTTTGGTGAATTCGCTCTACAAAAAATAATTATTAATTTAAATAAATAAATTTATTGTGATATTTTTTCAATAAATTGATAAATAATTATTAATTAATTTAATTACTTAATAAATAATAATTAGTGTACGATTTATTATTCTCTGATAGGCATTATCTTTAATATTTGTTTAATGGTCTTGTAATAATGCTTGTTTGATATCCACAAATCATAAATTTTATTAATCAAATCAGATAATTGAGTCTCTGTATTTTATACTAAATATAAATAAAAATATAGATAAATAATTGATAAATAAACAATAAATAAATAAGCAATTATAAATAATTATATAAAATTTTATATAATCAAATTTTAAAATCACCTCAACTTTATGAACTGAATAATAACTAACAGATTTGTTTATTTTATTTATATTTATTAACTAAATATATAACTAAATATATTAACTATATAAATATATTAACTAAATATATTTATATTTATTAACTAAATATAAATAAAAATTAAGATAAATAATAAATAATTATATAAAATTTTATATAATTTATATTTATATCAAATTTAAATTTAAAATCAAACTCAACTTTATGAACTGAATAATAAATAACAGACGATGTTTAAGAATACGATATATAATTATACATATAATATGTGTACGATGTGTAAGAGTTTGTTTGAGAATTTTGCTTTCGCTCAACTAAATTATATTATAAAATTAAATTAATTGATAAATTTTAATTTTATAATAAAATAAAAATATTGTTTAAATATTTGCATTATTTTAATATAAAAACAACATAAATATATTTTAATCCGAGAATTTTATTTATTTCGTGTTTTTATTTAATCTTTTGTATTCATATTTTAATTTCCTTATTTTTAATCTTAACTGATAGTCATTTAATTAATATTAATGGGAAACGAATGCAATTTAAGTTATACATTCAAATTACCAAAGAAATATGACATAGCTGCTATTTGGTATCTATATTTGTTTCAAGGTATATTTTTGTTTATTATAAGGATCATATTTTTTCTAGATTTCTTCAGAAACATATTGATTGATTAAATTTTAATATTTCATGTGTCATTATTAATTTTAGAATTTTATCCTAACTTTTTTAATTCGTTTGTTTGGTATTTAATTATTGATAAAATTAAAAATTAAAGTAACAATTAAATTATTTTTACGAATTTTAAATTAAAAGTAAAAATTAAATTAATTTTTACGAATTTTTAGAAAAATTAAAAGTATTTGTTTTGAAGAAAAAAAATAAAGTAATTTATCTTAAGATCATGGACTACAATGGGGGCACATGTATCGGAATGGTTGGTAAGAATTGCGTAGCAATTGCTGCTGACAAAAGATATGGAGTTCGCTTTACAACAGTTGACATGCAAAAGCCGAAAATATTTAAATTTGGACCAACATTATTCATGGGTCTATCAGGGTTGGCTACTGATGTTAATACGGTGTAAGCCACACAATTATTTTAAGCAAATATCCCTGTTTTTATTTTTTAGACACGAACGCATGAAATTTCGTTCAAATTTGTATGAATTAGAAGAAAACCGCAAGCTTAAACCAGCTGTTCTCGCTAATATGCTTTCTAACTTTCTTTATCAGCACAGGTAGTATTTGTGTTTGAAATTATTATTTAGTTTCCCTATTTCAGATTTGGTCCTTATTTTATATGTCCAATAGTGGTTGGTCTTGACCAAAATGCTGAACCATTTATCTATGAATTCGATATGATAGGTTGTCTTGACAGGAAGCCAGATTTTGCCACTGGCGGAACAGCCCAAGAACAGTGCTTTGGTTTAGCAGAACAATATTGGAAGAAAGATATGGAGCCTGAAGAACTATTTGAGGCAATTTCCCAAACACTACTGAACGGATTTGATCGTGATGCCTATAGCGGTTGGGGCGCCGATGTATACCTAATGTATGCTTTTTTGTTATTGACTTTTACTTTTTAAACGGGACAGTTATTATTTAAATAAAATTTGTTTCCACAAAAGTAGGAATGTAATCAAAAAATAACCAGTAGTTATAATTAATCAATCCAGTTAATTAAGGCCGTATTCATTACCGTATAGTAACGATAATGAATCAATTACATAAGTAGGATTTAAGAATCTGATATCACTTATTGATAAATTAATTGAATATTTGGATTGATTAACTGAATTTTTGTTAAACTTTTGAATTAGTTTAAATTTATAAAAACTTAACGAAACATTAACATTTTATAGAAGCTATATAATCTATATGTTTGGCAGAAGTTATATATTTAGCAAAATTTAATATTGGATATTTTAATTCTGAAAATTAACTAAGGCTTTAAATATTAACTAAATATATTAATAAAAATATTAACTAAGTATTTATCTTATAATGTAAAGTTTGTACTTTAAATAACTGTTAATTATGAAAAAGCTTTATTGTTTTTCGCGTATCAGAAGTCAACAAATAAGTGCAAGATAAATAAAATAATTATATTATTATATAATAAACAATATAAATAATATAAATATATGATAATATAATATATTAAATATAACAATTTTGATATATTGAACATATATTATATTTCAATATATTAGATTGTAATATGTTAAATATTACAATTTTAAGCCATTTGTAATATTTTAAAAATATGATATTTAAGAAAATTTAATTTTTTAACATAATTTTTAATTATTATATTAATATTGTTATATAATATTATATAATATATAAAAACGTATTTGTCTATGGAAATTATTCTTATAGTTTGTACAATTTGTTTCAATTCGTTTCTTTATATCGCTTTATCATAATTATTCGCAATGATTAAAATCCACCTTTGTAGAGATCAGCAATTAAATGATAACAATTGTATATTTGTATACAATTGTATACATCTAAAGTCTTAGTTGATTAACTAAGACTTTAGATAATAATAATTATCTAAAGTAAAATATAATAATAATTATAATTTTGATAATAATTATCAAATTATTATTATTTCACAATAATAATTCTATTCGAGATGATTATAATCAATAATCTATTAATCTATTTTTGGATTAATAGATTGTATAATAAATCTTAAATATATACTTTATTACCTAATGATTTTGCTTTTAAATTGTTATAAAATTAAAAATTTAAATGAATAAAATCAAACAAATTAATCTTTAAATACTTTTCAAATATCTGGCTATAAGTATTTTTAAATAATTTCTTTAATATAAAAATACTATTTTTCTGTTTGACTACATTCTTACATCTATTGGAGTATTTTAATTTGTTGACAATTTTATATTTTTATAATTGATTATTAATTATACTCTTCACTGTAAGATCTTTTTTACTGGATCTATGCATTATCATTTAAGTTTTTACTAAATTTATTTACAAAATGAATTTTCTAAATAAATTTTTTAAATTTATTTCTCGGACCGTGGTAAATCACATTGTAAAACTATATAGAATGTTTTATGCAAATATTATTGCAGTATTTAATCTTTCATAAATTTTAATCTTTCTGTATTTTAAAATATCTTTAATCCTATATAGTTCAACGTTTATAAATATGGAATATAATAGTTATTGCATTTACATTTTATAAAGTAAATTATTATTAGTCTAATTGAACAATAACTCATAACGATTGCCTTGCAATTAACAATGCGCTTGTATTAAAATTAAATAAATTTTATTATTTTTAATATTTAAATTTTTCTAAATTAAAATTAAATATTAAATGAAATTAAAGATGTAAGAATATTTTACAATTCAGGTATAATCTTGATTTTACAAGGTTTCAATTACCGGATTTTCCGATATTTTCGTCATTATATCTTTTACATTGCATATTGTGAAATGTAGCCTAAATTCTATTATGGTCGTTTAAGGTTATATCATCCATGGTTTGTTTTATAGGCTGATTCCATTAGCGAATTTTGAGTGTTATACTTTTAAAAATTGAACAAATCGCGAGAAGTCAACGTAAAATTTATTGTTACAAATTTTCGATTACTACTGCGATCATCATCAAAACATAACAATGTACAATTACAATCAAAAATATATAGGGAAAAATAATCTGACAAAAAGCAATTACCAAGTTAGTCCGAAAAATAAGCTTGCCGTTAGTGGTTGGATGGGTTGGAACATCTGGTATATTGTCCTCAAATTATTATCAGGATCGTGTTATCGTAAGATAATTGTCTCCTCATATTCCTTATAATTCTATCACTATTGTGGGCGTTGTAATCTTTGCGTTGGCGAAATTTATATCGTATCAATGAGCAGCAAAGTGGGTCCACACAGCTGGGCTGGTTTGTCCTAGCCGTATTGCGCGTTTATACCCTAATAACCGAACAGTGAGCTTTTTGCCATTTGACTAATGTAACTGGAACCACAATCATTACGTGAAATACTGTAGATTCCTCCAAATTTTTCATACGTGGGCTTGATTTTGCATAACCCAGAAATACTGGAGGCCCTCTTGCAAAATACCGTACTATGTGAGCAAGTGCTTCTGTATGCTTTTTTTTATCACGATCCTGCCAATAATTTTGTGGGCAATAAACCAGATGTTCCAGCTGCAAAAATGATTAAGAAGCATTTACAACTATCCAGCCACAAGTTAGAAACATTATCTTGTGTAAGCTACTGCGATCACTACTGCGATCATCATCAGAAAACATAATGGAACACCAAAAATATTATCAGAAACATTGTTTCTGATGATGATCGCAGTAGTGATCGAAAATTTGTAAAAATAAATTTTACATTGACTTCTCGATTTATTTAATTTTTAAAATCAATGGAGTCTGCTTACACAATAATTCATACTTTAGCGTTTTATTGATGCTTTAACAAATGTAATTTAGACAATAAAGACTTCTGTTTATATATATTGAATTACATGTATGTTCACCCTTTTACTCTTATTCTTATCATTTAGTGAAAAGGATAAAATCATTCATCGAGAATTAAAAGCGAGGCTTGACTAACGTTTAATTGTTTTCACTAAAAGCTTATTTCCCACTTCCTATTTACTTTAATCTATTTGTTTTTATTACTAATGGAGTATTTCGGCATTTCAACGATCTTGAAGTACACGTTAAAAAGTTAAATTAAATTATAATTTTATTTATTAAAGCTGCATTTTGATTGTAATAAACGTATATGTTGTATCACAACATTTGTGATATAAATTGATTCTCATTCAAAATTTTCGGGTTAAAGGAAGTATCGAATTGCCAATAATTTCATAATGGTTTTTGTCAAAGCTTTTGTCACATGTTTACTGTTAGACACGTTGGTAATAAAATTTCCAAATTATAAATGGCAATAATTACTCAATGTTATCGTCAATATATCAATTATAAAATTGAATATCATAAAATGCACGACGACATCATAGGTATAATTAGTCATTGTGACATTTAAGTTTTGTCCTAACTAAATAACAAAATAAAAGCAAATGCAAAGAAAACTTTCCAACGTTTCTGTATTTTGATCGTCAAGGTCGAGATCTGTCTTAAAAGCCTTAATCGATCTCTTGATTGATGTATTTTCCAAAATCATCCGCAAAACGTACATCGGTTTTCCCTTGATCTTAATTACGACTTCGACAAAACAATTCTAGGAGCCGGTATTCTCTTCATATATGAACACAGTAAGTATAGCCAACCAATCAATGATATACAGCAAAATCGTCCAATCAGACGAATCGTAACAATTTCTTAGCTGAAATTACCTCGGACAATTAGTTGATCGAATACTTTACATTTTGCTAATAAAAAGTAAATCATTGCCTTCCTAATTATACTGAAGGATGTTCAGTGAAAAGGGTATTGACTACTTTCCATGCTTACGTGTGGGAAGGGCAGACCGACAAGCCGCACTCAGCTGTGGAAAGAATGCCTTCCCACTTCTGGTGCATTTTCCCGACCATCATTTTTCTGTTGGATAAAGCTAAAGGGTTCTTATTATTTCCCTCGCTGGAAATGAGGGAATGGGTGCATCTTTAACATCATTGTCCACCTAACTCTTCCCTCGATAGGTAATGTATTGTCAGCCCAGTAGTTCGATGTATGACATGTAAAATACGAGTTGATTAGGCTACAAATAGCTGACTTCATAAGGCTTTCCAAGTTTTTAAAAGTTTACACATTTTTTGTTTCTATCATTGAAACGCTATCATCCATGTTAATAGTCGAGATGGAAACTTGTGAATTTAAGTACGTTTCAGTAAATGACATTCACAGTAAGATTTAAAGTCTCGACGTTTCCTGTGCCAAGCTGAATTGCTCAAATGACAGTTGAGATAAGTGGGTGTGGAGATCTCACAGATATTCTCTGAATGTGAGCTGAAGTCGTTGCATGTCGGACACTTCGGGCCAACTTGCACATTGGCCCCCATTATCCCCACTGGTGGCAATTTTCACAGTGAAGAAAAGTGTGGACCCCGCTGGAGATATGCTTGAAAATAAGATCAGAACCCATAAACGGGTTGCAAATAGATTTGCTTAATAATAATTTGTCTTCGTAAGTTGTTGATGCAAACGCAATCGGCAGAGTATTGCCAGCTTTGATCTTCAATAATCTTATATTGTTTATTGAGAAGGATGTTTTAAATGTTTAGTGAAAAGGATGTTATCAATTATCACAGAGGAAGTCATCGTTTTGTATTCCGTTAAACCATAAACTTTGAGGTGTGACTTGAAAAAATCCAGATATGATTTTGGTAGGCCATTAGTTAAAAATGCAATTCTGTATGATCCTGTGAATTTTTTCAGGCAAGTATGTAGAATTTTTACATGATATGAAGTAGAATCCTAAAATATTCTTCGAAATTAAAAGGTACTCCAACCTTAATTTTCACCAGGTTTGATAGTTGTTTAACCGGCGGGTTTTTAATGATTGCACCTGTTGTGTTCGAGACAACAGCGGACTAACCTGCGTTTGGAGATTGTCTGTTGGATCAGGAATCGTTTTTCTGTTAAATGAACTTACCTTTTCTTCGCCGGAAACACCGGAATTAGCTGAAGTGAATTTCTTTGATGCATCGAAGTATAGAAACTGCATCCTTTTACAAATTAAGTTTATCATAAACTGCGAATTTATTTGTAATGTATTCGCATTAGTAAAAATAACATTGCAGTTCATTTTATAAAGTGTAAATGAAGTTCATTGAAATTAATGAAATATAAAAACGATAAATTATGATATTAATGAAAAACCAAAAATTTTCCAAAACTTTCGCAATTGCTAGCCGCTCATTTTAAACATCGAATGAAGCACAATGTACAATAAGAACTCCTGAAAGTGATATAGAAATATATAAGAAAGTGATATAGAAATATATATTATTTTGTATAAAAATATGTTAATATTATATTAATATTATATATTATAAAATATATTAATATTTCAAGCTAACTTGCGCACTAACAATTAAAAAAAACGTATTCCTTTTGGACTCCTGTGAAAAATTTCGTGTGCTCTTAATCAACGGATAAGCATTTGTGCATATAAAAAATAACTAGAAAGTCCACACAGGTAACAAGCCAGTAAAAACGCGTTATGCACCTGAGTTTCGTCTAGCATCGTAAGGAATTGCTGGTGTCTTTATAGTTATCACAAAAGCAGTCGAAACGTACCCTAACCACTTCATCCGACTGACGATGACTGCTAAGTGGTTAGGAACGTCTCGGTGTGATACATTAGGCTTATGGAGCTGATGATCGAAGTCCAGTTATTTAGCAGCTTATATATATTTATATATATCCTTTAAAGATACAGGGTCGTCCCAATGTTTACAAAATGCAAGAAGCCATATTCCGGTGGTACGGCCAGGTGTTACGAAGTGAAAATTTATCCCTTGAAAAGACCGCCTGAAAGTACGATATCAGAGGCAAGCGTCCGAGAGAAGGACACAAGCGACGATGGCTAGATAGTCTTCATACAGATATGATGTCATCTGGACTTTACTCAGACCAAGCTCAAGATAGAGCGAAATGAAGGACTAAATCCCACATAGCCGACCCCGCCTCAAAAAAGGACAAAGGCTGAAGAATAAGAAGATATGTATATTGATAAATCAAAATTGTTTAAAAGGAGGGACATCTATATTTAGACAAGTAAAAGGTCTTCCAATGGGTGGTAATAGTAGCTCAATTATAGCTGACTTATTTTTAAGCTTTATAGAATATGAATTTGTTCATAACTATGTTAAAGATACATCTAAATTATATAAATTTGGAGACTTCTGTTGTGCTACCCTCGTAGATAAGCTAATGAAGCCTGACCACTCAAACAGTGGAGTGTTCAAAATGCTGCTAAATTAATGCTACTTATCAAAATGGTTTCTTTTTACAGTTTCTTATTTGTCACAATATAAAGCTTTTATGCCTGTATTTTGTAAATTGATTAGAGACTTTTAGTTACGACAGTTCAATTTTAAAATATCATTTTTTAATGTGATTAATGAACTTTAGTGGTGTTAGTTAAAAAGAAAAGATTTATTTTACGTATCAAATACGTGCCGGCGCACGCTTACATGACCAAACAAAACAAAAATGTAAATCATGTGTCAAGAAGGTGTGAACGGACGAGGGGTTTGAATGTGATAAAGGAGGGAGCGCGGCGGATGTCGAGAGGGAGTTGATTCCAGGGGAGTGGGGCGGCGACGAGGAAGGATCGGAGACCGTAGTTATTGGAGTAATTGGGAACGTGGAGTAAGAGTGTATGACGGGAACACAACAATAGCGAGGTGGGCGAGTGTCGTCTAAGAAAGGAAGGTTGATGAACGATGGGGAGCCGACAGCGATGAGACGAAAATTTACGAGAAAAAGGCGGAGTTTGACGCGGATGTGGATGGTGGGCCAAGGGAGTTGGACAAGATATGTGAATGTGTGGTCGAAGCGACGGAGACGAAAGAGCACTCGAACGGCGGTGTTGATTATTCGTTATAAGGGTAAGATAATGGATTTTGAAGAATTGGCGAAAAGGCTAAGGCAGTAATCGATTTTAGGGAAAAGAAGCGATGAAAGAAGAGACATACACGAACGGAAGTCGATAAAGGGTCAGATACTGCGGATGTCACGGAGAATTAAGTTTGACGAGTAGACCTTGTCACTGACGAAGGGTTTAATGAAAAGGTGATCATCGAAATGGAAGCCTAAGAAAGTGAGATTGTGTACTATGGGAATGATTGATGGGGCAAAATATACAGGAGGAAATATGTTAGGTTGACGGGGATCCACATTATTTTGAACTATTCTGGGTTTAGAAAGATGCGAAGATTGAAGATACGTACTTAGATAGAAGAAATACAGTTGGATGCAGAAATTGCAATATCGTGTATGCAATGGGCGGGTGCATGATCATAGATGAGGATGTCATCGGCGTATTATATGACGTAAAAGGCGTAAGGTTAGATAAACAGAGAGATCGCCAAGTAGAAGAGGTAAAAGCAGGGATCCTAGGTCTGAACCTTGTGTGACCCCGAAATTAGTTAATTAGTTAATTCATCTTTGTCTTATGCCGGTGAGGATCAGCTGCTCTTCATGAGTGTTTGCCCTTACCGCTTGAGTCTGTGGCATCTCTCGAATGACGATTTAGTTCGTTTGTAAAATGTAATTTTGTTTAAAAAGTTTCCAGTTTGTTCAATACCTTCAATATTTTCTGTGGAATTGACTAGTATATTACGTATGCAACTCTGAAATATGAAATTTTACAGTAATTTTTAAACGTGGCCACGATAAAACCAATTTTCGCTATCCTTCAATTCCCCAAGTATTAAATCTGTGTATATTGTACGACACAATATACACATCGATTGAATGAAAAAATATTATTTCTGAAAAAAATCAGATCAGCAATCTGTCTACGTATTTAATACTATTTATAAATTAAAAATAGTGATAAATAAAATAAATAATTATAAATAATAAATAATTTGTGTATATTGTACGGCTGAATATGCACATCAATTGAATGGTAAAATATAATTTCTGAGACAAATCAAATAGACTAACTTAGTTTACCTATTTTATGCTATTTATAAATTAAAAATAATGAAAGAAATAAATCATAAATAATTTGAGCATTTTGTACGGCAGAATATACACATCAATTTAATGATAAAATATAATCTCTAAAACAAATTAGATCAGCTAACTGAGTCTACAAAATAAATTATCAAACATATTGATAAATAAAATAAATAATTATAAATAATACAATACATAATATAATGCATATCACGTAATATACTATTTTCTATAATTATACAAAACTAACATATTTTATATACTTATATATTATATACTTATTAATACATATTTTATATATTAATTAAATTCTGATTCGCTATAACAAATTTATAATGAGTTTTGGATGCATCCATAAAATACATTATGGATTCATTTTTAAAATACATTAGGATGCATTATGCTGTCGATACGGATGGACTCCCACAAATATGCCATATCCTGAGTGCAGTTGCGGAAGTAAGATGGATACCACTCACGCTTTAGCTTGTAAACGAGGAGGTTTGCCTACGATTTGTCATAATGATGTTCGTGACGTAATTGCTAGGTCCCATTCTGACATTTGTTCCTGTGTCACAATTGAACCTCTGTTATCCAGTGTCTTTGATCACGTGCCATTTACAAGGAATACGACTACTCGTGATGAAAACGCGCGACTTGATATTGTATATTCGGGGCTGTTTGGAGATATATTTGAGCGAACGTTTTTTGGCATTAATATATTTTCTTCTCATGTTCAATCTTACCAAAACAGAACCCCTGTATCAGTTTTCGATTACAACGAGGCACAAAAAATTGCCAAATACGAAGAACGTATAACTAATGTCGAACACAGTGGTTTCATCCCTCTAGTATTCTCTACATCCGGTGGCATTGGCAACAAGGCAAACATTGCTCTGAAAACGATCGCAAGCAAGATAGCTCATGGGAATCCTCTTAATTACCACGAGGTGATAGCCAACCTGAGAAGAAAAACCAACTTCACGATAGTGCGTGCAGCATCCGCGAGTCTTCGGGATCCGCGATCTACTAGATTTCGCCCGGTTCTCCCACGTTACAGTCATGATATTTTTTATTCTTTTGGAACTGAATTGACCCATTAGCGGGTAACCTTTAATATGTAAAAATATTTGAATAATAAAAAATACAAAAAATATTATTTTTATTATTCACCACTTGTTATGACCAACAAATAAAGACATTATACTCGTTTAGTGATTTTAATAGCCATAAAATTCCCTTGGTCATTCACATAGTCATTGTCTTTGTCATTTATTTTATAATATAATTATTCTGTATTCATTGATTTGATTTTATCGTTTTTGATATAAGTAAAGAAAATATTGATGACTGATTCAGTTAATTCGGGAGAGTTGTCAACCGGTGAACTTGATTCTGAAATCAAGAATCCATCTTTATATTCTGAAGATGTTGAAATTGAACCAACAGAATATCGTGAGCAGTGGGTAATGAAAGGATTACCAGCCTGGGCTCATGGAGGTCTCCCTAATGGTTGGACTAAGGCAACACATGGAAGCGGATTACCAATATATGTTCATTCCGAAACGAAGACTATATGTTTATCTAAACCGTATCGACTTGGAAGCGCAGATCTAAAGTCTCACCGAATTCCAACCTGTGCAATCCCGTGTTTGTATTATCATTCAATTTGTAAGGATAATTCGATTTCTTCATGCCAATCAGTTACCTCAACTAAGGAAGGGAAATATGACCATAATCCAGCAGGGAAAGATTCGACTGAATTTGAAATACCTAAACCTTTCACAATTAGTGAAGTGGCTACATTCAATGTAAAGAAGGGCTGCTCGAATTCTCTTAAGGCGTTTGAATTTGGGTCACTGTCGGAAGGCCAGCTAAGATCGTATTGCCAGCGAAAGTTTGATTTTGAACTTATTAGTCTGCCGTATTTTGCTAATTTTGCTAGCAAGTGTAAGTTTCTTAAAAATAAACGACTGAAAAGGGAGTTAACTGATTCAACGCCGCAGAGTGATTTGAAGCGTTCTAAAGCGAACAACGAAACGCTTACTTTTCTTCCATTGGTATCCACTAGAGATGATACTACTACGTGCCCTTTAGAAGATGGTGAACTCACAAGTTCTTTAGATATTACAATGAGTTCAACACTTCAACAATTGCATACATTGTGTTCTACAGTTTTAAATCAACCATTGACGTATGAACTAGATGTGAATCCCAGAGATATAAATAATCGATTTAAAGTTTATGTAAAGATCAATAATGAATTGATTAGTGAAAGCACAGGCCGAAGCAAAAAGATAGCAAAAATTTACGCTGCCAATAAAGCGTTACAAGTACTGAAGCAACGCAGAATAACTCACCCAACACTTCATTGTCAGTCATTAAACTTGGAAGATTTTTCTACTCGTGAATTAGAAAGTTCATCAGAGATAACAGACATTTCTATTACAAAACAGTTGGAAGGCAGCATGTGTGACGGTATTACCAATGATACTCTTGACGCGTTTTCGTCTTATACAATCAATTCAGATAGCATTTACGAACTGTCATTAAGCTTATCATCACCTACCCCTTACAAAATTCTGCGAAGTATTGTTTCATTAGATTTTTTTCATTTTTGTTCACCAATTAAAGAACAAGTGCATACCAAATCTAAAACCACACATGTCAGTCTGGAGTGTAAAAGATATAATATGACAGACGCTCATTCACCTGCTATCCAACATCGCGATGGATTTAATATCTCAACTTATGTAGCTGAGTCTACATCCTTCATTAATAAAGAAGATGCCCTAAGTAGAGCTGCTCAAAATATAATTGGCCAAATGTTTCCTCGTTTACAATTTTGGTCAGAGGTTTTGCTAATGGTTCAAAATATGGAAGCAATGTGTACATGCTCTGCGTATGTTCCACAGGCCAGGACTGACACCATTTTTGAAAATAGAAGCGAAACTTCATTGATCAATAGCAGCTTTCATAATGATATAAATTGGACACTTATCAACGAGATACGAACAGAGCTTCGTAAAATCAGTAAAAAGGTGAAATAAATGATTTAATGTGTATTTATCACGCTTGTATATAGTATATAGTCAACATGTATATAATCAACATTCATTTGTTTTATCATACAAGATAAATATTTCAGATTTTAAATCATTTCTTTTAATGATGACTATACAATCTGATTTGTGTATAAATATTTTAGAAATTTTTCTTTTCATTTTTGGCTTTTGAACAATTCTAAATTGGTGTACATAGTGTGATGACCACACAGAAAAACTTAAAAATATCTTTTCACATTTTAAAACAAACACTTTCGTAAAAATGTAATTAAATAATGCATTATTAAAAATGTACTAAATTCGTAGTATTAAGATATTACATACTTTTAAGAAAACAATATGAATATGAAATTTAATGATATTAAGATAACAATCTTAATCTGATCGGATTTGAACTAAAGACGACTGTATCGCGACTCCACGTTACGTACACTAGGCGGTCTGCTCCAGTGGTGTAGATATACATTTATGTATATTACTTTTGGTAGGGGATCGTATTCTAACAATCTATTGAAAACCTACCTAGTTGTGTGATCCGATCAACACCAGTGGACTGAGTAAAGCAGATAATAAGGGTCAAAACGGGAAATGAAGATCTGGGTCTGCAGCTGATGTCACCCACTTATGCTGATTAGTAGCGTCTTGCTGTATCAATCATATGAACAATCTCTGTGAGTATAATGTCGTGCCACAACCAGAAGAAATTCAACTCACAGATGCAATCAAGTTAAATTATATATACAGGTGCAAATCTTACCTGATTTGTCGAAAATTTTTATTTGATTGATAAGCCTTTATAAATTGCACTGATTATTTATATTAAATTGATCATTGTTTAAAGCTTATATTATCACCTGATTTGTTGCAGATATATGGGATCGATTAGCCTTAATAAATTTAATTGAAACTTTATTTTAAATCATTTGAGTGTCGTTTTAAGATTATAGTCTTATGATTTGTTGCACATTTTTATGTGATATACAAAGCCTTTATAAATTTTATTGAGACTTTATTTTAGATGATTATATTTTCGTTTAAATATTATAATCTTACCTGATTTGTTCAAATTTTTCTTTGATTGATAAACCTTTTTATATTTCATTTATTCTTATTTTAAATGATTTGATCGTATTTTTAATACGATATAACCTTAAATGATTTGTTGCAGATATATTTGATCGATTAGGGTTTTATAAATTTCATTAACACCCTTTTTAAATCATGTGGTCTTCGTTCAAAGTTTGTAATCATCCTGATTCTAATATAATAAAACGTGATCCTAATGTGTACACTCAACTCGAATACATCGACTGTATTTTATTACATTTAAAGTATCTTCTATGTTATAACCTATAAAGTATCTGCTTTTAATTTTAAATTGATTGAGTTTTTATTCTAAGAATCTTATTGTGACTTATTTTGATCCGCTATCAATGCCTGTATAACGATTGAGTTTTCGTCAATTGTTACTCTAATTTGCTTCTAATACACAATTCAATATAAACGTTTTATTTAATCCGTGTTTTAAGTATTTGAAATTAGTAAAATAAAGATATGTAATATAATATCTAATATAAATTATATATTTTATTTTTAAATATCTAATATTAAATATAAAGTATATTTTATTGCAAGTTTCGAAATTTTCTTAATTAATTAATCAATTTATAAATAATTGCCAAAAAATATGCTTATTTTGTTTTTATTCGTTTTTATATTAACAATGGCATCTAAGTGCCTAAGTGATGAGGAGCGCTTTCGCTATTCTCGACAAACTGCTCATTACGATTTTAATGAAGATGATCAGGTGCGCTTAAAATGCTCATCCGTTCTAATTGTCGGATGCGGTGGTCTTGGTAGCATTGTATCAATGCAGCTTGCAGCTTCTGGAATTGGACATCTTGGATTGATAGATGGTGACACAGTTGAAATTTCTAATCTTCACCGTCAACTGATTCACGATGAGACATCTGTTGGTGTGAATAAAGCTATATCCGCCGAACGAAGACTTGTGTCAATGAACACTAACATTGCTATTTTTACGTACACAACGTTTCTGGATGCAGACACCTTCTTGTTGTTAGTTAATGAAGAATTGCGTAAATTCGACGTTATTGTTAATTGTACGGACAGCTTTGAAGGAGCGGATCAATGCAACAGACTTTCAGTTTTAATGGGAGTGCCTTTGATATCCGCAAGTGTAGTTGAAACACATGGAGAATTAGCTAATTATAATTATCCAGCTGGAATAGGGTCGTGCTATGAATGCGTTCATCGATCGCCTGGTCTGGATCTGAGATCAAAACGATCTGCTGCACAATTTGGTGTATTTGCTCCAGTTGTCGGAATTGTTGCTTCCGCTCAAGCATTGGAGGTAATGAAAGTTTTACTAGGCAAATCAATTGCCGGTCACACAGCTTTGAAATCTGAAATGGCTTTATTTGACTGTTCCGCGTTATCCATACGGAAAATCAAACTAAAACAAGAGAAACGCGCAGATTGTAAAGTGTGCTCCGTTTTAAAAAGCTAAAATTACTACTATTCCACTTTTTTGAATAATCTATTTTGTAGGTATTTAATTTGCATAATTGAAATCGTGCGTGTACTTTTCGATGTATTTACTTCACAATGCATGATAAAATGGCAGTATGATATGGGCTTTAATAGATGAGTCATAATTTAATAATGTGATATTTTTCTTTATATACCACTGCCTATAAATCTAAAGTAGTAGTTTCTACCACATGTCATGTTGGCGATGAATAACAATGTCCATTGTTCACAAATTGCAAGACACTTATAGAGATTTAGTTCGTGCAATGCATTTTGGCTTCTGCTAGGATATGAAACTAATATAACATTTTTTATATTTTGAAGCTTCTAATCGATCATTGAAGTAATTTACCAAATTTGTGATCTTATTTGATTCTTTATCATCCAAAGGTGATTGGTATTTAAAAAACACTAATTCATATATTATTCACGTTGAAAGATTCAATAAAATGATTTATTTTAATGAAACAAAGAAAATCTTTTAAATTTGGTTGAACCCCTTAGACTTACGTATTTACATAACAAGTTTACTATGGTGTTTGAGTTGATGGAAAACGAATAAATTTAATTTTCTTAATGAAAACGTATTTTTAGATTATAGAATGGTCTCACAAGAAAGAATCAATTTTACCACATATATGTACAATTATATATAGGTCAAAAATACATAAAGGGCAAAAAGTTGTGAAAAATCTCAAATAAATAAAGAATTTGTTATATCATCGACAATAAATGAAATACATGAAAAGTCAACACATTCAGTTCAGTAGACAGTTAGCAAACAAAAATTCTTTCTTCAATCTTCAGCGCCTTCCCAACTTCAAGAGCTTAAAATCCAAGGGGATCCGATCCCTCCCCCAAACGATCCAACACGCCGCCTTCCGACTGAATCACCCGGGGTCTTTCCCCCCGGAAGAATCCAATCGGCACTAACTATGCTGGGTAAACGAGATACGAGGAGCTTAAGAAACCTTAGCCTTTGCTCTTGGGACGTCCTCTCGAAAAGAAGACTAATCTCAGGATAGCCAAGGTGCTCCGAAGGCGCGCCTGGGTTTTCCCATTCAACAACAGATGTTGAACCCGTTTCAAGGCCAACCTAGCTATATTCAGGATACGTATAAGTCAATCCAGGTCAACTTTCACTGACCAGTTCGCCGTAACGGTAAAACCAAGGTATTTTACTCGACTTGTGAAGGTGAGGAGTGGTTCAGAGGCAAATATGGATGAGAGCGCAGAGAGTGCTAATCTCTTAAGTGTTTGCTTTGTAGCAGGGGTGCCAAGAAAGACGACAACATGTGATTTAGCGGAGTTTAACAAACGATTGGATGGTGGGAGCTGGTCTTTTAATATTAAAAAGAACCGGCTGATGTAAGAGGTTACGTCTTTACACATGTGTTCAATAAACAGGGATGTGGTGTCATCAGCGTACACTACTGGACGTTGTTCGCGTTTAATTATTTTGAATGGGTTAATGGAAGCAGCAAGATACAAGACTAGAGAAAGTGGGGAACATTGAGGCACACACGTAATAAAGTAGAACTGACGCGCATCACGATCTCCACAGAGGATCTCCACCCTGTTCACAATTCTCGCAGGCAACCCGAGGGACCTAAAAGAAGAGATCACTAAAGGAATAAAGATGCGGTCAAATGCAGTAGAAAAGTCAATGAAAACAGCCACAACTAAACGATGGCTTTTCTCCCGACAAAACTGCTCCACCTCACTTACTGCTGAATGGACTGAGCGACCTTTGACGAACCAATGAAAACCTAGGGAAATCAGATTAGCCTAATTAAATGGTCGCGGATTTTACGCGCAAGCGCTTTTTCGTAAATCGACACGAGGGCATTTTTAATCAAAATGGGTTGAAGATCTTTAGGACATGAGCAGGATTTTTTCTTATGTATAAAAACTCTCTTACTTATATTGATGCCTGTTACATCGGATGAGGAGGCTAAAAGCATTGTGACGGCAACCTCTCTTTTCTGATTGGCTGTCAAAAGATGACATACCCGAGAAGAAAGTAGAGCGACGGATTTGGAGGTGCCCGGAAGTGGACCGTAGGAGTTTAGGATATCTGTAACAGATAAATCTCTACTCCTGAAGTTACACAAAGGCGTGATTGGTTTAGGTGATTGCATTGATCCATAGTCGTGTAGGGCTAGTGACTCCTCTAAAACTTTATCAAGGCCTACATTCCCTATCCAACCCAATGCCCTTTCCTTCCAACATCAAATTTATCCTTCTTGAAAATCTTCAAAAGGAAGACTGGGAAGGGTTAAGACGAGCAATATTGGCGCTATCCCTACTCAGCTGGAACCTACATCTATTGCTCCAATATTCATTGGAGAGGGTCTGTCTGGCGGAAGACGAGAAATTAGGGAGGTTGAGCAATTTTGCTAGGACCTTGAGTTTGGTCGGAGTTGGATTGTATAAGCGACTTTTATTAGTAGTCGATGGAATCGCGGTAGCTTCCGAAGAGAGGTAGGTATTAAGTGCGGAAAGACTATCATTTCCTATTGGGGGAAAGAGTCGGATAGCCGCATGAAAGAGGACCACTGATTGGATCAAAGTGAAACCTCCTTCAAAGCAACGTATCCTCCTCAATTCTCCATCAAAGTAGATCATGTGAGGTGGACATTTATTGTACGCGACTGCTCCGTACAGGGGGTTTAAACAACCACCTCGAGTGAAGCAGTAAAATGTCGAGGATTGAATTAGTTGATGTGCAATGCAAGGTAGGGGAAGGTGGTTTATGAATAGATAACCGTTCCTAGCTCTGCGAAGTGCTGCGTTGATCTAACGACCAGTTATGTCGTTGAAGTCCCCAAGTATCATGTCATAGCCGCTGTCAATAATACTATCCAGAAGGTCACAGCTCATTGTGAATCTCCCCTGGACGAATGTAGACATTGGCTAGACTGATGCGTTAACCGTTCTTACAGAGTGAAACTACTAGATAAGACATGGCTGGACACGTGTTATTTCATAGGAGGGAGGACCTTAAGGAGCACTTAACTAAGGTCAAGAGTACATGAGATGAAGAGGAGTGAGGTGGGTTTATGTACGGAGTATAGTGGAAACAGATATGCTTTGGGATAAATCGAGTAATGTCCTGGAGGAGACGGATAAACCGTGTCTCCTGAAGGACTATAACAACTGCGTCTCTACCTGATAGGAGTCTAAGGGCAGAAGCACCTCCCGAATTCCACTGAAGGATATTCATTGAAAAAGGCTCACGAGTACTCTTCATTGTGATGGATAGAGGGATTGCCTACCTAGACAGAGCTAGGTGCATGAAGGTCGGTATTCCCACCAATAGCCCCATCCAGTGTAGATACTTGCCCCAGGGGAAAATCTTCATTTCCTGACTTAGCCTTCAGTAGTTTTCCAATCTTGATTGGGGGACTGGATGAGCCGTGCCCCCTTTTTTCGAAGCTGGTGTAACTGTAGAGGCCGGTGATACTGGATTCGGATTTATAGCCCCGATTGCCATAAGTATAAAGCTCTCAAGCCTCTTATGCGAGTAATCATTTTTTTTGTCTACTATAAGTGATATTTTTGAATCACTCATCTCTTCTGAGCAACGGAAACAGTAGAAAATGAAGCAGCCGATTTGTACTTTGAAGGCTTAATAAACGCTTTTTTGTAGGCTTTGAACGTAGGGGAGGCCCTGCACCAGGCCGGATTGATCTCCCACAGTTGGTGCAGGACGGAGGGGCCTTGCAGGAGTCGGTAGAATTAATCGCCAGGCAGGACGAAGAACCACACATCTCACATGTGGCCGTCCCACTGCAAATGGACGCCCATGTTCCCATTTGTGACACCGGATACAGTGGAGGTATGTGTACTCATCAATACCAACGATTGTAAAGTTCAGATTGAATTCCATAAAAGGGTTTGACCTGGCTTTGGACAACACCTGCGCACGATCAATGTGTGCGGTGCAGAACCCTACCTAGATAGGGTTGCCATCCCTACCCAGGATTTGGCGCAGATTGAAAACCCAAATTGATTCGTCAAAGCTTTTTTATCATCCTCATCCAATGAGACGGGCAAATTATTAATTTTAAGGAGGCATTTATCGGTTTGCAAATATGCTCTCCTTGATCCGAGTGAAGTTTGTTGAAATAATATCTGTAAGCATTCAAGATGTCAGCTGAGATAAAATATATCTTCAATTCACCGGCAAATATTTTTACGTTGTTAAAAAGTATTCGATTTCTGTAATTATCCACAAAACCTCGGAGGAAAGTGTTGTATAATCTTTCCTTTTTAATAGATTTAATCACTTTAATAATCATAAGGTTATTCATTTTTGGGATGGGGAGGGGAAGTACCTCCTCGTCATTTGAAGAAAATAAATCATCACTAACCTTAGACCGCATAGATATAATCGAAGATTTAAGGTCACTTACGTTACATTCAGCTTGAGAATCTGAGCAGGAACAAAAAGCCTTTGATGACACCGACACAAAAGTCGCGTTATCGTTGTTGTGCATTGAATGAATACACTTTAAAAAAATATAACCGACTTATTTTGCCACAATATATAACAGATTGCATCAAAGATGCTTTCCGTTGGAATGCGGCAATATGTTAAAAACTGCTGTTTGTACTTAACTGAAATTACCACCCACATACGTTGCTTTTGTATGAGTGTAAACGTCGGAGCGCTTCAAAAGAATCCAGTTTTTACAGCGAAAATGGAAGGAATCTCTATAGAACAAAGTGAAAAAGACATTATTTAGGTAAAGTCCCTGCCATACGTTGATGCTGTCAAGGTTAGTGATGTTTTAAAGTTTTCTGGTGATGGGGAGGTACTTCCCCTCATCCCTAAATTAAGGAACTTGATCATCATAAAAGTAAAAAACCTATTTAACGACAAGAATTATTTAACGTTTTTCTACGTTCTTTTTGTTTGGATTTTCCAAACAGAATAGTATTTAACATTGTAAAATGTTATCCTACGGAAATAAATGTTTCATTTGGCTCGTCCGATCTAGCCAACAGTTATGTGGAGTTTTTAAAATCTAGACTTACTGAGTATAATGAACTGACTGCGAAGCCTTTTAATCTCAAGTACTCTTGACCTTAGTTAAGTGCTCCTTAAGGTCCTCCCTCCTATTAAATAACACGTGTCCAGCCATGTCTTATCTAGTAGTTTCACTCTGTAAGAACGGTTAACGCATCAGTCTAGCCAATGTCTACATTCGTCCAGGGGAGATTCACAATGAGCTGTGACCTTCTGGATAGTATTATTGACAGCGGCTATGACATGATACTTGGAGACTTCAACGACATAACTGGTCGTGAGATCACAGCCTCACTTCGCAGAACTAGGAACGATTATCTATTCACAAACCACCTTCCTCTACCTTTCATCGCACATCAACTAATTCAATCCTCGACATTTTACTGCTTCACTCGAGGCGGTTGTTTAAACCCCTCTGTACGGATCAGTCGCATCAACAAATATTCACCTCTCATGACCTACTACTTTGGAGAATTGAGGAGGATACATTGCTTCGAAGGATGTTTCACTTTGATCCAATCAGAATGGCTTTCTTTCATGCGGCTTTCCGACTCTTTCCCCGAATAGGAAATGATAGTCTTACCGAATTTTATACCTACCTCTCTTCGCAAGCTACCGCGATTTTATCGAATACCTATAATGGTCGCATTTACAATCCCACTACGACGATACTCAAGGTCCTAGCAAAATTGCTGAACCTCCCTTATCTCTCTGCTTCCGCCAAACAGGCCATCTTCAATGAATATTGGAGCATTAGATATAGGTTCCAGCTGAGTAGGGATAGCGCGAATATTGCTCGTCTTAACCCTTCCCAGTCTTCCTTTTGAAGATTTTCAAGAAGGATAAATTTGATGTTGGAAGGAAAGGGCTTTGGGCTGGATCGGTAGTATAGGCCTTGAAAACGTTTTAGAGGAGTCACTAGCCTTACACAAATATGGAGCCATGCAATCACCTCAACCAATCCCACCTTGGGGTAACTTCATGAGTAGAGATCTATTTGTTACTGATATACTCAACTCTTGGGGTCCACTTCCAGGTACCTCCAAATCCGTCGGTCCACTTTATTTTCGAGTCTGTTAACTTTTGACAGCCAATCAGAAAAGAGAGGTGGCTGTCACAATGCTTTTAACCTTCCCATCTGATGTAGCAGGCATGAATATTAGTAAGCGTGTTTTTATTCCTAAGGTAAAATTCTGCTCATGCCCTAAAGATCTGCTACCCATTTCTATTCATATTGCCCTCGTATCGATTTACAAAAAAGGGCTTGCTCGTAAAATTCGCGACCATTTAAGCAGGCGTAATTTGATCCCACCGTGTTTTCATGGGTTTGTCAAAGGTCGCTCGGTCCATTCAGCAGTTGGTGAAGTGGAGCAGTTTTGCCGGGATAATAACCATCGTCTAGTTGTGTCTGTTTTTGTTTTTCTGCTGCATTTGACCGCATCTTTATTCCTTTAGTGATCTCTTCTCTCAGCTCCCTCGGGTTGCCTGCGAGAATTGTGAACAGGGTGGAGATCCTCTGTGGAGATCGTGATGCGCGTCAGTTCTACTTTATTACGTGTGTGCCTCAATGTTCCCCACTTTCTCTAGTCTTGTATCTTGCTGCTTCCATTAACCCATTCAAAATAATTAAACGCGAACAACGTCTAGTAGTGTACGCTGATGACACCACATCCCTGTTTATTGAACACATGTGTAAAGACGTAACCTCTTACATCAGCCGGTTCTTTTTAATATTAAAAGACCAGCTCCCACCATCCAATCGTTTGTTAAACTCCGCTAAATCACATGTTGTCGTCTTTCTTGGCACCCCTGCTACAAAGCAAACACTTAAGAGATTAGCACTCTCTGCGCTCTCAATTAAAATATCTTCTGAACCACTCCCTATATATCGGCGAAAGCTGACCTGAATAGACTCAAACGTATCCTGAAGAAAGCTAGGCTGGCCCTGAAACGGGCTCAGGATATGTCATTGACAGGGAAAACCCATGTGCGCCTTCGTGGCACCTGGGTTATCTCGAGATTAGTATTCTTTTCGAGATGACGTCTTTCCGTAGCAAAGCCTAAGGTTTCTTAGGGTTTTCGTGTCTCGTTTAGCCAGCATAGTCCGCGCCGATTTGTTTCTTTGGGCGGTGAAAGACCCCGGGTGGTTCAGTCGGAAGTTGCTGTGGTGGATTGGTTGGAGGGCTCAGATCTTTCTTGATTTGATGCCATAAAGATTGGAAAGCTTCTGAAGATAAAAGTGATAATTCGTTTCTTAATTAACTGTCATCCTTGTACTGGTTTTTTGTGACTTGTTGCATGAATTTTTTCTGATTTAACGAAGTCTTTATTTATTACTTAACTGGACTACACTCAACGATCATCATACTATTCGTCACTACTCGACGTCAGAGATGACCGGTAGCACTTATCAGTAGTATGAGCCATCTCGATGTCGTATATTTATATTTTAAATTTATTATAATAAATAATTGTTTTCATGTCAAATCAGCTAACTGAGTCTACGTATTTAATATAATTATAAAATAAACAAAACATAATAATGCTAAATCAAAATTTAATAATTAAATAATAAAATTAATAATTGTTTTTAGATTTTCTATAATTTAAATCAAGTTAAAAAAATGAAATTTAAAATAAAAATCAATTTTTATGAATTAACTAATAAATAGCAGACGTTGTATCAAAATACGAATTAGAGGTCATCAGGAGGAACTGCTATGCTATCAGGTTTCGGCCCCTAACTCCTCTACCCAACATAGCAGCGGGGCCAAATACATGCTAATTGATGTATTTCCTCTGAAATAACTATATAGTATCTTATTCTAATACAAAGTATATTATTTATTATCCATCCATAAAAATTTGCCACTTAAGAGTTTAAATTTATTATTTAAATTATTTATTATTTTAGATTTTTTATAATTTATATTAATTTAAAATAAAAAATTGGTGTTCAAAATAAAAGTCATTTTTATGAATAAACTAATAAATAACACGTTGTATCAGAATAAGGATTAACGGTCATCAGGAGGAACTGCTATGCTAAAATTAATATAAATATTAAATTTAAATTATATATTATAAATTTAATATGCTATATTATATTTAAATTTAGTTATACTATATTAAATTTATTAAATATAGAAATTTAATATATATCAGAGAAATTTAGCACGCGTTTTGTATGGTTAAACTGCTATACACACTGTTATGCATAGAGCGCATTCTAAATTAATCTGATGATTCGGATTAAGGGTAGTTTCGTTTTTCGAGCTTTAAACACTGCTTAAGCATGTGCTAAGGTGACTATGAATGATTATTGTAGTCACGTTACTGATGAGCTCCGTTAGAGTAGAACGGGTCTGCCGTTGTTCAAGTTTGTCGTCACACATAGGATGACTAACCATATGTAGCGATATTGAATATTGCGTGAATAATTCGGTTCTATTTCTTGGTCTGATGAGGATATATAGGATGCTGCCTGGTGTTTATGCCTTCTCGTTTATATAATATATTCGTTTCTATAATTCGGCTCTATATCTTGGTCTGATAAAGATATATAGAATGCTGTCTGGTGTTTTTTGCCTCCTTGTGGGGAAAACATAGTGATTTATTTATGAGTACACCATTGGGTGTCCCAGGGCAGGTGTAGCAACAAATTATATTTTATATATTTGTACACTTGAAAGTGTCCCTGTAAAGCAGCATTTCTATTAAAAGGAATTTAGTGTCTGATGCATGGTCAAACCGCAACATACACTGTCATGCACGGAGCACATGCGGCATGTATAATTGTGGTGCTCGGATGTGCTGAGTAAACAACGGTTTATGATTTCTTATTGTGTTGTTTGGAAGAAATCCTGGCACGTTATTTACTCAGCATATTCGTGCACTACTATTATACCTGCCGTATCCATTTAGGATCCAATGAGTGCAGCGACAATTCAGCACAACCTCTACTAGTGTCTAAGGATGGTCCGCACAGCAGTTCGATCTGGTAAAAAGCGTAAGCTTCAGACAATTATGCAAAGTGTCGGAAACGCCTTTATTCACAATGTCACACAGGCGACTGAAACGACTAGTGGATACTTCATTCTACTGATGAGTGTTGCTGAGTATTCCATCATGTCGGTTCTAATGTGGTCGTCTAAAAGTGACATGGTGCCTGCAAGTCGTTCATCAAAGTCCAGTATACCAAACAACACCATTTTCTATAAATTCCGTATTTCGTAAGAACACCTGAACCGTTGTTTACTCACACATCTCTGCACAGCCATTATATTTTTACCAATTCAAACCAACTTTAAAGGCAAAAATATAGGTAAAAGCTTTTAGTGTCAACCTTCTTCAATTATTTCAAATTGTTTATTATATATAAATTGTTAAAGCGGCCTTTGACAGATCACCTATTTGACGATACATTCTACATATTGAAAATGTTTTATTTAAGTTCTAATGAAACATGATTGAAAGTTTCTAAATTAATATTAATCTTAAATTTAACAGATAATTTCGACAATACAATTTATGAATCTCTTATTAAACATTGAATTTTATAAACAACTTATTTTCGTTCTCTGATTATATTTACATTATTTTGTATTGCGATATCCTTTTTAAATACTTTTAATTTAATTGTTTTTTTTCTAAATTGTATTCTATAAAATTAGTGAAATGTTTAGCTTTCTGATAAATATATAATATATTAAATAGTATAATAAATAATCATATAATGTAAACAAAATAATACTATATACTTTAACAAGTCAGTTTTATAAATTATTAATGGAAATAATATTTTAATATTATTTATATTAAAAAATATACTCAGAGAGCGCATTGCATCGATACTCTCATGAATTGATATAATTCGATAATTGGTATAATTCGATAATACTTTTCTCTACTTTTATAATTAGTTTAGATAATAAAGCAAGAATCGTACACCCGCCTGTCATCACTTTTCGTTGATAACTCCCGAATAGTTCAAGGTTCAACCTTGATCCAAAAGTTTAGTTCCAGTTCCAGAATAGTGAATAGAAGTCACTCCGACTATTTCAAGACCGAAGCGAGCCATCTCTTCAACTAATTCTGGTTCCTTCGCCTCCAGCGAGGTGACACTCCACGTTCCTACATGAAAGCTAATCCGCTTCGGATGTTGATGGCTCTTTCGCTTTTATAATTAATTTAGATAATAAAGCAAGAATTGTAGCAAGAATGTATTTCCTTTACACAACGAGTAAACATTAATTCTTATAATCATTATTGAGCTGGATCTTTTTCAGATAGCAAATCTCGGATTAATTTGAAACATTCTAAAAATATAAATTAGAAATATATAAATTCAAATCATAAATTTAATTGATAATTTAGATAAAAACTTACTGACTGATTCTCACTCATATGAGAGTGTCAGTTAACATCTAAAGTATATTTTAAAGACCAAAAAATAATTGTTTAATTTTAAATAATAAAATGTTAAAGAAAACGATAAAATGTGAATGGGAAAAATCTGCGAAAAATGTATGGACCCGAAAAAAATCCTTCTTAATGCGTTTCAAATTTATACAGAATACAAATATTTATAAAAACAGTACAATAGTATGTACAATAGTATGTATTATAATATTTATAATATTTAATAGGAGAATACTTTTGTCTCTGAATAAGGATTTGAAAAGCTTTAGATTTCATTTTTCTTCCCTTGTAAATTAAAATAAGAGATTATTTTAGTAAATTGATTCAATAGCATCTATTATTTTTAGATAATTAAAATGTTTTTAAGAAACATTGGAATTTCGGTAATGTGATCTTTGTGTCTAGTAATTTTTATACAAATTAAATTCTTTCAGATCGAACACAGTTTTAAATTTTTCCCGTGTAAAACACGACAAATTCATTGCAAGCTCATCAACTTATTGTGATCAGCAACTGATTACGAATCTTCTTGATAGGTAAGCATTTTTCTTTAAACATCTGCGACCAATGATTTTGTTAAATATCAGATGAGTTATACAAATAAACTAACATGTATTTATTGTAAAAAACTACATATAAAAAATAATACATTTATTCGGCCATTAATGATGTAATATTAATGTTAGTATGTAATGTTTATTCGGCCACTATGATATAAGTGAGACAATAGTGCTTTTAAACGGTACTAACGACATCACCGCTTTTAATTAACTGAAGGAAAATTAAACATTATTTATTTTAAAGTTTTAATTTTTTGATTTGTTTTATAATAGGAGAACATATTCGTATCATTATTAGCTGCTTTAATTTCACAGCTTGCAGTCTGGAAAACTTAAATGAAAGCTAATTTATCATACAACAAATAACTAATAAAGTCTATATTAATATGAGGAAAGATAGTCAGATCAACACTAGCAGGCCAAATATATGAATTTTGATAGTCCTGATTTGTTGTTATGTAAATGAATCATTAGAATGTAACAAAATAAAATAAATTGATTAAATCATTATCACGATATATTTCAATACTTCAAGTTTTAGTCGACTTCTGATTTATCCTTTTTGAATTTTAAATTACCAACAACTTAAAATAGGATTTTATTGAAATATCCTGATTGAGAGTATTTTGTAAAACTGTCAGTATTTGACTGAAGATTTAAAACAGCGCAACATAAAATTAAATCCCTGTAAACGTTTTATTCTAGATGATTATATTATTTTGGGATTTATCCGTCTATTATTTAATTATGGAATGCTCGATCAAAAGGATTTAACCTTTGATCCACATATATTTTTAAGATCTGTATTTCGTAGTAGAAAAGCTGACTATTTCATGTTTCGAGAATTAAAGTTACAAAATGAGAACATTTCGCTGATTAAGTGCTTATTTAACTGCTAAATCATATAAATAAATAGAAATTTTTAATTAAAATTATTTTAATTAAAATAAAAACATTTTCAAATTATTTGGCAGTAATTATCGCCTGAGGTTAATAATTTTATTCGTAATTTTTAAAGCTTATATAATTAATGAAGATTAAATGAAGATCTATACGATAACATGATAAGTCATGAACGCGTTTCAACATTCGCTGCAGCATAGGGAGTTAGTTTTCGCCTTTTGTGTTTTTAACTATTCTTTGTTCATTGAGCGTCAAGACAGACATTAAGTTGTCATCCAGGCATTGAATGTAATAGTTTTAAGTTGTGACGGTATGATTTTTTATTAGCAAATTATTTCACACTTTAAAAGATTAAATATGGAAAACAAATAATACTTTACTGATTTTTCTGGCACAATTTATAAAATGTGTTATTTCTGTATTCACGTGCTTGTTTATTATATATATTGCGCACATCTGGATACTGGATTCGATACGGTAATCTATTTACGAATTATCATTGGACCGCGGGTTCGGTCGTTACTCGATACAGCGTAATACGTAAATTGTAAAAGTTATGAACAAAAAGTACAGAATAGCTTAAGACGTTTCGGCCCTTATGTTAGATGGTATTTTAAACCGTACAATGACTTTTTAAGTGTCACCCATATATCAATTGCATGTTGTACCGTCTACAATTAAATGGTAAGGGATATACGCGACTATGACATCTCGGTTTTATTTTTATTATATTATAATCGATAAAATAAAGTTTGTGAGACCTAAAAAAGTTTGTGAGATAAATAATATACAAGATAAAATAACATACATTTACAATGTAAAGAACAATCAAGAACATATTGAATCAGCGAACAATCAACGAATCAAACACAACTATCTCACGCAATCAACGAGAATTGAATCTCACTGGCTAACTATCTGCCCATATTCAATGTATCCTGAGAAAGAGCGAATAACCTACAGTATTTCCTCTCGAGTCAGCAAATCAAACTTTATTGATGGTTCATATATGTTGAACAATGACTGCTTTAACTCAATTTTAACAAGTCACTAGAAATGTTGTGCTTGCAATGATGTGAACGCAGTTTGTAGAAGTTGTGCATGTGTAAAGGCAGACCGTAAGTGCTTAGGTTGTTCTGCTTCAAAATGCCGCAACAAAGAGCTAGTTGACAAAGATCCCGTTGATAATGGTAAATACGTGCGAACTTTAGCCTTAACTAATGAAATTCGTGATTCCGCGGCTTGTGTATATTTAGAATCCAAATGCACTAACGGAGATTGTCCGGTATACTCCTTGGTAAAAGTAGCTCGACAAATATCTAGTGAATTCTTTTTACAAGATTTCTTTTGAGGGTACTGTAGTGCAAAGAATTTAGTTGATATCAAGGAATCTCTAAAATTTACTGTAGTTGACATAGATCGTATGAAGAATGAACTTAAATCTTTTACTTTTTCTCCTCAGCAGTGTACGATTAATTGCATTTTATACCCAGTCTATATTTGAACGGTAAGCAATATATGCGACTATGAGATTTCGTTTTATTTTAATTATTATCAGTAGTTTTAGTTTTATCGCATCATTCGGAAATGATAGGCATTTGCCTATCATTTTATGATAATATTCAGTTAAAATTTCCGAAATCATTGTGCATTGTTAAGCCATTGTCAGTGAATTGTAATCTTGTTAGTTCTCAAACAAATGTAAGAATTTATTAAAGTAAAAAAAGCATTGATTAACAATGAACGTTGAATTTATGAAAAGTAAATCTTCACGCCCATATGGGCTTTTCCGCTAACCCGTCTACGGGAAATATTTGTCTTTTGACTCTCGTAATTATTTTTCTTTCCGGATTTGTGATGGTAAAAACAATGATAAAAATAAATGAATAAAACCACATTTAAACAATAAAATTCTATTTCGTTTTTTATACAACAAATAATTTACATGAGATTTTAAATTAAACACAAAAACAAAGTAATTCAAAAAAAATAAAATTATTCAAACGTTTTTATTTTTACATTATAAAACTTTACATATCTTTTAATTAATTTATTTTTCAAATATTCATCAGTAGGTGTATAGTAGTTGAGAACTACTATACACCTACTCAAACTGGCATTTAAACATCTTGCACGCCAGAACAACTTTATACTTTTTTTACTAACTTAAAACATTTTGCCATGTCTGATCTCCAGTGCAGCCTGGATTCGAAGACAGATCCCAGTATCCTGATATGTCTCTTCCGATTCCCCGGAAGAGCATCAAATAATTTAGTATGGCGTCCTGGTTTGAAAAATCTGTAGTAAATGAAATTGCTTTTAGTTGGGTTTAACGACAACCCCATCTTACTCAGGCGTCTAGCAATCCCATTCACCACAGATTTCACTCTGTCTTCGAATCTCTTGTCAGGTAAGGAATCTTTTTCAAACATCACGATATATCGTCCGCATAGATAGTACCACTGGTGTTTTTATCCAGAAGTATATCCAAGACTCCCCTTGTCGTAATCATATAAAGGATTGGCGATAAAGGTGACCCTTGAGAACGACCTTGGATAGCTTATACAATGGACCGTTGTCTTCTTCTAGATAGAAGCTTCTGCTCTCCAAAATTCCCCACACTCGACGCAGAATGTTTAGTGAAACAACATCTCTTCTCAACGTTTCCATTACTGAGTCGAGTGTGATGTTGTCAAAGGTCGCAGACACGTCAAGAGAATACAGCAGTGCCGGCCGTGTATCCTTGGTGAGAAAACCCTGCAATGCCCTGACTGCTTGTACAGTTCCCCTACCACTACGAAACCCGTAAATGTAGTCACCCAACAATCCATGCGACTCGTAGTGGCGAGCCAGGTATCTCGCCAGAGCTCTCTCATAGACCATTACCATATTATTGGATATAGTGATTTATCTCGTGTCCTTAGCCTTTTATACTTTGGAATAAATATCACTTTCCCGAGTGCAATATCTGGCCAGGCTGCTAGCGGTGAAGCTATCAGTTTACCCGCGATTTGCCTTCGGAGTTCCTCGTCAATCAGCTTGGTAGCAGTCGCGCACGCCGAGATGCCATTAGATGATGTCTTAGGCGTGATCGGCCACGCATCCAAGTGATCTTCAAGTGTGATATCCTCTTCCAATGGGTCAATATAATGGAGAGTAAGCTTCAACCTATTTTGAAGCTGCACATCCTCGGAGCATATCATTACAGTTGAGAGATGTTTCTTTTTCATTTCCTCTAATACAATCTTAATGCCCTTGAGGCATATTCCAACTTATCAACGAGATGTCCTCCAACGAATTGTACTCAATTCGCTGCTTTTTACATGGCTGCATCTGCAGGAGGCCGTTGTTCCCCTAACTTAGTGCCTTCTCCTTTTAAAGAGCTGTAAAACTATATTTCCTTGCCTGTTCGTGCACGACTTTAAAAATAGCAGAGCCTTCCTAGTCTGAGGAAACTAAGGAGCTAAACTCCATGTTTTCGTCATCCTTTTTTGGATCTGCGTTTTTTAAAGTTGCAAAACGATTTGAGTATTTTTATACTATTTTTTATTTTCCTTATAGTTTTTAATTACTTATTGATATTCTGCTTATATCTGTTTTCAAACTTTGTATTTCATTCTCTTTCGATAATAATTTTGTTTTTAGATTTTTATTTTCCGCGGTCCTTGCCGTCACCTTTTTTTTCAGTTCGTTTAGTCGGTCGATCAACATTCTTATATCGGAGACATGTTGATCATCTGACTGTTTTTTTTGCGGCTTATAAAAAGGTTTGTGCTCCTTCACATGCTTTTCTTATTCTCACCATCCACCCATTAAATATTTTTTAAAATGGGTGCACGTGTGAGAATAAGCCATATGTGAATGTGGACAGTTAGCACACTTAGATCTTTCAGACCTTTTTTCACAATTTTGTGATTCATGCTCGTCTCCACAGTGCACACAGCGAGGACCACTTTCCAAACACATGTTTTAAAAGTGACCCCATCGCTGACAGCGGTAGCGCTGCGGATATCGAAATTTCAAGTCATCCTCATCGAAAATTACCAATTTAATTAGATGACATAATATTCCAGGTCGAGAGTAGTTATTCCTGTACTTAACTGTCAAATCCTTGACATCCTCTTGCTCTGCGAACGACGGGACATCCCTAAGGATTCCCGTAGCACGCAGAGAAGTGTCAGTGACTTTGATCCCTTTTATTTGTTGTAGCTTTATCTGGAATGTTTCTTTTATATTAACATTTTTAAATGTTATTCTGGCAAAACCATCTTTTAAAATGTACCGCTCAAAGATACTTTCCCGAGAGATGTTATCTTTGACGGTACCTATAATATTCGTTTGAAGGGTGGTTTTGCCTTCGTCATTATCCCAAGTTATTTAAAGCGCAAAAGCGTCCTGTTTTTTAGTCTCAAGCACGGAGGGAGAACTCCCTCCTGTGCTTAAATTAGTCAACCTGGTCAGACTTCTGCAACCATTTGAACGTAGTAATCTCTTTAATATATTCCTAATGGAATTTACCAGTGCCTATATGAAGAGAATTCTATTCAACTCAATTATATACTTGGACTCCGATATCTGGATTTTTTTCAGCTATCCGGATCTGGCAACAGTTTTCCTTGAATTCTTTGACAAGCATCTAAAAGAATTTGGTACGACTATCTACAGGCCTATTCAGGCTACTCTGAAAATAAATAACTTTCCACCCTTTGCAACATATGATGATTTAGAAGCCCTCACATCCGAGTACAAAATTCACAATATTCGCTCCACCTTGGGCAAGAAATACCAGCCTATACCAGTAGTATTCTGTTCTACATCAGTTGGCCCGGCGGAATGCCCGGCTAAAAGTAAATGTAAACCCTTCTTGGGGTACAACATTTCTTTTACACTTATGGACGCTGATGCCTTAACATACCCCATTGCAATGGGTGCCATCTTTGGAGGCACTGGCCCTCGAACTGCACCAGACCCCGTACGTGTGGTGTTTGCAGTTCTTCTCACGTTCATAGGGAAAATGCGCCCCCCCCCTCAATGTTCAAATTGCGGTGATCAGCACCCGGCCTGGCCAAGAAGATGTCCTATCTTCAAAGAATATAAAATAAGGCATTATGTAGCACCGGCCAGACCTACCCACTTTGTTGCTGCCTGCATATCCAATTCAAACGGTTCTGGAATGACGGACACTGATATTATCGAACTTGTCAACGCAAGATTACGAAGGTACAAGGACGAGACTCGAGCTTAACGAATAATCTGATAGCGAAATTCGAGGAGTCCCGCTCTCTTCCATCTACGATTTTTACCTCTTTAAAAAGAGCCCCCCCCCGTTCTAAGAAGAGATCCGCTTCAAAACTTAGGCTGGCTTCCTTGAAATAGGCAAAGAAATACGATATTTGCTTGGAGTTGTTACCTCTAAGGGAGATGAAGATAATACCGGTGGGCAAGTGTCCTATCCCGGTAGGGCTGGGAGTGAGAAGGGAACCCTCCTCTCCTGGTTCCTCCTAGAAGGTAGGCATCCCATTCCAGCTGACGTAACACAATGGAAAGTAATCAAGAGTCTTTTTCACTGAATATTCTTCAGTGGAATTCGGGAGGTGCTTCCACTATTAGCCTTCTATCTGGTAGAGATTCAGATGTTATAGTCCTTCAGGAGACGCCGTATATCCGTCAACCCCAGGACATTACTCGATTTATTTCCAAGCACATTTACACTTACTTTACTCCGTATATAACCCTTCCTCACTCCTCTTCATCTCAAGGTATTTAACCCTAATTAAATGCTCCTTAAGATCTTCCCTCCTTTTAAACTATTCCTGTCCATCCTTGTCTTGTTTAGCTATATCACTTTGTAAGAACGGGAAACGTACCAGTATAACCAATATATATGATGTATCACTGGATGAATTCATTATTAAATCATACAGCTCAACTGGTTTAACGTTATCCGTTAAGAAAATCAGCCAAATTGTCGATTTTTTAGACGTGACAATAAAAATTAACGATAATGTAATTCAAACCACCACATAACAAAGAGGAATTTTTTAAATAAATAACTTAGCAACCACTAAAAATGGTGAACCACAGGTATTTTACTCGACTTGTGAAGGTTGGGAGTGGTTGATTAGTCAATATGGAAGAAAGAGCTGAGAGTGCTCGTCTCTTTATTTTTCTTTGTCGCAGGAGCGCCATGAAAGATAACCACCTGCGATTTGGAGGAGTTTAAAATAAGATTGGATATGGGTAACTGATCTTTTAATCTTAAAAAGAAACGGCTAATGTTAGAGATTACAGCTTTGCAGCTTCCAGAGAACATGGGTGTTATCATCAGCGTATACCACTATATGTTGATCACGCTTAAAATGTTTGTAAAGTTCAATGATGGCAGCAATATACAGGATTGAAGAAAGTGGGGAGCCTTGAGGCACACATGTAATAGGGTAGAACTGAGTGCATCATGATCGTCTTCATAGAATAATCGCTTGGTATATAATAATATTTCCATCATGTGAACAATTATCGCAGGTAACTCAAATGACCTGAGATAAGAGATAACAAAAGGAATGGAAACGCGGTCAAATGCAGCCGAAAAGTCAAGAAAAACAGCCACAGCTAGCTGATGACTATCTTGACAAAACTTATGCACTTCAATTATCGCTAAATATAACAAGCGATTTTTTACGTACCCATGAAACCCTTGTGCGATTAAATTTCGCCTACATAGATGGTGGCGGATTTTATCCGCAAGCGCGTTTTCACAAATGAGATGAGGCAGTTTTGAATCGAGATAGGCCGAAGATCTTTAGGACATGAAATCGATTTCTTTCTTAGTATAAAAACACGACGGCTGATATTAATGCCAGTTACATCGGACGGGGATGCTAGTAGCATAGTGATGGCGACCTCCTTTCCCTGACTGTCTGTCAAAAGCTGACAGACATGAGTGGGGAGTGGCGCGTGGGATTTGGAGGTGTTTGGAAGTGGCCCTCAAAAGTTTAGAATATCTGTAACAGATAAGTCTCTGCTCCTGATGTTGCCCCAAGGCGAGATTGGTTGGGGAGATAGAGTGGCTCCATAATTATGTAGGGATAGTGACTCCTCCAAAGCTTTGTCAAGGCCTATGCTACTGATCCAACCCAATGCTATATTTTTACAGCAGACAAACTTCTCCCTCTTAAATATCTTCCAAAAGGAAGACTGAGAAGGGTTAAGGCAAGACATGATCGCCTTATATACTCAACTGGAACCTGTATCTAGTGATCCAATATTCATTTGAGATGACCTGTCTGGCGGAAACAGAGAGATTTGGATAGGTGTAGCATTTTAGCTAGTACCTTGAGTTTTATTGGAGTGGAATTGTATATTTGACCATTATAGATAGTCGAAAGAAACGCGGTAGCTTGCAATGATAAGTAGGAATTAAATTCGATCAAACTCTCATGACTAATTCTGGGGAAGAGTTGGATAGCTGACTGAAAGAAAGCAACTCTGATTGGATCAAAGTGAAACCTCCTTCTAAGCAACGTATCTTCTTCAATCCGCCAACGAATTAGGTCATGAGAGGTGGTCTGTTTTTGGCTCGACTGCTCAGTACAGATGGGGGTCAACAACCACATCTAATGTATCAGTAATATGTCGAGGAGAGAATTAGTGGTTGAGAAAGAAATGGTGGGGTACGGTGGTTTATGAATAAGGTAGTCGATCCTTGATCTGCGGAGTGCTGCATTAATCCAACGACCAGTTCTGTCGTTGAAGTCACCAAGTAACATGTCATAGCCACTACCTAAAATACGGTTCAGGAGCTCACATTTCTTGTGAATTTCCCTGGACTAATATAGATATTGGCTATACTGATACGTTTTCCGTTCTTACAAAGTGATATAGCTAAACAAGACAAGGATGGACAGGAATAGTTTAAAAGGAGGGAAGATCTTAAATACCTTGAGATGAAGAGGAGTGAGGAAGGGTTATATACGGAGTAAAGTAAGTGTAAATGTGCTTGGAAATAAATCGAGTAATATCCTGGGGTTGACGGATATACGGCGTCTCCTGAAGGACTATAACATCTGAATCTCTACCAGATAGAAGGCTAATGGTGGAAGCACCTCCCGAATTCCACTGAAGAATATTCAGTGAAAAAGACTCTTGATTACTTTCCATTGTGTTACGTCAGCTGGAGTGGGATACCCCTTCTAGCCCAAATAGAGGTGGGAAGGCTGCCCTTCCCACAACCGGCCAAATTAGAAGATGTCATTTGCCCACCGGCTTTATCTTCATTTCCCAAGGAAGCTGTCGCTACTTCCCAGCCATTACCCTTCTTGGCCAACTTTAAAGAGTCCAGACTCTAAAGAAGCATTTCGTTTTTTGAAGACGGGCTTTCTTTGAGTACCTTGTAATATTCGTCATTTTAGGAGAACGTAACTCCTCAAACTTAGCCACAAGGTATTGAGTTAAAGTTCGCAACTCGTTCATATTTGCCTGGTGCCTAGCACCTATAAGCTTAATGAAATCTGAGTTTGCATTGTAATACCGGTAGATCTATTAGCCGAGCATGTATCAGCGAAGTTAGCCTTCTTGCAGGGTGATCCATAATGCCGCTTCTTGTAGTCTTTAAAGTAGCCTCATTTGCTGGGCAAAGAAGGATATTCACCGCCGCAGTTAAAACAATAGGGAGGCAATACACACTTCCCCGAATGAACATCATATGAGCTGTCGACCCCACATATCCGGGTCTGCTCGCAATTTGAATCCCAATGCCCTCATTGATGACATCCATTACAATGGGAGTACGTCAGGTGATCGGAGTCTATAAGAGTGAATGAGAAATTGTGCCATGAAAGGGGTTACATGTACTGTTTGATAGGCATTCAGCCTGGTCAACCGACGTTGAGCAAAATGCAATTTGTAATGGTATGCCGTTTCTGCCCGTGATAGAACGTATATTATGTACTTTATCAGTAGATTCTAGATCCCTTACATCTTCCTCTTACATGAGGGGCGGAAAATTGTTTATTTTTAAAGAAGCCTGAATAGGCTTGTAAGTGATCGTTCCGTAATCTGTTAAGTTCTTGAAAAATTCCAAATAGGCTGCTGCGATGTCTGAGGTGCAGAAGGAAATGCGAACGTCAGACTCAAAATATCTTATTAAATTGAATAAAATTCTATTTTTGTAAGCAACAGTGAACTCTCTCAGGAACTTATTAAAAAGGTTCTCTTTCGAAAGGTTGTGGAAGTTTCACTATAACAAGGTTGACCAATTTTGGCACAGGAGGTAGTTCTCCCTCCGTGCTCAAGACCAAAAGCTGAGAAGAAACACCACTTACCTTTTTATCTGTATCAGTAATAACTGTTTCCATTGAGCGCTTTGATCCTCCGATAATTGCCACTGACATAATTTTCGTGACCCACCGTGAACCTTCACGCTTAAATTTTACAACCTTGAATTTGCACACATTTATTTTCAAAAAATTCTCTATACAGTATTTAGATAATTTATCCAAAGCTAGTTGTGATTCGAACAGACTTGTAGACATCAAAGTTAGGTCGTCCGCATACATTACCGTCGTTATCGAGTTTCTATCACTACAAATTTTACGAGGTAAATCCGCTACAAAGAACGCAAATAAATTAGGACTCAGAGGGTCGCCCTGCATGACACCCCTGTGTAGATGAGAAACATTCAGAGTAATTTAGGCCGTCAAAAACCTTAAGGTAGTTTGGTTCTAAGATGTTCTTTATTAGCTGTAGTAATCTACCATTTATGTGAAAATAATGAGTTAATTTGAAAAGCAGCAATGGGCGCTCAACAGAGTCAAAAGCCTTAGCAAAATCTATGAATATGGTATATAAAGGCTTTTTAACAGAAAATGATTTATGTACTTTATTACTGACAATATTCAATGTATTTAAAGTTGAGCAGTTAGTACGAAAGCCGAATTGTTCATGTGGAAGAAATATCCGCGGTATTTAATGATGCGACGAGTCACGACGAAGGATAAAAGCTTATAGGTATGGTTAAGAAGAGCAATACTACGATACGAATCAACATTATTAGCATCATCCTTTCTTTTATACAATACCTTAATAATACCTTCTTTCCAAGATTCGGAACAGAGCAGCTCCTAAGAAAGCAGTTAAGAAGGAAAAACCCAATAATCTGCAATGATATTGAAAGATGCTCTAATAGTTTCTATGCATAATTTATCAGGATCAGCGGCTTTTTATTCTTCATTTTATTGATGCACACATGTAGTTCTTCTTTCGTAAATAGATCATTTAATGGATCGCAAAGTGACGGCGTATTATGAGAGATGACGTTATTTAATTCCTGTCTTAAATCAACAACATGTTGTCCACCTAAAATTTATAAAATGTGCGAACTCCATCTGTAAGAGGAATTAAAGAAGATCTTTGAGGAAGGTTGGTTTTAAGTTTCCAAGGAAACATTTCAGCATACCTTATCTTTTGAGACTTTAACCTGGTTAAGCCTAATTGATTAAATTCATTTAACAGAACCCTATACTGCCTTTTGCACATGAAGTATTCGTTCTTAAAATTATCATTATTATTGTATTGACGAATTTTACCGAGCGAAATTAGATATCGTGCAAGCTTGCGCAGATAAAACGGCTTTTGTGTGTCCCTATCCTCGAAACTCAACTTTTTTGATTTGAAGCAAGATTTTGAAAGTTTCGCTAATTAGTTCATAGCTTTTATTTAGATTTCCTTCTACCAAGAGTTGCATAGCCACTTTGAAATTATCTACCGCATCAGTTCCAATGTATGGTATTCTACTAAGATTGAAGCTTGGAGCTATGACCTGTTTTCTAAATGTCTTTACGTCTAAAGTACATGATACCGGCTTTTGTTTTCCTATAATCGCCCACTCATTTGCTATATCGAGGTGCACCTTTTTGATTTAGAAATTTGCAAATATTAAATCAATACAACTACGGCCATTGAATGGTTCATATGTTCATCTCTCTACAGGAAAATTGCAAGTTAAGTTTAGCGTTGCAAAATAATTTATTAGTAATTGGAGTTTAAATGTATATGATCTAGTAGCTTTGCATTAAAATCACCTGCTATCAATAACCGTTCATCAGCGGAAGAAGGACTCGAGAAGGTAGACATTTCACTTATTATATCTGCCGCAGAAAACTTGAGATTTAAATAACAACCAATTATGGTCAATGTTGGACGACGAAAATAAACAACATTGTTAGATGATCTGAAAGTCCAATTATTGGAAAAAGGCCTTATTGCTACAATCACTCCAACTCGGTTTACTCCCGCTTATCGTTTTTGACGCTGAAAGAATTAATTTATTTATTAATATTAACAATTTATTTTTGCCACATTATTGAGCATTATATTAAATAAATTATATTTAAATTATTTATATTATATAAATTATACTTAATTATTCTTTAATATTTGACTGAAAGTCTTTGTCCAAATATTCCGTTTTTAATATGTGAAACCTATTCGTTTCACAATGTGCCGCAATTTTGTCAAAATTGTGAATAGATAATTCACAGATTAATTAATAATAAATGATAATTTATATAATAATAAATAATTAATTCGTAAATTAATCAAATAAATCATAATTTAATTAATTATATTTTTATTAATTTAATTTGCAATTTTTATTAATTTTAATTAATGGATTTCTTATTATTTCTTTATATGAATTCCTTTATTTATATTTACAATGTAGAGTAAAGGCTTCCTTAGAGCATACTAATTGTCTTTGGAATGTGATTGTGTATATCTAATGATAGTTAATAAATGTTTTTATACTTTTTAAAACGTTCATGCAATTCTCGAGACGTTTATACCACACACGAGTTGTTTTCCCATTAAAATTGCCAAAATTATCTACTTGATTTTATTTTTATTTTTAACAAATAAACACGATATAATGTATAGTACTTGTCCATTTAGCTATAGCAGCTTTTAATGAAGAATGAATTTAAGTGGGTCAAAGTAAAGCTCCTCAGTAGCTAATTTATATTTTTTTTATTCAATAATAATTTCAAACTGGTGATCTATGAGATACGCTTTTTATCGATACAGTTAAACATTTGCTTCGATTTAAAATTATAAGGCCGTTATTTCATGTTCCATGCTACACTGTAGCAGCTCTAATATTTACCGAAACATTTGATATATGGATTATCAACTATTTTAGGTTATATTTACTGTAGATGCTACGTCTACCATAATTAATCGAAACGTCTGAAAATTGCTAATACAAATAGTTTATTATGTGATCAAGAAGATCGATTGAAATCGGGACTGGCATTAATGATTAGTAAAATCAATTAGCAAAAAATCAATCGATCTAAACATGAATATAATATTGCCTAGAATTCTTGTTTCCTTTGTGAATTATGCTATCAAATATTTACATTAATAAATGCTAGTAGGTTATTTTATAACAAACTTTGATATTATTTCTTTATAATGTAATGACGCATTTAAATCAATTGAGAATGTTATCTTCAACTGTCACAATGCCTTATTGTTTTTGTGCAAAAATGACCTATAGTCATTCTAGTATACCTGTTAAAGCTGATTCTAGCAAAGTTTCTAAGGCGTCGGCTATTTGCTTAATATGTTACATTCTTTAACATTTTTGTATGAACTGAGTATGAATTTTCGAAACAGTAAAGTTTCTGGTTTTTCCTGTCAAAAAACTGTTTGAAGAGACGACTGAAGACAATTGTTATTACATAATCACCATTTTCCAGATGTAAATTACTATAACGTGATGATAGTTTTGATGTTCTCTATATTTTATTAGTGTTTTTGCACTTGTATTGAATATTTAAATAAGTAAGTCTTTATTTCATCATGAATTTGGATAATCAACTCATATCTTATATGCTTTTGTGTTTCCATTAAAATGATTTACTCGCGAAACGCGTTTGAAACGATCAATCGAACAACTACCGCTGATTCTAGATTAATCAGTAAAAATTGTGTTTCTAGTTGTTAAGCTAATCGATATGACCGCGCCTAGAAACTAAATAAATATAAGTAGAAAACGTGAAACCTTACCGATCATTAATTGATTTGTAAGCAAACCAGCATGAAGACTCGAGAGAAGTAACTAGTTGTACGGTATGAATAAAGAATATTGGGTTTACGAGCCTGAATTTAATAATAATTTATAAATTATTTTAGTTATTTTAAATTATTTAAAAGTTATAAAAAATTTAAAAGTTATAAAACTATTTAAAATATATAAAATAACTTTAAAATTATAAAGCTATTTGATAGTTATAAAATAAATTAAAAGTTACAAAACTATATAAAAGTTACAAATCGATTTAAAACTTAAAAAATTATTTAAAAGTTATAAAACTATTTAAAAGTTATAAATCTATTTAAAAAAATATAAAATAATTTAATCAGGTTTCGGTCCATGTTTCTAAACTCATTATATCAGCGAGGCCAAATACATGATAATGACGTATTTCCTTTGATGTAATTTGATTTTCCGGCGTAATTTATCAGTTAAAGTCAATATTTCTGCATAGATTGTATTATTTACCAACCATAAAAATGTTCAATGTCCTGGTATTTATTTTTTTAGTATTTGTAAATATTTGAATGTACAAATAATGTAAATATGTACAGTATTAATGGAACAACAACAGTATTGATGGATTATTTATGCAGTTGTTATCAATTTGGTTGTCAATTTAATTGTGTTTGCTTTGATCTATCATTATCAAAAGTTAACAGCTCTGATATTAGTTAATATTCAAAGTTTTAATTTTCACAAAGTTTAATTTGATATTTTTTTAAAGAAATCAAGTGATTTAAGCGCTCTTTTTGAAAAATGTAAAAGTTTTGAATATGAACATTCAAAATTGAAATGATTGTATGATTTTTAGCTTTTAATGATGACTAAATTTATTATTTAGTATTAAATAACTATTAAATAATTATTTTGTAATAATTAAATTTTGTATATTATGTGTACCGTTAAATGAACATTTCCATAGTGTTTTAAATGAATTATGAATCAGTTATGCATTGATGTCCATTATTGGCTATGATGCTTCAATACTTGTCTTGTTAAACAATAATTTATCACGATATAAATCCTTGATTTAAAAACATTAATTTATATTCTTATATTTTTATTTGTATTAACTTTTAGCTTCTATTGCTTGACTCAACATAATTGCCAAATGTGCTAGTGTGTCTTTAAAAGCACAAGTCTTCATTACAATAATCTATTTAATCTATCTAATCTTAGGTAGTCCAAGCGCTTCAGCTGGAGACTAATTAGCAGTAGACCAATCTAATCTTAATATATTTAAACGTATCTTCCAAGCTTTTGACCTGGACACTAATGAGCAGTTATCCAATGAGCAGTATACTAATCGAATCTTAATCTATGTTAACGTACCTTCCAAGCTCTTGAGTTGGAAACTAATGATCAATAAACCAATGAACAGAAACATTGACAAATCAGCGAATTGAGTCTACGTATTTAATATAATTATAAAATAAACAAATAATAAAGTAAATAAATGTTTTTAGATTTTCGATAATTTAAATCAAGTTAAATAAAAAATTGAAATTTAAAAAAAGGTCATTTTTATGAATTGACTAATAAACAACAGACGTTATATCAGAATAAGAATTAGAGGTCATCAGGAGGAACTGCTATGCTATCAGGTTTCGGCCCCTAACCCCTCTACCCAACATAGCAGCCGGGCCAAATACATGCTAATGATGTATTTCCTCTGATTGAACTATCTAGTATCTTATTCTAATACAAAGTACATTATTTATTATCCATCCACAAATATTTGCCACTTAAGAGTTTAAATTTATTTTTTATATTATTGTGTTGATATATATTACCATTTTCTGTTTGATTTTATTTTTATAGTAACCTAGTTTAAAATATGTATCGATTAACTTATTTAAATGATTTTGAAGAAAGCCAATATTGTTACAAATTGTTGCAATTCTTAAAATTTCATTATTTAATGTATTATATTTTATATTATATGGTATGCATGAATGCTCATGCAAAAATATGTTTCTTGTAAATTTAAATATGTAATCTTTACGATATAAATTAATAGTAGTTTTTGTTAATGTTAATTTAATGTTCATATATAGACATACACCTTCTTTATCATTAATATTGGTTTTGTTAAGAATAAGGCTTTCTGGATAAATGTGCTCACTAATTGAATAAAAATTATAAGAATTAAATACACATATATCATCAATGTATCGAAACATATATTTCATATATTTATATTGTTTAGATTTAGTTTTTACACAGTTATGAACAAATTCATATTCTATAAAGCTTAAAAACAAGTCAGCTATAATTGGGCTACTATTACCACCCATTGGAACACCTTTTACTTGTCTAAATATAGATGTCCCTACTTTTAAATAATTTTGATTTATCAAAATATTTAAGGATTCTATTAATTCAATTTTATCCATATATTTATATTTATTTGATGGTTTAATTTTTGTTAGATAGGCGTTATAATTATTATAACATATATATGTATATCTTTTTCCGAATATAAGATTAATTAATTTTACTAACGCTTCTTTAATATCTACTAAATCTAAATTTGTATAAAGAGTACTAAAATCGTATGTATTTATATTTTGAAAATTTATTCTTTTTGTCTGTTCTAAAAATTCTTTTGTAGAATTAATACTGAAATAGTGTTTTATACCAGTATTAATTTCGATTACCTTGCAATATTTTTTAAAGTGTGCTTTAATTACTTTAAGTATTTTATTCATATAGACAGAAAGTGGTTTTAATGTACATTTAAACGCACTACATATGAACCTAGGCTTGATTGGATTTTTATGTAATTTTGGATTCCAATATAATATAGGTATAGTTTTATTATCTAATTCAACCTTTATACCCTTTTTATCCATTATAGAACAGTGACTTGTAATAATTGTTTCTAAACTCAACTCACTACGTTCATATGTTGGATTTACATTTAAATCATTAGAATTAACCTCTTTCATTAGTATATCATAATAAAGGTTTTGCATATGAAGACAAAGTTATTACTAGCTTTATCAATAGTTGTTATTATATAGTTATGCTTTAATTAAGTAAGTTCTTTATACATATCTTTATTAATTTTATCTTTTATTTTATAATTGTTTGTTATTTTCATTTTATTTTTAATTTTATCAAAATATAATCTTTCCAAATTTTTATCTTAGATATATTCGAGCTTTCACTATTGATCAGCTTATTAAAGTAATCATTTAAGTTATTATATAACGAACTGTAAATTTTATTTTTGTCGTTGTTATTATTTAATCTATATTTATACCCTTTTGATAGCAGCTTTCTTAATTCACAATTTTCAATTAATTCTAGATTATGGGTACATATATGTTCATTTATTCTATCAAAACTAAGACTTTTACAATTTCATTCTGTTTCCATTATTTTTCTAATATTATAGTTTTATATTGATTTTAATTCTTTATTATAATTACAAATTTTTCGTCCTAATGGTGGTAGGAGTTTAAACCTTATTTTAGGAATATATTTACTTAAATCTGACCCTTTTATTTCTTTACTTTTAGAATTATTTAAAGTCCGGCTATATTTATGTTTTCTATACATTTATTAATGAAGTTTATGGTTAATGTATATTTTCTATTGTTATTATTTACATTTATTGTATGATTATAGTATTTTGTATTACAATAACTGTCTATAAAATAAAATATCTTATTCACGCGTCTTATGAAAGATAAACACACTTGTCGAACATTTGTTTTTTAAAAATATGTACTTAAACCAAAAATGCCGATGACACACTAGACATAAAATATTTCGTATTCTAACATAAAAGTTGTAAATAGCCTCGATAATATTTAAATATGCATCACACTTCATTACTGGAAATATATAGATTTTCTAGGTCAAATCTTTTTGAAATTATTGAATTTATTGCAATTCAATTCGAGTGATTCTTTCCAAGTTTTAACAATACAATTTGTCTAAATAGAATAATACGATTTAAATTTCAAAATTTATACGATTGACTGTGATATTTATCGAGAATATATCTCGATAAAAAAATTGCTTTTAATCGTATAACGCCTTATTTGCCCATATTTTGTCAATCAATAAGATCCTAAAATAAAGCACCGATCAATGATAAGGTATTAAAATTTACGATAAATTTCTTATATTTCAAACCTTAACGCTTTTTTGCAACGTTTGACATGTTAAGATTTCTTATCTTTATCAAATGGCTTTTGGACTTGAAATTAAATATACAACATTGTATTATAATGTATAAATATATAATGTATATTAATATCGAGTAATATTTGAGTCAAAAAAATGTATTTTTTGCGAAGCATGCCCGATAATTAATAAAATCATTTATTATTAAAAATCATTTCTAGATAAAAGAGGAAATACAAAGAGGTCATTACATAAGAGCATGACATGGTACTTCTATGTTGGATTAAGAAATATAGGCTAATATATGCTATTTTAGTTCATAAAATATAGTTATAACAAATGTTTTTGAATTTTTAAAAGTTGAACTGAACGTTTTTATATTGTGAAACGATCTGATTATTAATGAACTAAAATTTGTTTCTGCGTTATTTTGTACTCCAAATCTAAATCGATCAGTTTTTTAACGCTTGTCTAATTAACGCTTGTTGTTGCCTTTAAAAACTAAACACTACATTTAATATGGCAAATTTATTACTAATGTAATAAACTTTGGCATTTTGGTTTTCCAACAAAATTGACTTTTCTCTAACCTTTTTTGTTCTTATTTAAGTATAATCTTCACAGCCACTGATTTCCTGCGTGCTGACGGCTTGCATATTAAATAATCGTATTTTGTAAAATAAAGGGGGTAGTGAACTCTTCTTAAGAGTTCTAAAACAATGATATAAGTCAGATTTCTATTACTCTTTTTATTGATCAATAGAGTTTGAAATTTATCAATCGTAAGTTTGAATTTTTCTTCTTTACATCCCATGTCTTCTGAACTTCAATTTTTATATTTGAAAATAATTTAGCTGATTTTAAAATCAAAAATAATAAATATTTTCATTTGACTTTTTAAAACATTCAGTTAAATGATTAAAAGTTCATTTCGGATTAAAATTTTTTAAACAACTTTGTATAAAAGCTTCAAAATTTAATCAATAATATTTCTTAATATATACCGCTTAATGTTATAATTTTATGTTCAAAGGCTATTTAATAGATATAAAAAAATTTAAAATATGCATATCAAACGTTACATAAAAGCGTCAAGGTTTGAAGTATAATAAAAATCGTAAATTGTATCTCAAAACCCTTATCATATATTTGTGAGTTATATTATAATTTTTATCAGATTTTATACGGTATAAAATCTTTAATTCTATAGTTTTATTTATAAATAAAAAAATAATTTTTAATGTTATATAAGTTGTTGTTAGAATGTTGTTGTAAACGCTTGTCGATTTAATATAACATAAGATTTCTATAAGTTAAAAATGTATATAGTTGCTTAAAATACGCAGGTAATTTCCATCCGTGATCAATAGATACCTTAATTTGAAATGTTAATGCGGTTAAACAAAGAATCAGTCATATGCAATCCGAAATTTAATCTATCATTTATGTATCATATCTATATCTTAATTTAGATATTTTTTTGTTATTAGTGTTAATAACTTTAAATTTATTTAAAATATTAATGCTAAAATGATACTATTCATGAATTGAAATGCAAGGAATTCGATTTGTGAAATTGAATATTTTCACGAATTTGAGAATACCATACTAATTAATACTCTAATTAATTCTAATTAATTACACAATTTTTATTACAATTGTTAATCCTCGAACTATAACTGTCCTAATCGACATATTGGAATATTTGAATCAGTTTATAATTTGCCTACTGCAACAGATAGTAAATAGCATGTTTCATTTTAAAGAATTATTGAAGCTAGATCAAAGAAAGAAGGAAAATTTTATTGATATTTCGCTAACCCTTGTAATATTGATATAATTCTTGATCAATAAATAAATCATTATCAACTATTTAAGAAAGGTTTTGTTTTTGTTGTGATACTTTGAATTAATAGGGAAATTATAAGAGAAACAAATAAAATCAACACTACATTTACCTTTAATTTATGAATAACAAATTAATCTGTGACTCTTAAACTTTTCGTTGTATAACTCAATCGAACTGCTCTGATATATGTATTCTTAAGCGCTTAAAACATAAGTCGACTAGTTATTTATTTCCCACACTGCAATTATCCCAAATTTAAAATCCCTGATTTAATAAATTTTAATTATCAATTTTAATTATTTTTAAGTCAATATTTAATAATTTTAAAATCAAGACCATAAATATGGTGAATGCGGAAATTCTCGGTTTTATAGACTTGGCGTCATTTATTGATTGATTGTGAAAATGAATAAATTTAATAGATTCGTGTTTTAATGGAAGCTATTAGTCGTTCATTTTATTAATGTCATTAGGTAAAAAAGAATTAGTCAATTCATAAAAATGATTTTTATTTTAAATTTTAACCTGATATAACTTATATAAAATCTTACATAACAATTATTTATTATATATTATTTAATTATTTATTATTTAATTATTTAACTTTTATTAAGCATTTTTTATTTTTAAATAATTTAATATATGTAGACTCATTTACCTGAGTTGATTTGTTTAATTACAAATTGATTCCAATGTTATTTCAGGTTGATGAAATATAAAAATTGACTTTTATTTTAAATTTCAATTTTAAATTTTATTTTAATATAAATTATATAAAATCTTAGTAAACAATTATTTATTATTTATTATTATTTAATTATTAATTATTTAATTATTTAATTTATTTATCGTTATTTTTAATTTATAAATGATTTAAAATATCAAACTCAATAAGCTGATCTGATTTTAAACATGAATATAACATTCTTATGTTATAATGATATTAAAACTGTTCATTTTAAAAGTAGACATTAGGTAAGAATGTGCGGCAAATGAGCAATGAAACAAACTGCTTATTCACAAATAAACTCTTATAATTAATTATTACAGTGGCAAATTAATTGGAAATTTAATCAATTTATTTGTAAACAAAAGATTACAGTATCTTGTTCACGTCATATATTACGGTTTCCAAAATGTAGCTAGAGATGTTATGATTTTCTTTGATTTAAACAGTAAATCAGCACTAACTTCAGCAGTACTACGAAAAATGCTTAGATTTTCATCCTAAACATCACGTTTCAAGTCTTATCATTTTAAAAGATGTGGTTTTTTTCAAAAGCTAAAATCGTACAGGAATCATTTTATCGCTACAATGGCAATTTATAGTTTAAAATTTACAATTTATAATAATATAATTTCTTATTAAATTACTTATTGAAACCGTATAATTTTAAAATCTGAGCAGTCGCAACGAAATACTCGAAAATAACAGAGCATCTTTTATAAAATATTTTACGGTCAACACAATCCGGGCCCGATAAAATATCCTTTTCATTTAAAGACAATAAAATAAAATAATAAAATCTTTTCGAAAATGAAAAACAAATATGCTCCACAGCAAAATAAAAAGTAACTTAGATAAGGAGTGAATGATACCCCTACGTAAATTTCTATCTTAAACTAACTTCATCACATAGTTGTAATTTTTGTATTAAAAATGCATATAATAAAATAAAAAATTGATACTTCAATTAAAATTAAATATTTTGCTGGATTATTTATATACCGTTGGGTCAGATGACAGATTAAGTAGAAACGAACAAGTCTAATGACTGCCGTATTGTCAGTATTAATGCTTATTATTATACCCCACTGATTTCGGGGGATCCTATCGGGAATGATTTCTTATTATTACGGATCGACTCCCATGCAGCCACCTAACGACATTTCTTGCAAATCACACAGAGGATTTTACTCAAATCGGAATAGTGTGATTAAACGCTGTGTGTAAGGCGTGTCAGTTATGTGACTTGGAATATCGAAATCAATTAAGTGATGCACTAATATTGACATTAAATAAATTTCATTAGAAAAAATAATTGTCATTTAAGAAATCTCCATATACAGTCGAATAAGGATTTGAGGTCATCAGGAGGAACTACTATGTTATCAGGTTTCGGCTCTAATTCATCTACTCAACATAGCAGCGGGCTAAATGCATGCTAATTACATATCTCTTCTGATTAAATTTGATTATCTAGTGTACCTTATTCTAATACAAAGTATATTATTTATTATACATCCATAAACATTTTCCACTTACGAGTTTAAATTTATTTTTAATAATACTTTAATTTATATATTTTACTATTTTCTGCTTAATGTTATTTTTATAGTAATCTAGTTTAAAATATGTATCTATTAAATTATTTAAATGATTTTGAAGAAAGCCAATATCATTACATATTGTTGCAATTCTTAAAATTTCATTATTTAATGCATTATATATTATATTATATGGTATGCATGAATGCTAATGTAAAAATATGTTTATTGTAAATTATAATATGTCATCTTTGTATAAATAATATATATAATATATATTATATAATATATATTATATAATATATATTATATATTATAATTATAATATATATAATATATTATATATTATAATATATATAATATATTATATATTATAATATATATTATATAATATTTAATATTTAATATATACATGTGGCAAAAAGCGGGCGAAACGAAAACGGCTGTGGCAATGGTGCCGTTAGTAGTTAGGGTGTATGGAATGGATATCATGAAGGAAGGATTCTGTAGTTGGTTTTCAATGCGAAAGTCACCTTGCGTGACCTAGCAACTATTCAATACATAAATAAGCATCCATAAAAGGATCACCAGTCCCGATTTCAATCGATCTTCATGATCCCATAAGAAACAATATATATATATATATATATATATATATATATATATATATATATATATTTTAAAATATATATAACTGTATTAAATACGGAAAAGTTAAATTTAAGTTTTTATATTCTTGATTTATATATTTTACTATTTTCTGCTTGATGTTATTTTTATAGTAACCTAGTTCAAAATATGCATCTATTAAATTATCTAAATGATTTTGAAGAAAACCAATATCGTTACAAATTGTTGCAATTCTTAAAATTTCATTATTTAATGTATTATATTTTATATTATATGGTATGCATGAATGCTCATGTAAAAATATGTTTCTTGTAAATTTAAATATGTCCTCTTTACGGTATAAATTAATTGTAGTTTTAGTTAATGTTAATTTAATGTTCATATCTAGATATACACTTTCTTTATCATCAATATTGGTTTTATTAACAATATAAGTTTTCTAAGTTATTAAACTATTTGAATGATTTTGAAGAAAACCAATATCGTTACAAATTGTTGCAATTCTTAAAATTCCATTATTTAATGTGTTATTTTCAATATTATACATGAATGCTCATGCAAAAATATGTTTCTTGTAAATTTAAATATGTCCTTTTAACGATATAAATTACAGGTAGTTTTAATTGATACTAATTTAATGTTCATATCTAGATATTTACCTACGTTATCTTGTGTATCTTATTCTAATACAAAGTATATTATTTATCTATCCATAAAAATTTTCCCCTTAAATGTTTAGTTTCATTTTTAATAATATTTTGTTGATTTAATATTTTTTCGTTTTCTGTTTGATTGTATTTTTATAATAACTAGTTTAAAATATGTATCTATCAGAAAATTAATATCATTGTATATGCAATTCGTAAAATTTTACTATTTTACTAATAGTGTGTTGATTCATATATTTTGCTATTTTCTGTTTGATTTTATTTTTATAGTAACCTAGTTTAAAATATGTCTCTATTGAATAATTTAAATGATTTTGAAGAAAGCCAATATCATTACATATTGTTGCAATTCTTAAAATTTCATTATTTAAGTATTATATTTAATATTATATGGTATGCATTAATGCTAATGCAAAAATGTTTCGTGTAATATGTCGTCTTTACGATATAAATTAAAATTAGTTTTAATTGATGTTAATTTAATTTTTATCTCTATATATATGTTAAAAAAAGATTTATTTTAACGTGGCAAATGCGTGCCAGCACACACTTACATGACCACACAAAACAAAAATGTAAATCATGTGTCAAGAAGGTGTGAACGGACGAGGGGTTTGAATGTGATAAAGGAGGGAGCGCGGCGGATGTCGAGAGGGAGTTGATTCCAGGGGAGTGGGGCGGCGACGAGGAAGGATCGGAGACCGTAGTTATTGGAGTAATTGGGAACGTGGAGTAAGAGTGTATGACGGGAACACAACAATAGCGAGGTGGGCGAGTGTCGTCTAAGAAAGGAAGGTTGATGAACGATGGGGAGCCGACAGTGATGAGACGAAAATTTACGAGAAAAAGGCGGAGTTTGACGCGGATGTGGATGGTGGGCCAAGGGAGTTGGACATATATGTGGATGTGTGGTCAAAGCGACGGAGACGAACGAGCACTCGAACGGCGGTGTTGATTATTCGTTGTAAGGGTAAGATAATGGATTTTGGATAATTTGCGAAAAGGCTGAAGCAGCAATCGATTTTAGGGAAGAGAAACGATAAAAGAAGAGACATACAAGAACGGAAGTCGATAAGGGGGCGGATACGGCGAATGTCATGGAGAATTAAGTTAGACGAGCGGACCTTGTCGCGGACGAAGGGTTTAAGGGAAAGGTTATCATCGAAATGGAAGTCTAATAAAGCTAGATTGTGTACTATGTGGATGATTGATGATTCAAAAGATACAGTGGAAGGAGATATGCTTGGTTTACAGGGGAGAATCCACATTATTTAGGACTTGTCGGGGTTTAGAACGAGATAGAGATTGGAGAGACGTTTGTAGATAGAAGAAATACAGTTGGATGCAGAAATGTTGATGTCGTGTATGTGATGTGCGGGTGCATGAGCATAGATGATGATGTCATCGGCGTATTGCATGACGTTAAAGGAGTAAGGTTTGATAAACGGAAAGAGATCTCTAAACAGAAGAGAGAAAGGCAGGAGACCTAGGACTGAACCTTGTGGGACACCGCAAAAAATATGGATGGGATGATGAATTAGAACAGGCGCTAAAGGAACGGTCGGATTGATATGAAGCAAACTATGCTACGGACGAGGAAGAAAATCCGTAATCATAACGAAGGCGAGAAAGGAGGGCGGAGCGCTTGACAATGTCGAAGGCGGAGGAGAGGTCGAGGGAGATTAGAACACTATATAGAGCCTTGTCTCGAGAAATGAGTAAGTCGTTGTAAACTTTCATGCAGGCGATTTTTGTGGAGTGATTAGAGAGAAAAGCGGATTGGAACGGAGGATACAGATTGGATGTGGAGAGATAAGCGTTGATCTGCATTAAGATGAGGCGTTCTAAGAGCTTAGTGAGATGGGGCGATAGCTAGAAAGAAGGGAGGGGTCGAGCGATTGTTTCTCAAGGAGGGGACGAACGATTGCTGATTTTCAGTGCGAAGGGAAGATACGACTGCGGATGGACGAGTTAAACAAGGTTGTGAGAAAAAGGTATTTTGATGAGCATATGGATTTTAGTATTTGTGTAGTCAGGGGATCGGTAAGTGAGGTTTTGCTCGGCAAGGACATGAGGACAGATGAGACTTCGGTAGGTGATACAGAGAGAAGATGAAATAGTTCTTGAAGGATGAGGCTATGCGTGGCAGAGTAGGATATGATGGAGACCGGGGTTTGAGAGAGCAACGTGGATACTTTGGTCTGGAGAAATGTCGAATAATCACGGGGATTGATGTTGCAAGGCGAAGAGGATATGTAAATACAACATATTTACAGTATGTTGTATTGTAAATACCTTTATCATCAATATTAGTTATAATGCAAGATAACATTCTGGGTAAAATCAATTTTTTTGACGAAGCATCCCGAGAGTGAAAATCAAAAAATAATGTTATTAATATTTCGGATGGACACGCAGAATTTTTTAATTGTATATTTAAGACAATTTTTAAAATTGTTTTGAATTTTTTAAAATTGTCTTAAAATTTAAGTATTTAACTGGGTAAAGGGATGTATGTCCAGCCGAATTATCAATATAATTTTTTTTTGATTGCACTTTTGCGACGCTTCGCAAAAACATAAATATAAGTTATATTAAAAATAAAGCTAATTGAATAAATTTGTTCATATATAACATAAATAATTATAAATAATTGTTATATAAGACTATAATTTATATAAAGTTAAAATTTTAAATATATTGAAACATATCATATCTGAGTCTATGTATTTTATACCATAAATAAAAATAAAGAAGAATAATAAATAATTTTATAAGATTTTATACAATTTATATTTATATCTAATTTAAATTATAGATTCAAATTTTAAATAAAAATCAATTTTATGAATTGTCCTTTAAATAGCAGACGATGTATGAGGATAAAAATTATAGATCATCGTGAGGAACTGCTATGTAATCAAATTTCGACCCCTATTCCTCTACCCGACATAACAGCGGGGCCAAATACACGCTAATGACGTATTTCCTCTGAAGATATTTGATTTTTTAGTATACGTTATTCTAATAGAAATCATATTGTTTATTATCCATCCACAAAATTTTTTGCTTTATAGTATAAATAAATTTAATAATATTTTGTTGATTTATACTTCTCCATGATATTAAATAGAAAACATTTATCAAACTTGCTTGAAAATAAGCAGAAAAATAATGTCGTATCAGCAATATATAGTTTATGTATTTCTGGTTGTATTCCGAGACAACAAAGTCCACAGGGCAATAATAACTTGTCAGTAGAATAAATCAGATACCTAAACATACGTATTTTATGCTAAATATAAACAAAATACAATTTATATTAAGATTTTCTAGAATTTGGCTTTTTGGATTTTGGCCCTTATTCCCTTGCCCAACATAGTAGCGAGGCCGAATACATGCTTATGACGTATTTCTTCTGAAATTTGAGTAACTAGACTATTTCCTGCTTAAATTTATTTTTACAGTAACCTGGTTCAGAATATGTATCTATAAAATTATTTAAATGATTTTGAAGAAATACAAAATCGTTACAAATTGTTGCAATTCATAAAATTTCGTTATTTAATGCATTATATTTAATATTATATGCATGCATGCCCACGCAAAATTACGTTTCTTGTAATATTTATTTCTTACGATATAAATTTATAATCGTTTTAATTTGTGTTAACTTGATTTTAATATCTAAATATGCACATTCTTTATCATTAATATTGGTTTTATTAAGAAATGAGGCTACCTGAATAAATTCGTTCGCTTATTGAATAAAATTTGCTAGAATTAAATACATATATCATCAATATATCGAAAGATATATTTCATATCTTTATATAATTTAGATTTATTTTTAAACAGTTATGAACAAATTCATATTCTATAAAGCTTAATAATAAGTCAGCTATAATTAGGCTACTATTACCTCTCATTGGAACACTTTTTATTCGTCCAAATATGGATGTCACTACCTTTAAATAATTTTGATTTATTAAAAAATTTAAGGATTTTAATAATTCAATTTTTCATATATTTATATTTACTTGATTGAATTTTTTGTTAGCTAGCCGTTATAGTTATTATATTATATATATGTATATCTCTTTCCGAATATAAGATTAATTAATTTTTCTAATGCATCTTTAATATTTGCTAAATCTAGATTTGTATAAAGCGTACTAAAATCGTACGTATTTATATTCTTAAATTATGTTCCTTTTTTCTGTTCTAAAATTCTTTTGTAGAATTACTACTGAAATTGTGTTTTATACCAGTATTAATTTCGATTACCTTGCAATATTTTTTAAAATGTGCTATAATTACTTTGAGTATTTTATTCATATAAACAGAAAGCGGTTTTAATGTACATTTAAACGCACTACATATGAATCTAGGTTTTATTGGATTTTTATGTAATTTTGGAGATGTAATTACGACTATATAACATTAGAATAATATATCACGACTCATCGGTATAGAACAATCTCTACTGCAGATGGGTATTCATATGCATTACAATAATAATGTTCTTTGGTTTCTAGCACATTGAAAAATTTAATACTTAAATAAAAATTAAGTTATTACTTTTATCTAAATTTAGTGATTAATACTTTATTTTGCGTCTACCGCAATTAAACGCTTAAAATGAATTATCATTTTATTGACTCTCAAATTTAAATTAGTAAATTTTATGTTTCTTGTATCATCTTGTAATTTGGGCGTTTTGATTGTATCCATTATTTAAATTTTAAAATATATTCCATATGCTAATTTCAATATTTGTATTGAGAATAAATATTTCGATGGATTCAATTATTATAACATGTTAGACTTTAAAGTTTAAATTTTTATATAAAAATAATACGAAGAATTATACCAAATAAAAATTATAATTTAAAGAATCATAATAAAGGTAACATTTGACTATTTTATATAAGAGTCAAGTTTTTATTCCACAGTAAGTTATGTTGTTCAAATCTTAATATGATTACATTTTGCATTTATTCGATTCAACAGTAATTACAGCTTATTAACGATTGACTGTATCTTATAAAAATTCCGGAAACTACTTTAAAGCAATATAATTGATATATTTGTCATTTATATAAACGATGTCATTCATATTTTATTAATATAAACGGGTAATCTTTGAAAGTTCGTATAAAAATATGAACTAAAATTTAAGAGCCATACAAATTTCGCAAGACTGAAATATCTCGGTGTAACTTCAGTCATTGTATTGTAGTCAACTAGTAATTTTTTCTGCAAAGTAAATAAAATTCAAGGGAACCAATAAAGTGTTTTCTTAATATTGCACTATTTTGGTGGTAACTGATCTACAATTATTTTAGCAAATTAGGCATGAAGTTCTACAAGTTTTGCGATACACTGCTTTAAAATTATCAGTGCTTTATTCTGCAAGCCTACAATCTCTTTACCAAAATATTTCCGAACGCGTTTTTATATTTTACCTGGATGGTGACTGTTGTTATTTTTTGCTTGCATTTCATCAAATTCCTGTCCGTTGTTACTAATCTCACATGAGCCATTTTTTAATTGACATGGCATTTGTTTTTGCTCAGAATTTGCTCTATTTCTCTCTATATATATAGAAGACATGTGACAGATTCACACAATAATGCGCTTATCAGTTTTAGTAATTATTTAAATATTAAAGCACTGAATTCTGCGTAACAAAGATACCGGTTTGCTTTTCTTTTTCCGAGTTTCTTCTGACGCTAATTTTTTTGACAGCAAATATTGGATTCATTTGAAAAAAAATTTTCTATTTACTGCTACAGTTAGTTAACACACCAGCAGAACTCAATTACTTCATGGTACACAATTATAGTTTATTCTATAGATTTGACCGGCTTAATGTTTTGTATACTCTGAACGTTAGCAAACCGATATTGCAGGATAATTAAAGTCCCTGATTGGAATGAATTTTAATAGTCAGTTAAATGTGCTATTCGAGTACAAATAATACAATATATTACAGTAAAACCTAGAAATTAATTAAAAGGATGCAATGACAGATACATTTTGATGACTAGAATACATTGACAAATTGTTTGTCAATGAACTTTGTCAAAGTTCAAATGCAAATTTCTTACTTTTATTGCAATTTTTCAAATAAAATTCCTCGCAACCAGATTCTATTGCAACTACATTTTCATGACATTTTTATTAAATTCGTGTAATTTGTGTTGAAATTTTCGGGATAATATAGTCTTTTTTCTTGCGTTTTAATGTTTATCTGTGACTATTGAAACCCGTCACATAGTGAAGTTACTCGGCTTGGCTAAAATTGCATGTAAGCATCATTATTTGTTTTATCTTGGATAAAGTTTGTCGTTACATATTCGATTATTGAACACAACCGCATGTTTGGCAATATCTAACCGTTTAATTAAATATCGTAGTCTGAAACACCATGCTACTGACAACTTCGCAATCATAAATAACTGTTTGAATTGGCAAATCAGGTGTTTTTACGGTTTTATTTTATAGTTTTATTAAGATCAAATTTAAACTCCTAAGTGGAAAGTTTTATTGATAGATAATAAATAATGTACTCTAAATATCAGAGTATATATCATATTATATCATATTATTATGATATAATAAATTTAACACATTAAATAATGAAATTTTAAAAATTGCCATAATAAATAATAATAATATCGGTTTAACTTATATCGTGAAAACAAATGATCAATATTTCTTATTAAAAAGGAAATATGATGTATCGTCTGTTATTTATTAGTCAATTTATAAAAATTGATTTTTATGAATATTATTAAAACTAATATTATGAATTATAAAATATTACACAATATAATACATTAAATAATGGAATTTTAAGAATTGCAACAATATGTAATGATATTGGTTTTCTTCAAAATCATTTAAATAATTTAATAGATGCATATTTTAAACTAGGTTACTATAAAAATAACATCAAGCAGAAAATAGTAAAATATATAAATCAACACAATAATATAAAGAATAAATTTAAACTCTTGAGTCCCAAATTTTTATGGATGGATAATAAATAATATACTTTGTATTAGAATAAGATACTAGATAGTCATTTCAGAGGAAATACATCATTAGCATGTATTTGGCCCGGCTGCTATGTTGGGTAGAGGGGTTAGGGGCCGAAACCTGATAGCATAGCAGTTCCTCCTGATGACCTCTAATCCTTATCGTAAAGATGACATATTTAAATTTACAAGAAACATATTTTTGCATGAGCATTCATGCATACCATATAATATGAAATATAATATATTAAATAATGAAATTTTAAGAATTGCAACAATATGTAATGATATTGGCTTTCTTCAAAATCATTTAAATAATTTAATAGATACATATTTTAAATTAGGTTACTATAAAAATAACATCAAACAGAAAATAGTAAAATATATAAATCAACACAATAATATTAAAAATAAATTTTAAGTGTTAAGTGAAAAGTTTTCATTGATAGATAATAAATAAAATACTCTAATAAATAAAAAATAAATAAAATAATAAATAAAATAGAATAAGATACTGCTCAAGCAAATTTCATTAGAGGAAATACGTCATTGCCATGTATTTGGCCTCGCTACAATGTTGCGTCGAGGAATATAAGCTGAAACATTATGGCATAGCAGTTCCTCCTTATAATCTCTAATACTTATTGGATCGAATAAATTGTTCGAATAAATTGATCGAATAATCAATTTTTGTCTGAGGAAATACGTCATTAGCGCGTATTTGGCCGCGCTGCTATGATGTGTCTAAGAATAAGGGCCAAAACCTGAAAACATAGCAGTACCTCCTGATGACCTCTAATCCCTATTTTGATACAACGTTTGCTATTTATTAGTCAATTCATAAAAGTTGATTTTTATTTTAAGCTTTAATAATAATTTTAACTTTAATTTTAACTATAATACATTAAATAATGAAATTTTTTGAATTGCCATAATACGTAATGATATTGTATAACTTCAAAATTATTTAAATAATTTAATAGCGTTACTATAAAAATAAAATCAAAAAGAAAATAGTAAAATATATAAATCAACACAATAATATTAAAAATAAATTTAAAATCTTAATCGTAAAATATTTGTGGATGAATAATAGATAATATACTTTGTATTAGAATAAGATACTATATAACCAAATTTAATCAGAGGAAATACGTCATTAGCATGTATTTGACCCCGCTGCAATGTTGGTTTGAGGAATAAAGGTCGAAACCCGGTACATAGCAATTCGTCCTGATGACAAGAGAAATATATTCCATTTTGAAATAAACATTTTAAAGTGTATATTTTATAATTTTTATATAAAGTACAAAATATGTAAACTTATGTATTCAATTGAAACAAAATACGTAGACAGCTGGTATTCCATTGAAATATTTTTACCGCTACATTTGGTTAACACCAGCAGAACTAGAGTACATCTAAGTGGTCAGTTATATTTTATTCCATAGCGTTGAGTAGTTTTACGTTTCGTATACTCTGAACGTTAGCGAACCGATATCTCAAGATATCTATCGTTTTCTACGATATAGCAGGATATTTAAACGATATCACAGGATATATTCATTTTAAATACAAAATTGAGTATTGTTAATTTTTTATGTTTAACAAAAACTGCCATTAATTTAATACATTAATTAATTAATCATTAATTAATTAATTTAATAAAGTAAATTTTTTGATTAAAAGCAATTTCAGGTGGTTATTTTCAGCAAACATTTTGTTAAATTCGATTTGACGAAACACCACTCGAAATGAATTACGATTTTTCTACAAAATAATTGTTAATTATATTAAATAATTTTTAAATTTTTATTTTAATAATCGTTTCAATTTAAAGCAAGTATCTTATATAGATATTCTCATTAATATAACTCTTTATAATTGCATATATTGTTTACATTATTTTTAATGTGAATTGTATATCCTTTATAATGACTGCTAATTCATTTATGTTTTTTATTATGATTCATCACATTGATTTACGGAGCTTTTTGCTGCTGGTTACAGATTCGTTGAATCATTTTTACAAGTATGAAATTGAAAATAGTGTCTATTACACAGTTAACTACTTTGAAATGTATTCGTGCAATAAAATGACTTATTTGCAAAATGTTTTTAAGACTGAAATCGATAACGAATATATTATTTCAAATGAAATCTGAAAGTATTTAACATTATCGTAGCATAAAAGCTATTTGTAATCAATCTTTTGCTTTTTGTAGCCATCAATAAATCAGCAATTTGTCAAGGAATAACAGTTGCTTACAGTATATAACTTCAAAATTGCAGATTAAATACTATAAATTGCCTGAACGTAGACTAATTTGACAAGCTCGATAATTTCGAAATGCCGTTTATCAGATGAAAAGTGAAACATCTAGCTTATTGAATAGAACAGTTGTATCTATGAATGACGAGTTAGGATCCTGCTCGTCTTCCATCGGTTCTTCTATATCTAGATTTTACCTAGAGTCCGGTGAAGGTAATTCCGATGATAACGAAATAGAAGGAGGTTCGTCGTCCTTACATACTTCAATACTGTGGCGTCGACTATCAGAACTGATTCGTTTTACACTATCCAGATCTCATCGATTGAGCCTATCTTCTAATATAGGATCAAAACCGCAAACGCCGAATACTGGCAATGCTGAAAAAGTTGTCCTTCTTCAAGATGAGAGTAATCCCATAGCTGAAAAGCGTTCAAAGGGAATTGTATTATGTCGACTATGCTTATCAGATTATCTATTGTCAGATCTTATTAGTTTGGAAAGAAGTTGTGGGCACAGGTTTTGTGCAAATTGCCTAAAGGAAATGATCACATTGTCGATTAGTGAAGGAAGGATTATGATCGAATGCCCGCTTATTGAGTGTAATCAGTACATTCACCCAAGTGATATATCGCAAATTGTAGGCGAACACAATCCAATTATTTTAAAATACGAACAGTTTATGGTTCGCAGAGTATTGCTAACCATTCCGGATAGCAGGTGGTGCCCGGTGCCTGACTGCTCGTATGCGGTGATAGCCACCGGTTGCGCAAGCTGTCCGCTGTTAACTTGCGAACTTTGTAATACTGAGTTTTGCTACCACTGCCAGCAGTTATGGCATCCAAATCAAACGTGCAAGGAGGCCGCTGCTAATATCATGATGAGGGCATCTTCGACCAGCAAACGCGCTTCCAAGTCTAAACGATGTACAAAATCAAGTGGATCGAGCCGTCAACAAAGAAAGAACAGAGATAGAAGAGGCCAGATTTGGTTAACGCACAAATACGACAATTTTAGCTACACAGCTGTATTCGAAAAGAAAATGAGTAAGTGTTTTATATAAAATAGCATATGAAATTAATTTTTATTCTTGCTTTTTTTAAACAGGAGATTCCATAAAGCGATGCCCATGTTGTAAAGTTGCGATCATGAAAGTGGACGACGGTAGTTGTAACCATATGACATGCAGTCAGTGTGGATCTGAATTTTGCTGGCTTTGTCTTAAGATAATAACAGATCTTCATTTCTTGAGGTGAGAATTTTTTCAAATTTGTTTAAAATACAATTATATATTAATTTTATATAGTATTTAATTTAAATATAATAAGGTTACAATGATTGCAACCTTATAATAAGGTTGCAATACAAACTAAATTGCAATTTAGTTATAAAAATTGTAATTTTATATTTCAATTTAATTATGTGGAATCTCATAAAGACACTACAAGGTGTTTTAAATTGTGTAGTAAAAATATATCGTGAAAAAACTATTGGTCCTAGTTCAGCAGTCAGTAAGGATCGTTTTTTATACAAAAAATTATTCGCTTAAAAACTAAATCAACGCTTAAATTTGAAGAAATCTGACAAAAACCATCACAAAATTTATTTAACAGAATATTTCAATGCCTAGCTGGCATCATCTTCATCAATCTGAAATGTTAATAAAGGCACAAAGGTGTACACGTCAACATAAAAAGAAGAAAAATGTCAAAACAAAACCGGAATGAAAACCAGCGCCAATCTCGTCAACCCCTGTTATGTAATACCACCCAACATGAGGTGATATCCAATGAGGTGCTTATCATTTAATTTCGGCTTGAGATCGCGGATGAACGGTGATTCAAGAATCTGTCGTTGGAAGGCTTGTTGTCGATAAGCAAGGACTTTAACTTCATCAAAGTTAATTGTGTGTCTAGTCAAAAGGGAATGTTCAGCAACAGCAGAGTGAGCCGCCGTATGCAGAGCAGCACGATGTTCTTTTATTCGTGTCTTTAAGATTCGACCAGTTTGACCTACATAAAATTCCACACAATCGCAGCAATCAATTTTATAAACCAATCCTTTCTCAATAACACGTTTACACCTACTTACCAAATTACTAATTGTTATTTGTTTACCTTCGTTAATGGTTAAGTCAATAGGGAGGTGTGATATCCTTATCAATTTCCTCAGTTGTAATGTTAACGAGCGTGATAACAAGCCGAACGAGGGAATTGTATATGCCATTTTCAATTTTGGGGGACCAATCAATTTATCACTGGGATGGTATAAACGAGACTCGATCATTTCGTCAATACGCTTTAAGTCTTTTAGTGGATATCCCAATCTTAGAAAAGCAGTAAACAAAAAAGACAACTCATCATAAACCAAATTAGGAGTACTACAAAGATTATAAGCTCTAATACAAAAGCTTCTAAATACACCCAATTTTGTGTTAGCAAAGTGATTACTACCCTAAGGGAAATACAGGTTAGTTTCTGTAGGTTTTCGAAATACAGAAGTATTAAAATTACCCAGGTTAACCAGGTAAATATTAACATCCAAGAAACTGATAATGTTATCAATTGGCCAGGTTACCTTAAACCGGATACATGGATGTAAGCCATTCGGATGAATAATAAACTCATAACCACTGGAAAAATCACAGGGCAAGATCACAAAAACATCATTGATGTATCGATACCAACACTGATTTTGATGGGTAAATGCTAATCCCTCTACTTTCTAGATCACCATAAAGATATCAGCTAAAGCCGGCCCAAGCGGAGAACCCATGGCCACACCTCATATTTGCTCATATAGCTGATCATTGAATTTAAAATTCGTAATGGTAGCAAACTCGAAAAAACTTTTTAACTATCAAACGATTATTAGCATTCCCCCATGGCCTATCAAGTGCATTAATGGCCACATCAATAGCCTCAGTTACCGGCACATTCGTAAACAAGGATTCAACATCCAACGTGAAAACAGAATAATTGCTCATGTCCGAAATGTTAAGAGATTTAATTTTGTGAACAAAATCATGGCTGTTGGAAATTTTAGAATCCATGTTAGTCACTATTGTCTGTAATAAGTTGGAAATAAATGTTCCTGTGCCGTAATTAGATGCACCAACCATAGATACAATGGGTCGTAGAGAGACATTTTCTTTGTGAATTTTCGGTAGTCTATATAAATACGGAATGATAAGTTCTGAATGATACATGTTCTTATAGTCAATATATGTAATAAGACCCACCTTCCTCAATGTTTTTAGAATTTCAATTAACTTTCTAGTACGGTTAGAAGTGAAATCATTCTCAACAGGAGAAAAAGTAGACGTATCCGATAAAATACTGAATATTTTCTCATCATAAACATTAGTATTAAGAACCACTACACAATTACCTTTATCTGCAACAATATCATTGTTATTCCTTATTCAGTTAACAAATGACGCTGTTTAATGCTGAAATTAGATTTCATTTATTTCTTTAGAGACAAAATTGAATAAACGACGATACTATCCCAAACTAAGACAGAGTCGAAAGAGATGCGAGGAAAACCTGTGTATACTGATGTTCGGTGAAAGTTTTAACAACCTTATGAGCTTACATTTAAAATTGAACTACCATATCAAACTCAGCTTGCCGATCGAATTTAATACGTTAGACACCAACTTTTAAACCCAATTACATAACACGTGCTGTATCATCATTTAATTGAAAGCTCGATATATTAATGATGTGCCTACATTAATAGGGCATTGCTATAATTTTCTATTATATCAATAAGAAAATATAACAAATCTTTCCTTACTATTAACTCCACTATCATGCAAGAGAAACTTATTACCTTGGTAGTCCTTTTTTAAATTGTCAGGAATATCGATGTATGCGTTTGATGTGATATTGCTAAGTTTGTTTCCAATCCTTTTAATTGAATCGATCATTTACTTAATTGAAGGCAATGTTTCTTCAAGTCATCATCATCTAAGTTTCGTAAAGCTCTCACTATGATATCAAAGGACTGTTCCGAAGTTTCGCTGGATCTTTTTTAGTTCATTTTGAAGCTTGTGAAGCGTGATAGTGATTTTTAGACTGAAAAACCTTAGTTATGTCCTACAACCAAAAAAACATTTACACTTTCGATCTTGACACATCCATTTTACAATTAAATCCGATAAACCGGCCATTGTGTAGATATAATTGTTGTAGCACAACTACTTTACTCCACGATGACTATTTAAAATATTAAATTCAATGTAAAGGTTGATTTTTCACAAAACTTTTGTGGCGAGTTGACGCGAAACCGTTTGTAAATACAAATTATTACTCTTGATTATAAAATGAACTTTTGATAAAAAATATTATTAGAAATTTGTTAATTTCAAAAAAGTGTAAGTAACAAAAATCGAAACGGTCAAGCAAATTAAAAGCGCTCAAACAGCAAACACTGAAAATTTGATATTTTATGATTAAATGAAGTGAATTAACAGCATTTTGAATAATTCACCTATTTTATTATAAAAAAGTATTAGTTTAGATAGTTTTAAAGGAATGAATAACAAAAAATTACCCTTTACTTAACAGTACAATATTTCGATAACTCCTGCTATCATCAGGATTAAAATTTTAAATCCTTAAAATGTTAATCCTGATTTTAATCCTAAAATTTTAATTTATTTTTAATTTTAATCCTGATGATAGCAAGAACTATCGAAATATTGTGCTGTTAAATAAAGGTACTTTAAAAACTAATTATTGGAGCCGGTTCAAATAAAAGATTATTTTTTTGATATTAAGCTAACTTCTGTTATCTTCAGAAAATCACCAGTAATTTTTTTTAAGATGCTAACAGAAGTTAGCGAAATATCAAAAAAATCCTCTTTTGTTTGATCCAGCTCCAATAATTATTTATCAGTAATGGATCACTATTAACTATTTAAAACCATTCGACAATGCTATCGAGCCACTTGTCTGCATCTATCTAGAAGCTTGGAAAAAATCGAAATAAAGAGATCGAAATGTAAAATGGCCATTATATTTTAAGAGCCTGCAAAGAAAATAGTTTAATTCCGCGATGTGCAAAGTTTACGTGCGATATTAAAATTTTAACGACTTGACATTTTCAAAAAAAGAAAACGGCAACTTTTGAATTTTGCTATTAATTTTGAGTTTTTAGTTTCTAATCGTTTACAACGTAATTTTCTGAAGATGCTTACAAAAGTTTGCGAAATATCAATAAAAAATCCTCCTTTCTTTGTTCCAGCTTAAATAATTATTTATCAATAATGGATCATTATCAACTATTTGAAAAAAGATAATTTTTTTCTTCGTTCCTTTAAAACTATCTAATCAAAAATGTAAGGAGATTATCGATTTACTATGTAAGTATTGGTATAATGATAAAGGTTGAACATAATATTTGTCTTTTTAATGGTGTACTCAATTCGTTTTTGTAAAAATTTCAATTAACGATTGGTCATTTGAATTCTAAATACAAGCAGGAATTGTAGCTAAAGTACTAATTTCCAGATTATTTTTAGTCCTTCCGGCTGTACATTCTGGGGGCGCAAGCGATGGAGTCAAAAGAAAAAAATTCTATGGCAGTGTGTTGCTTTGCTTGGTGCACCGATTGGTATATCTCTTGCTGCATGTGTTTCAGTACCAGCAATATTTGTCGGATTGCCAGTTTGGGCTGGAAGAAAGGTATTAGAAAACACTTACTCTTTTTATTAATAAAATCGCATCCACATTAATTTTGTAATATTTGTATGCGTTTTTAAAATACAAAAAATCATAATATTTTAAAACATTTTTAACGTATAGATTTGATATTGAATTTTGTTTTTCCTTTTCGGCCAATTGAATTATTTTAACTAAATTATATCATTACAGAATAAAAGACATTTACATTTTACGTCAACACCTAGAATATAAAAGGCAATGACGTAATTTTTTATTTTATTACGCTAATTTTGTTATCGAATTATCCAAGAGAAAATTACTGAAGTCGTAATGTAAATTTAATTTACATTTGAATTTAAAATTTAATTTTCATCATGATGATACATTTATTTCATATTACCCTACACCATATTTTAATAATAAAATATTTATGATATTGCAATGTGCAAATGTAGTAAGATTATGTATGATATTTATCTACTAATATTAATTTAATTTTATTAATATTAATTTAATTTTTAATGATTTAGAGTTGCGATTCTTGTCATACAATTGTTATTTGACTTATAATTGTATGACATATATTTGCTACGCTTTAGAAATATTCATTATCACATCTTCAGTAATTCTGCAGGAAATCGATCTTTAAATTATTACATTTAGTATTACCTACGAAATAATTTGCCCATTGAAATAAAACCAGGAAATACCTGCAACTTATTTTTCATATGTTAAGTGACCCTAATAACAAACTAGATTTTGATAATCGAGAGAAACGCATCTCGGTAGATATTAAATTAATGTCTAATAAATTATATCAATTATCTAATTATTATGATTGAACTTTTGAATTGAACTTAATTTTATATCAAATTTGTTATTTTGTAAATCAGTAAATATGACTGTAAACGAAGTAAAATGAACTTATTGTAAATTTGGCAAGCTTTTATACCCGTTAGCAGGAAGATTTGGTTAAAACATACAATTGAACAATTTTTAACATTTATTCGTACACTACTTTGAAAAATTTACATTTTGTTGATATAGCAACAATCATATATTTAAATAACAATTAAATATATTGATATAACAATAGCAATTAAATATATTGATATCATTTATAATAACGGCGAATGAACGTTGAGAATTAAACCGAAATGAACTCAGTAAAGTACAAATGTTGTTTGTAGATAAACGCACAACATACGGTGAAATTAGAAGTGAAAAATACATTCGTATTTTATTTTAGAATGAATTTAGATAATATTTCTGTGATTTATGATTTAGCATTGCAATATTGTCATACTTTTTTTAAAAAGAATGTAAACTTATTTTTTAATTTTTTTTGCGTAATGATAATTATTCGGTATCTCACAATGTATTATAAAGTTTGATAAATCATACCAATTAAATCATAAACCAATTACGTGATAATTGTTTTAGATGTGATTAACATCTAAAAACATCTATCTCCTCGTGTTCATGTGATGAACACGAGGGGATATTTTTGTCTCTAACATATTTGTTTATTTGCTTTGCTTATTACGTTTTTCTAAGCTTTTTTAGTCTGAACTATATGCAACAATTTTATCGCGGTAAAGATAATATTAATTATAAATTCAGAATTTATAAGCAATAACGTAAGATTTAAATATAAAACTCGTTAGAACGTTGTTGGTAATTTATAAAATAAAAAAATAATTTATATATATTAATAATTAATAAATTATTTTAATTTATAATTTATATTAATTTATTTTATTTTATCATATTATGATTTGTGTATTTTACAATTTTCATTTAAAGGTATTTATTTATTTATTCCTTCTTAGTTTATTTACGACATCCAATTAATTTTCTTCGATAATTTACAATTAATTCATTTATGAAAAATATCTTATGATATATATCGACTTGGGGTAAGTATTTTTAATCGCTTTAAAACTAATCAGTTAACCCCTATGTTAACAAGAGCTAATCTAAAACGCACTTTTGGCGTTTAGTCAATATTGATTTGAGCCGCTCGCAAATCGATCACAATCCGATTAAAAATATACTAAGAAAATATACGATGTATCAGAATAAGAATTTGATATTATCAAGAGAGACTGCTGTGCTATCAGGTTTCGGTCCATATTCTTCGAATCAAAATAGCAGCGAGCTCAAATACGCGCTAATGACGTATTTTCTTTGATGAAATTTGCTTATCTAGTATCTTATTATAATACAAAGTATATACCGAATCATTTGATTTTATTTTTATAGTAATCTAGTTTAAAATATGTATCTATTAATGTATTTGAATGATTTTGAAGAAAGTTAATATCATTACTAATATCCTCATTAATAAATTCAATAAAACGAATTTTAATTCTTAAAATTTCACTATTTAATATATTATATTTTATATAATATGGTATGCATGAATGCTCATGCAAAAATATGTTTCTTGTAAATTTAAATATGTCATCTTTTCGACATAAATAAAAAGTGGTTTTAATTGCTGTTAATTTTATGTTCATATCTAGATATACGCCTTCTTTATCATTAATATTGGTTTTATTAAGAATAAAGCTTTCTGGATAAATTTGTTCGCTTATTAAATAAAAATGGTTAGAATTAAATACACATACATCATCAATATATCGAAACATATATTTCATATTATTATATAATAATATTATTATTGAATATTATTATATTATTATATTATCATAATCAAATTTAATCAGAGAGTATTTTTATATAATAATATAAATTATTTGAATGATTTTGAAGAAAACCAATATCGTTACAAATTGTTGCAATTCTTAAAATTTCATTATTTAATGTATTATATTTTATATTATATGGTATGCGTGAATGCTCATTCAAAAATATGTTTCTTGTAAATTTAAATATGTCAACGTTTAGACATAATTTCGACACTTAATTTAAATATAAATCAAATTTTTAATGTTTAATAAGTTATTAAATTTTTTTAAAGCAAATGTTTGTTTAAAAGAAGTATCCAAAATATTTAGACATACAAGCGGCTCACTTTTCAAAGTAAGAAGAAGCGAAATATTGCGGTATGCTTGACAAGTATATCGGCGTTATTAGCTGCTCCTGTTATTGCAACGATCACCGTAGGTAATTGAAATTTCCTCAACTAATTCTGCAACTTTCAGTTTATTACTTTATATTTGTAATAAAGTATTATTACTTTATATTTATTACTTTACAATTGGAATTTGTAAACTTCGTTAAAATGCTAACTCGTTTATTAAATCCTTTAGATGAAATTATTTATTTTTAATTTGACAGATGCAATATCATTTGAAAAAAAAGATTATTAAATCTTTACCAGATAAAAAATTAATTAACAATTTTATTTAACAGATAATATTTAAATTTAATAAATTTAATTAAAACTTTTAAATATGCTGGAATATTAAATTACATGTATTGCAATTCTTAAAATTTCATTATTTAATGTATTATATTTTATATTATATGGTATGCATGAATGCTCATGCAAAAATATGTTTCTTGTAAATTTAAATATGTCATCTTTACGATATAAATTAATAGTAGTTTTAGTTAATGTTAATTTAATGTTCATATCAAGATATATACTTTCTTTATCATTAATATTGGTTTTGTTAAGAATGAGGCTTTCTGGATAAATTTGTTCGCTTATTGAATAAAATTGCTAGAATTAAATACACATATATCATCAATGTATCGATGATGACATTTGATTATCTGGTGTATCTTATTCTAATACTAATATTATTAATACTAATATGTATCTTATTCTAATATTATTTATTATCCATCCATACAAATTTGCCTCTTAAGAGTTTAAATTTATTCTTTATATTATTGTGTTGATTTATATATTTTACTATTTTCTGCTTGATTGTATTTTTTATAATAACGTAGTTCTGTAATTAATATTGCAGATATTACATATATTTGACAAGTAATTATTTATTTATAACATATTAATTCATGATTATAAATTACAAAATATGTAACTAAGTGAAATAATAATTGTTTTATTTCATAGTTAAATAATTATAAAGTTTTATAAGTTTTGTTCTATTATTAAATATGTTATATTATTTAAGCAAGTCATAATATGTTGCATTACTTTCTGACCAAAACAAAAGTTATTTTACTTAAAATGAAAAATTTTCCCTTTTAACTGAGTTTTAAATAAGTAAAATAAAAAATATAAATATTACTTATTTATAAATAAGTAATAAACATCTCTATAATTTTTATAATCAAATATTAGTTATAATTGCATTAGGAAATTGAGCTATAGATTTTATAGTGACACCTTTTTATATTGGCACATATATCGCCAAATAAATATAGTGGAATTATATAAATATTGAATTAAATGCATTACCATATGCCCATTTTAGTTGTTGGTGTTCCCGTCCTCCTTACTTATACTTATGCAGTTATTCCAATGTCTATGTGTAAAAACGACGGATGTTTGGATGTAAATACAGTTACAAACGATGAGCTTTTGATTGAAGATTGTGACGAAGACTGGCTCTTGACAACTGCACGGAATAGTTTCTATAGTTGTGATTCATTAGGATGCAGCGAATCAAGTAGTGTAATGTTAGCAAGCGATCGATCCAAACAACGTCGCAGTTGTTTGGATCAAAAAAAGCAAATCAGGTTCGCTAACTCGCTTGACTCCTTCAGTCCAATTAACAATAGAGCGTCATTTCTATCATGTTTCGATGCATGTGGAACTGCTTCTGGAATTGTAAATAATATCAGGCAAGTACTTTTAAGTTTACTCTAAAATGCTAAATAGTTCGTTGTTTTTATGTTATTTCTATGGTATTTATTTATTTCTATGTCACTTTTAATAGGCTAAAGCAATTACTTGAAAGTTAATTTAATCAATTTGTTTGCTAAAGTAATGTTGATATATCCACTTTGATACGTAACTCTCTGCTTTTATTTATTCCATATACTAGAGTGTATCCACTGAAAACTTTTGTTTGCACTCTGATAAATTTTAATCCTTAAAATTAATATCCAAATTAATTGTTCGAATAATAAGGATTGACAAATTAGGAAAAAACCGGATATTTTGTGAGATTATGGAATCAGCTGTATAAACTCAATTGCCATTTTAAAAATATGATGAAATACCAATGCCTAGCATTGGAAAACTAGAATATATTTACATTGACTTTATAGCCTTTAAACGAATCATTCCGACCGTAATGTTTCCTCAGTTTATATAAAAGACCGTTGTTTAACGAATAGAACCCTTATAAATAGTGTAGATACTCATTATCATGGCATTGCAAGGTGCAGTCTTGGTACATTGTAACATTTATTATATCGCTGTATTCAGTAAGTAGTCATTATATATGTTTTATTCAAACTTTGACTACGATGTTTATTTTTATTAAATAATATTACATCTTAATTATACGAATACATTCTGTCACAGTTATTTCTATCTTCAGTTCATTTACCTCATATACTTGTGTGTATTCACTGGGAACGTTTGTAAACACACTGATAAATTATAACCCGTAAAATTAATATCCAAATTAATTATTCAAATAATAAGGATTAGAAAATTAGCATATTTAATGGTGTTGTGATCTTGTTTCGCGAAATTCATATCAGCCTTTCTTTACGATCAACTGTTTACTTATCCACCTTATCGAATGCTCATCCCGATAGTACACTCTGAAACAGAATTACCTTTATCACCTGATGTTGTTTTCCTCTCACAATAATATGCACGACAAGCGGTTAAGCTAGTCTCGCAGAATATTTTGCTTGGTAGAAAATATAAAGTATGAAAAAATAATATTTTCTAGAATCTAAAATTCTAATTTGTACAGTTGTGGATAAAATCATATTTAATAAATCATATCAGCTAATTGAGTTTATCTATTTTATATTATATATAAATTAAAATTAATGATAAATAAATAATTATAAATGACTTTGTCAATTTGTTACTGTCCCTTACATGTCTTTTAAACGTTATCACATTTGGCTGTTTTCATTTTCAATTGTCATCAACTAACTGAATTTACGTAAATAAAGATAAATAATTATAATATATATAATAATTAAATTAATAAAGTTTAAAATAAAAATCATTTTTATGAATTGACTAATAAATAATGTACTATGCATTAGAATAAGGATTAGAGGTCATCAGGAAGAACTGCTATGTTATAAGATTTCGGCACCTATTCCTCGACCCAATATAGCAGCAAGGCCAAATACATGCTCATGGCGTATGTCATATGACAAAATTTTATTATCTAGTGTACCTTATTCAAAGGTAAAAAGTATATTATATATATAGTATATTATAAAGTATATTATATATAAAGTATCTTATACAAAGTATATTATTTAATATCCATCCATAAAAATATTCCGTTTATGAATTTAAATTTATTTTTAATAATATTTTGATGATTTATATATGTTACTATTTTCTGTTCGATGATATTTTTAAACTAACCAAGTTAATGTAACTATCATTAGTAATCAACATTATTTAATGTATCATATTTTATGTTTGCATGAATGCTTATTCAGAAATATGTGTCTTGTAAATTGAAATATGTCGTCTTTAAAAAATGTTAATTTGATGTTCATATCTAGATATACCTTCTTTATTATTAATATTAGTTTTATTAAGAATATTAGTTTTTATAGTAACCTAGTTTTAAATATGCATTTATTAAAATATTTAAATGATTTTGAAGAAAACCAATATCGTTACAAATCGTTGCAATTCGTAAAATTCCATTATTTAATGTGTTATTTTCAACATTATACATGAATGCTCATGCAAAAATATGTTTCTTGAAAATTTAAATATGTCCTCTTAACGATATAAATTACAGGTAGTTTTAATTGATTCTAATTTAATGTTCATATCTAGATATATACCTACGTTATCTTGTTTGTTATCTTGTTATCAGGTTTCGGCCCCTGTTCCTCTACCCAACACAGCAGCGGGGCCAAATACTTGCTAATGATGTATTTCCTCTGAAATAACTATCTAGTATCTTATTCTAATACAAAGTATATTATTTATTATCCATCCATAAAAATTTGCCACTTAAGAGTTTAAAATTATTCTTTATATTATTGTGTTGATTTATACATTTTACTATTTTTTGTTTGATGATATTTTTATAGTAACCAAGTTTAAAATATGTATCTATTAAATTATTTAAATGATTTTGAAGAAAGCCAATATCAATACATATTGTTGCAATTCTTAAAATTTCATTATTTAATGTATTATATTTTATATTACATGGTATCCATTAATGCTCATGCAAAAATATGTTTCTCGTAAATTTAAATATGTCATCTTTACGATATAAATTAAAAGTACTTTTAATTGATGTTAATTTAATGTTCATATCTAGATATATACCTTCTTTATCATTAATTTTGGTTTTATTAAGAATGAGGCTACCGGGATAAATTTGTTCGCTTATTGAATAAAAATTAATAGAATTAAATACACATATATCATCAATGTATCGAAACATATATTTCATATCTTTATATAATTTAGATTTATTTTTTAAACAGTTATTTCATATCTTTATATAATTTAGATTTATTTTTTAAACAGTTATGAGCAAATTCATATTCTATAAAGCTTTAAAACAAGTCAGCTATAATTGGGTTATTATTACCTCCCATTGGAACACCTTATATATGTTTAAATATAGATGTCCTTACTTTTAAATAATTTTGATTTATTAAAATATTTAAGGATTCTATTAATTCAATTTTATCCATATATTTATATTTATTTGATGGTTTAATTTTTGTTAGATAGGCGTTATAATTATTATAACATATATATGTATATCTTTTTCCGAATATAAGATTAATTAATTTTACTAACGCTTCTTTAATATCTACTAAATCTAAATTAGTATAAAGCGTACTAAAATCGTATGTATTTATATTTCAAAAATTTATTCCTTTTGTCTGTTCTAAAAATTCTTTTGTAGAATTAATACTGAAATAGTGTTTTATACCAGTATTAATTTCGATTACCTTGCAAAATTTTTTAAAATGTGCTTTAATTACTTTAAGCATTTTATTCATATAGACAGAAAGTGGTTTTAATGTACATTTAAACGCAATACATATGAACCATTGTTTAGATTTAGTTTTTACACAGTTATGAACAAATTCATATTCTATAAAGCTTAAAAACAAGTCAGCTATAATTGGGTTATTATTACCTCCCATTGGAACACCTTATATCTGTTTAAATATGGATGTCTTTACTTTTAAATAATTTTGATTTATTAAAATATTTAAGGATTCTAATAATTCAATTGTATTGATATATTTATATTTACTTGATAGTTGAATTTTGGTTAGATAGCCGTTATAATTTAATGTTCATATCTAGATGAGATACACCTTCTTTATCATTAATATTGGTATTGTTAAGAATAAGGCTTTCTGGATAAATGTGCTCACTAATTGAATAAAAATTATTAGAATTAAATACGCATATATCATCAATGTATCAAAAAATAAATTTCAAAAAAGATAAACAAAAAATTATTATCCATCCATAAAAATTTGCCACTTAAGAGTTTAAATTTATTCTTTATATTATTGTGTTGATTTATACATTTTACTATTTTTTGTTTGATGATATTTTTATAGTAACCAAGTTTAAAATATGTATCTATTAAATTATTTAAATGATTTTGAAGAAAGCCAATATCAATTACATATTGTTGCAATTCTTAAAATTTCATTATTTAATGTATTATATTTTATATTATATGGTATGCATGAATGCTCATGCAAAAATATGTTTCTTGTAAATTTAAATATGTCATCTTTAAGATATAAATTAATAGTAGTTTTAGTTAATGTTAATTTAATGTTCATATCTAGATATACACCTTCTTTATCATTAATATTGGTTTTGTTAAGAATAAGGCTTTCTGGATAAATGTGCTCACTAATTGAATAAAAATTATTAGAATTAAATACACATATATCATCAATGTATCGAAACATATATTTCATATATTTATATTGTTTAAATTTAGTTCTTACACAGTTATGAACAAATTCATATTCTATAAAGCTTAAAAACAAGTCAGCTATAAAATACGTTTGCCTTATTCAGTGATTTAAATCTTGTTAGTTTAAACTTTCTTATAATGTAATAAATTTAAAATTATATTTAATTTAATATGTAATTTTACTTATTGTAGCAATGACATTGACATATCAATGAAATATCCAAGAACTCTAAGTGATCCTTTAGATATAATTCCTCGCAAGTATCAATCAAGAAAATCAAGGAATACTTCTATGCCTAGCATCAATTCCGATTATATGTAAAGTGAAATACCATGAATTGAATGTAAAGCTTCTCACAATTTTATTTTAAACGTCATGGCGAAACGTGTGTAACGCATGAATGCATCGACGTTGCATTTGAAGCCGTATCGAAAGTATATTTAAACCACTTTAAGTATTATTTTATAGAGGTTAGAATTTTCGAAAGAAAACATGTACTAAAGCGCTGACTTTATGTTTTACCGTTCAATTTCATGTTTTTGTGACTTTGTGATTTTGTATTAAAAATGAAATCTTTCGATTTTCGCAGAATCCGTTCCGTTCAATTGTGTATTTAGTTTTCTCTTTTATTGTGTTTTAGTTGATCATTTAAGTTAACTATAATTTATAAATATTAACTTTAATTCTTTTATTTGAAATTAGTCAACTTATTTAAATTAAGCCTGATTTTATCAAAATTTACAAAGTTTAGTTTTACTATTAAATTTAATTCACAATTGCGAGTTTACGAAAATGAATTATTTCATATTAAAAATTGATTTTTCTAGAAATTGCTTTGATTTACAAAACAGCAAATTGCTTCTCCAATTGATCTAAATCTTTGATATTTTGCAGTTTAAATTAAATACAATCATTTCCGCACAATAATTTTAGATTTAATATTTTTCTTAAAAAGTGTTTTTATAACTTTATAAATTCAAAACCTGTATTGGCTGCCATGGCTGTAAATAAGGTGCGCAGCTACTAAAATCTTCACCGGTTATGTGGATTTATACAAATATAATATTTTAATAAATATAATATATTAATAAATTATTTGAGAATATTACATTGGTCGCAACTTACGAATAAATCATATACGCCATTCCATATACATGCAACCATACCTCTCTAAAGAAGACCGCACTAATGAATTGAAAATCTAATACAACGCTTTGTCATTCGACATGGTCGCATCGTGCCAATCTCAATACCCACGTCGAATTCATCAATCAAATGACTAGCACCTATTCATATTGTTTATAATCGTCAATTAACTACATCTCCAAAACAGCTACACAATTATTATTCCCCCTTAAACTTCATATTGCCAAACATAAAAATCCAGTCAAGTCCTAATATCCAATTGCAATATTTTCAACTTAATTCTATAGTATCTACTGTCTCACAAATGACATCTTGTATTGCAACCCACTGTACTAATAATGTGTTGTTCCGTTTCGTCATTCTAAACACCGGCTTAGTTATTCATAAAGTCAATCTCGTTATTAATCCATATCTTCAACAATCTTTGGAATTACTATTCCTTATTGAATCCTGGCATAGTTATGACGACGACCTTGCTATTAAGCGTATTCAATAATTACGTTACTCCGTTGTCGATAAAGCCCGCCCCCTTTTTTAACGAATGCAACGCCCTTATTCTAACCATAGTGACGTCATGCCTTCTCGTCATCCTCTTCTCCTGAAAAATATCCTTGCAGATTTTTACTCAAAAACGTCCGAACTTATTTCATCTTTTGGCATCCACTTTAAACTTTGCTATCAATACCACCCAGGTTCTAGTACACCTTACATATATTTTTTGTCGAACTCTCTCATTTATCGTTCTTTATCCATCGTTCGTCATCTTCTTAAGAAATTGTCTCTCGATCCTAGTACTCTATCATCATATCGTCCTATATCCAACCTCCCAAAGATCTTTGAACTTCTCGAACGTCTCGCTTATCTCAAGTCAATTTCAATCTTTCATCTTCAAACTTATATCCACCTTTCCAGCTTCTTATCGTCTCAATCATTTCACCGAAACGGCATGTCATAAAGTTCTAAGTGAGGTTCTATTCGCTCACGATCACCGTTTGAATAGTATTGTCATCTCTATCGACATTTCAGCAGCCTTGGATACAGTTTTACCACTCACTCTTTTTATTTTCCCGTCGTTTTCGCTTCGGTTTTCTCTTGTAGCACTGTTGAGTGGTTCGTATTATACCTCTCCGAGCGCACCTTCTCTGTTCGTTGTGGATCAACCTTTTCATGTCTATCTCATCTTACACGCGGTGTTTCTCAAGGATCTGTCCTTGGTCCCATTCTTTTCTATCTTCTTGAGGGTGACTTGCTGCACATAACTCAACTCTGTTGTTTTCACATCATGCTTATGCAGATGGCACCCTTCTATATTATCATTCTTGCTCATCTAATACCGGTGATCTTGCCTTGTGATCCACAAAATGCTTAATCACATTTTTCAATTTACGTAATTTAATTCCGATGGTCATCAGGTACGAAAAATCTAGCGTCTTATGGCTAACTACCCCTTAAGGTGATATTTCTTTCTTCTCTATACTTGATGTTGAACCTCTCCCTATCATCGACCATTTGAAATTTCTTGGTATTTCTTTTGATATAAATCTTTCCATTTACCTTTTGTCCATAAAAACGGTTCATTATTGTTCTTTTCTTCCCCGTGATCTTCGACGTATTCGCAGCATAGTTAATCCGCTCATATGCAGATAACTTATTTCCTCATTTCTCTTCCCGCGACTGACTAGTGTCTTGGTTTACTAGTAAACTCACCCAAAGCCTTACTACGCCCTCATCAACTCGTTATCCACAGCCGCTCGTATCTTATTACGTCTCCGACGCTTTGATCATATTTCTCGTTATCTATTACTTCTCAATAAGCCTAGCATTTCTGCACGCGTCACAATGCTGTTTCTATATCTTGTTTTTCAACTCAGTGCATCTGACTCACCATTCTATCTTAGTCTTCCTACGATTCCGTTCATACATCTTCTATATTTCTACGATTCAGTCACACGGATCTCTTAGTCATTCCTAGATATTTCACTAATTATGGCCTTAGTGCATAGCTTGTTTATAGGCCACTAGCATGCAACCGCCTCTCATTAACATTTGCTCCTCTTCCGCCTTTTACACCTTTAAAAGATTCTTTCAATCAAACTCCTCTCCCTCGGCAAAATCATCTGATCTTCCAACATTTCACATCTGTTCTTGTCCATAAATACCAAAATCCATTGTCGTCAATGCTAACGACAAGCCTGACATATTGCATCCTTTACATATGTCTTGCTAATATAAAGTACTAAATTTTATTGTTTTCTTTTTTCTTTTTATTTATTTGTAAGCCTGTAAGTGACCCTGTCCACATTTGTCACATAAAATAAATTCTATTATACATTAATAAATACTCAACAAAAGATAATAGTTAATAATTTATTATTAAATTAATAGTAATTTAATAATATTTTAAATAATATTTAATATTTAATATTTAATATTTATAATATTTAATAATATTATATTAATAATATAATATTATTAATACTTTATTAATTTTAAATATAAATAATAAATTATTATAATTTAAAACAATAAATGCAAAATATTTAAACAAACTACAATAAATAAACACGTTATATATTATATAAATATAATATCGTTATTTACAGTTAATTTTTTCCGTTAAGGGCCGCTAGGTGCCAATTCTATTATTTGCTTGGAACATTGTTCCAAGCAAATAATAGAATTCTTGAGTGCCTTATGTTTAAAATATTAGATTGTAAATAAGGCGAGTCGCTTGGTGCCAGTCTATTAAGTATTAAACTGACACCTATTGCACATTAGCCTCTTCGTGAAGCGATCCAGGCAACGTATGTTCTACATTCGTCGATCAACGGCTAGATAATTGGCAGGCTTGCATTAGCCGTAGAGATAGTCTTTTCATAGACTATCTCAGATCCCTCCGGTGACTCTAACGGCGGATTCGACAATGGACGAAAAGGCGGAAGAGAATCATGGAGGACTATTTTCTTACAGTAGCGATGTTGGATCATCAAAGGATATTGAAAACGGGAGATATCCAATCAGCAAAATTACTCTAATGACTACAACGGCAGATTGGACAATGGACGAAAAGGCGGAAGAGAGTTTCTGAGACCTGCTTCCTTACAGTTCCTATGTTATATCAACAAAGGATATTGGGAACGGGAGATAGCCGAGCAAACAAATAAAGACAATGAAAATGACAAGCAACAAATTTACAAAACATAAATCAAGTGCGAAGAACAATGGTCAACTCACCACTAACCAGAAGAGTTTCCATTGTCGGGAACCGTGTGACCAGGCAGTTGTACGGAGACAGCGAAAGAGGCATCAACATCCGAAGCGGACTAGCCTTCATGTAGGAACGTGAAATGTCATCTTATTAGCGGGGAAGGAACCAGAATTAGTTGAAGGGTTGGTTCGCTTTGGTCTAGAAATAGTCGGAGTGACTTCACTTTACTATTTTAGAACTGGAACTAAACTTTTAGATCAATGTTGAACCTTGAACTATTCGGGAGTTACACAAGGAAAGCGACGACAGGCGGTTGTAGGGATACTTACAAGTCCACGGTTGTCGTTCGCGGTAGAGAGGTTTAACCCAGTGAACGAAAGAATGGCGTCTCTGAGACTTTTAGCCAAAGAGGGGAGGGGATAACTGTAATGTGTGCGCATGCTCCCAATATTATCTCGTAATACACAGTCCTCGTGTAAGATCTTCATGATCTGTTTGATAGTACTCCTGAAGGAGATCCCCTCGTTCTATTGTGTGAATTCAATGCACATGTTGATAGCGACAGAAACACTTGGAAGGGAGTGTTGTGGAGGAACGGATTCTTCGATCTAAATGCGAGTGGTGTTGAATTATTGCATTTTTGTTCTCGTAACAATTTATGCATAACCAACACCATGTTTGAACATAAGCAGATCCATAGATGCACATGCATAAGGATTCTCTCAGTTAAATATCAATAATCAATTTTGTAATCGGTTCATCTGATATGCGACGTTATGTTCTGGACACTCGTGTGAAGAGAGGGGTTGAACTGTCAACCGATCACTACCTTGTAGTTAGTAAACTTAGATTACAGGATCGGATGCTAGACAAGCCTGGTAAACCCAAACGTTGTGTGAGGGTGTGCTGGGAGCAACTATCAGATGTTTCTGTCAAAGAACGTTTTGCTGGCTACATCTTGAAGGACTTCCGGTTGCCAGAAGAGGTGAAGAGCTTTGATCAGAAATGGGAGATGTTCAGATCTTCGATGCCAAAGCAACTGTGAAAAATTGTGGCTCGGAGGCATTAGGTGCTTGTCGCGGAGAAAATACCTGAACTACTTGGTGGACACCAGCAGTTAGAGACTGTCTAACAGAAGAAGCTGGCTTATAACTTGGTCAGATAAGTCAGTGGAAGCTGTAGACAAGTACCGAAGGTCAAATAAAGTTTCAGCTCGAGCAGTTACCGAAGCGAAGAAGGCGGCTTGGCAGAAGTTTGGAGAGCACTTAGAACTTGATTATAGGTCAGCTTCGAAGATGCTCTGGAGGACGATAAGCACCTTCGTTTCGAATAGCAGAAAACTCCTCAAACTGTCTATAACAAGGCATTATCTATGCTGACTAACATTGAAGAAATTCGTAGTTGTTAGAAAGAGCATTTTAGGAGTCTCTTTAATCCGATCGATATGCCATCTATCGTAGAAGTAGAACCTTTAGAGCCAAGGGAAGAGGTCATTGCTGTTGTTAAAAAACTTCGTAATGGGAAATCTTCCTGAGTAGATGAGATTTGATATGAAACTTTAAATACTCTCGACGTTGTTGGCATGAAATGGCTAACACGGATTTTAAATGTTGCATTGAAGTCGGGCAAGGTTCCCAGTGAGTAGCGAATTGGGGGTGGTGGTACCGATCTTTTAGAAAGTCGACTGAAGGGTGTGTTCTAATTATCGGGGCATTACTCTTCTTAGCCAAACTGGCAAGCTATTTGCTAGGATTCTTGAGTTAAGGAAACGGCCTATTGTTGAAGGTCTAGTTGCAAGATGAACAATGCGGCTTTCGTTTAGGTCGTGGAACTACGGATCAGCTCGTTACTCTCTCAACTATCCTTGAACAGTCTTGGGAGTTCGCTCAACCGGTCTACATGTGTTTTGTAGATTTGGAAAAGGTGTTCTACCGAGCTCCGCTAGAGAGGCTGTGGGAGGTACTAAAGGAGTATGGAGTACCACACTATTTTCGGGTAGCTGTGGCTTCTCTGTATGAACAAAGTATACGGGATGCTCTGACAGATGTCTGTCTTCAGTTCGGTTCCATCAGAATATCATCTCTGCTTTTTGCAGATGACGTTGTTTTGTTGGCTTCTTGTTCTGAGGATTGAACACTACTAGATCGATTCACGATTATATCTAGAGATCGATATACTAGATCGATGCCTACTAGATCGATTCACGGTGGAATCTAGGGATCGCCTTCCACAGAGGGTTTTCCAGGCCGGACTCTCTGGAAAGAGACATCGAGGTAGACCTCGATACCGGTGGAGAGATCAAATCTCGAAACTGTCCGAAGACCGCCTTGGGCTATCTTTAACAGAACTCTGATCTGTCGCTCCAGATCGGGATATCTGGAATAGTTCGGTTCGTCAACTGCCTCCATGATCCGATACCCAGACAAGTGGTAGACAGGATATTTTTTTATATTATTAGTTTTTTCTTGTCAAGAAATTGTTGTTGTTGTTTTTTTTTCGTTTTTTATATTTTATTTTTGATTGGTTTGTATTTCTTAGTTGAATAGTTGAATCAAACAAATATTTTGATTCACTGATATTGAAGTAATAAATGTACACCGCATATTTGTTTCAAGTTGTCCAACACGTCATGATGTAATTTTATAGTAATCAAATTGAACTATATCTGTAATTTCTAGACGTTCAAAGCTAATACAGAACATGTTCGTGATTTCGGCATTATTCAAAAGAGCTTTGACAACTGCGAAGGTAACATCATTCATGCACATGTTTCTGATTGTCTTTGGATATTGTTATTTTGCAGTCAAGCGCAATGAATTAATTATTTCAAACCAACCTTTCATCTTTTATATTAAGTATCTAATTTGAACAAATTGTTCTAGGCAGATATTTAAATAACACTGATTCGTTAAAATTATATGTTGCTGAGATTATGATCTACACAATAAAATAATTTCTATCAAATTAATTAAACATGTAAGATTACTGACGCTAGATTAATAGATCCAGAGCATATAGATTAATAGTTCATTTAAATAAATGAACTTTTATCTACATATTTCTGTACGTACTCATCATTGAGAAATAATATAAAACGGCGAATTAAGAAATATATTTGATGAAATCAAAATGACAACAAACTATCATAAAGGGAATTACAAGCTATTATAATAAGAAATTGAAAGCAATATATAATAATGAAATTAAAAAAGATGATATCAAAATAAAAATGTTTCAAAATTTTCATTTTAATGATATCAAAATGAAAATAAACAATTATAAATAAAAAATAAATTAATTAAGACCTACTGAGTAATAATAACTATATAATAATAGCTATTGAATAAAGCTAGTAATAACTTTGTCTTCATATGCAAAAAGCTTTATTATGATTAACTTATGAAATAAGTTAATTCTAATGATTTAAATGTAAACACAAGAGATGAACAGAGTGATTTAAAAAGCTTTATTATGATATACAGATGAAAGTGGATAAATAAAATGATATACAAGTAAACACAACTTATGAAAATCAGCTTAAATAAATTTTTAATTCAGCTTAAAATTTATTTAGAATCAGAAAATAAAATTACGAAAAATCTAATAAAAAAGATTTATATGGTGCATTTTAATCAACAACTTAAAGTAATTAAAACTGATATAAAAAATATTGTAGGATAATCGATTGAGTGTTAATTTAATCTATTCAATGTTAATTTAATCTATTCAGTGTTAATTCCACAAAATATTTTTAGAACAAACAAAAGGAATAAAATTTTAAAATATAAATACATACGATTTTAGTACGATTTATACAAATCTAGATTTTGTAGATATTAAAGAAGCGGTAGTAAAATTAATTAATCGTATATTCGGAAAAAGATATACATATATATTTTATAATAACTATAACGCCTATCTAACAAAAAATAAACCATCAAGTAAATATAAATATATTGATAAAATTGAATTAATAGAATCCTTAAATATTTTGATAAATCAAAATTGTTTAATAGTAGGGACATCTATATATACAAATAAAAGGTATTCCAACGGGTGATAATAGTAGCCCAATTATTGCTGACTTATTTTTAAGCTTTTCTAGAATATGAATTTGATCATAACTATGTAAAAAAACAAATCTAAATTATATAAAGAAATGAAATATATGTTTCGGTATATTGATGATATTTGTGTATTTAACTCGAATAATTTTTATTCAATAAGCGAACAAATTTATCCAGGTAACTTTATTCTTAATAAAACTAATATTGATGATAAAGAAGGCATATATCTAGATATGAACATTAAATTATAACGGCTATCTAACCAAAATTCAACTATCAAGTAAATATAAATATATCAATAAAATTGAATTATTGGAATCCTTAAATATTTTAATAAATCAAAATTATTTAAAAGTAAATACATCTATATTTTAACAGATATAAGGTGTTCCAATGGGAGGTAATAATAACCCAATTATAGCTGACTTGTTTTAAAGCTTTATAGAATATGAATTTGCTCATAACTGTAAAGATCTAAATTATATAAAGATATATAAATCTAAATTATATAACTATATGAAATATATGTTTCCATATATTGATGGTATATGTCTATTGAACTCTAATAATTTTTATTCAATAAGCGAACATATTTATCCATCTAGGTAGCATTATTCTTAAAAAACATATGTTGATGATAAAGAAGGTATATATCTAGATATGAACATTAAATTAACATTAACCGAAACTACTATTAATAGCATAGCAGTTCCTTCTGATGTCCTTTAATCTTTATTCTGATACATCGTATATTATTTATTAGTCAATAAAAAAATGATTTTTTTCAACATCTTATATAATTATTTATAATTATTTTATCATTAATTGTAATTTATATATAATATAAAATACCTAGACTCAGCTGAGTCCATGTATTTTAGATTATAAAATAAAAATATCCCAATTTTAGCTTCCTTTTTTTAAAGTTTCATAGAATATGAATTTTTAATAAAATAAATATAAACTTTAAAGAATATGAAATATTTTCTTGTGTATTTATAATATACGAATATTTATCAACAATTTACAAAATTTATTCTGATAGCCTAATTCTTCAGAAAAATAATATTGACGATTATTATGGTATATATGAACTTTAAAATAAGACAAGTTAAAACAATATTCTTCTTATAGCATAAAAATATGACATTTAACTGTACGTGAATCATATTTTTGCATGAAATCAAATTTCAAAATATTTAAATCATCAAAAGAAATTAAAATAAATTTTTAAATGTAAAATGAAAATTTTTAGAGAGGGATAGTATACTATCCCTAAGATATACTCCTATCAGAGTATAGATTAATATACTCTGTGTTAGAGTAACAATTACGGTAGTTAATTAAATATCATCCTAAGAAATACGTCACCAGCGTGCATTTGGCTAGTATAATGAAGTCTGATAATAAGTTCCTATTGATAATGTCTAATTTTTAATACACAGTAGATTATTTATTAATCACTTCATAAATATTCTGTCTTATAAAATGTCTTGAGTTATAAAGGATCTGGATAAATGAAAATATTAATATTAATATTTTCGTATTTTTCATTGTATAGTACAATGCGCATACTGATATTTGACTGATATTTGACTGATATTATTCGTTTGTATTAATATAATAATACAATATTCCGTTATTTTACAAATTACAAAAATAACAATAATAAAATGGATCGCGACAATAATAAAATGGATAGTAATAATATTAATTTATATTATTACAGAAGCTAATCCCGAGTTCGAATGAATAATGCTTATTGAAAATAGGTATCGACAGCTTCCCATGGCGTTGGTCTAGTAGCGTGTAGAACACACCCAATATATTGGCTGATAGCTAAAAGAGGATTGCCTATTGTGCTTATATCAGTCCAATAAGAGGCTTGATCAGCTACAAGTTGATGTATGTTAGTTATACACGTTGCCGAAATGTGATCATCATTTCCATTTGAGGTCAACCAGATTTTTGGTTATTTAATAAAATTTATGTTGTGGAACGTTTAACTCAGATTGGATGGTAATGTAGTTCTCTTATTACAGGTAGTGGATTTAAGTTCATCATTATTGCGTTTAAAAACACTTACGTCAATCAGCATTTTACTAAAAAAGGCTTGATATGTTTTTGTAGTTTTCTCATAGTATCTTATTCATAAGTAATAGTATAGTAAGAAATGTGAAACAGTTGAATGATTATACACATGAGTAGATTTTGCTGGACATACAAATATGGCTACTGTGATATTCTTTGAACATTTGTCTCTATCAATACACAGCTGTTGCAATCAAAATTAATATGTTCGGCAGTTTTGTGATCGTTAAAGTCATTACATGTTTGACGAATATACGATGAGCCTCAATTCCTTCACATGTGACACTATCGGTATCATCAAACGAGGTTTAGATAATCACCGTAAAGTATTCTATGCATGCACTCTTTCAAAAAAGTAATGCTATATTCAAATAAGTAAATGCGAAAGCAATCGGGAGAGTAGTACCTTTCTTGCTTCTGATGAACCTGATATTATTAAACATGAAGAAGGAAACAAACCTTAGATTGTTGAGGGTATAACTTTAGTTTGTGTAAATAAACTTAAGTTGATAATATGATGATTTTATTTGAAGACCTTGAAATAATTAAATTTATTAGAATGAATATCATTAATATAATTTGGTTTAAAAATTTTAAAATTTTAAAAACTATAAAAAATTTTAAAATTTTAATTAAGACCAATTTTAGTTTTTAAAAAACAATTATTTTTATAATTAAAAATAATTTTTATATTATATAATTTAGACCAAATTGAGTAAAAATGATGTAAACAAAGCTTTAAAGAATCTCCCTGGTTGGATTTCTATCGAAGAAGATTCTAACTCAATTGAGAGATCATTCGAATTTAAGAATTTTAACGAGGTTTATTTTAAAATAATGATCGAATTTCCGATATTTTGTAAATATAGGCATTTTCGTTTCTAACAAAAGTAGCAATGCTCTCTGAAAAAATAAATCATCACCCAGAAATACACAACGTCTACAATAAGGTATTTTTCTTAAACATTAAAACCTAAATTTTTAAACCGATTACATTATTACTAACATACGAGTAGATTAATAAATTTACAAATTTAATAGACTTGCAGTTAACTGAATTGCTTTAAAATTTACATTATATATTATTGTTATTCGTGAAAACTGGCCTAAACATTTATACTGCAGACGCTGCTATTAATTTACTATAAATGATTTTAATTTAATAATTGCTTTATAAAAGTTCTCTTGAAAACTGGATAAGATATAAATTTTTATCAAACATTATTTATTATTCAATATTTAAAAATGATATTTTTTTTAATTTGAAGGAAGTTCGCATTAAAATTTTATTAAATTTAACAAAATTAAAAATATCAAATTAAAGTATATTTAATTATCTATTATATATTATTGTTTCTTTTGAACGACATTTGCACTGAAATCACAAATTGCGAATGCTGCTATTAACTTGGTATAAATTATTTTTACTTGATAATGGCCCCATTAAAATCGTTTAATATCATATATTATTTTGTTACATTTAAATATCAAGAATATTATTTATTTTTCAATATTATTATTTAAACCAGTTTTAGCTTTTATCATATATTTTTGACTGTGATGAATGATCATATATATGTGTGATCTTATATCTTCGTAAACATCGCATATTATTTATTAGTCAATTTCTAAAAATTGAACTTTTTAAGATTTAAATTGTAAATTCTATTGTTTTATAAATATAAATTGTATAAAATATTTTATAATTATTTATAATTATTTATCTTTATTGTTTATATTCAGTATAAAATTCTAATAATTTTTATTCAATAAGCGAACAAATTTATCCAGGTCGTCCTATTCTTAAAAGCTAATATTAATGATAAAGAATGTATATATCTAGATATAAACATTAAATTAACATCAATTAAAACCACTATTAATTTATATCGTAAAGATGACATATTTAAATTTACAAGAAACATATTTTTGCATGAGCATTCATGCATACCATATAATATAAAATATAATACATTAAATAATGAAATTTTAAGAATTGCAACAATATGTAATGATATTGGCTTTCTTCAAAATCATTTAAATAATTTAATAGATACATATTTTAAACTAGGTTACTATAAAAATATCATCAAACAGAAAATAGTAAAATATATAAATCAACACAATAATATAAAGAATAAATTTAAACTTTTAAGTGGCAAAATTCTATAGATGGATAATAAATAATATACTTTGTATCAGAATAAGATACTAGATAGTTATTTCAGAGGAAATACATCATTAGCATGTATTTGGCCCCGCTGCTATGTTGGGTAGAGGAGTTAGGGGCCGAAACCTGATAGCATAGCAGTTCCTCCTGATGACCTCTAATTCTTATTCTGATACAACGTCTGTTATTTATTGGTCAATTTCTAAAAATTGAACTTTCTTAAAATTTCAATTATAAATTCTATTGTTTTATAAATATAAATTGTATAAAATCTTATATAATTATTTATTATTTATAATTATTTATCTATATTTTTATTTATATTTCGTATAAAATACGTATACTCATTTATCTGATCTGATATTATTACGAGATCCGACAGCGGTACAGTAAAATGTAGGATTCGTACATTGAGAATCGATCCCGCTTCCATACCGGATTAACGGCAACATATAAATGTAATATTGTTGCACAATGTAAATTGAGATTATTGTTCAAGTTTATCGATATTATAATATGCTATATTAGATTTTAATATCCGCTATATCTTAAATGATGTATATTTTAATATTATAATTATTTATTATTTATAATTATTTATCTTTATTTTTAATTTATTTAAAGTATGAAATACGTAGACTCAATTATATGATTTGATCAAATCGTTTTTGTATATAACACTCTTTAATAGTGAATTAATTGTTTAAAATATCTTGGTAATTTTATTAATTTATATCAGGAAAACATATGACATCTAAATATCGATAAGCTCGTAATACAAAATGTCAATTATATGAATGTATTTCTGATATGTAAACCTTATATAGTATTTACAAATAAATAAGAATTATATTATTCAGTGTTTCTATTTGCTCCATCTTATTATTAACGTTTTAGGTTCAATTAAAGCTGATCACACACAGTCAAAATGGTGTAACATTTGCTGATTTAACAATGGCGAAAAAGATAAACGAGATGTTATCGAATTCAAATGAGCGGAATTCTTAAGTTGTAATTTTATACATTTTAACCGTTTTTCTACTGAAATGTATGTTGATTTTTATGAATAAATTATCTGATTATTTATTGAAATTTTAAGTTAATAGAATTGGCAATTCTTGATTGAACTAGATAAAATTCATAAAATATTTATTGACCTACATAATTCATGTAGAACTGTTTACAATGTAAAGGCATGTAGAAAACATAGGATCCAAATCTAAACATATAAGAATCAAACCATTTATGTTACATTATCTGCATTTAATTGTATATACTGTACCAACAATCACTTATACATTCCTTCAATTTATTATTATGCCGTGTGTCATTATATTAAAGGTGTAATAATTAAATATTAAATTGGATTCTAAACATACGGTTTATCTATAAGGATATCCAAGTCGACAGGCTTACTAAAGTCTACATGACTGTGATTGTCTACTAATTTGAAATAGGGATGTACATATTTCTTTTATAATGTGTTATTTTTAAATTAAATATCAGATCAGATAAGTGAGTATATGTATTTTACACTATATTTAAATAAAAATAAAGATGAATAATTATAAATAATAAATAATTATGAAGATTTTATACCATTAATATTTAAAACACAATTAATAACAAAACTGTGTTTAATATTTAAGCACAGTTAATGATAAAACACAATATATTTTGTTATGACATCATAAGATGCTAGCAATACAATATGTCAATTCACTTATATTTCTGAGATTTCAATTTCTATACAAAATGACGATTATACATTCATAATTATGTAAGTTAACTTATATGAAGTTAATATTTGAAATCAAAGTTCTTTATAAAACAGTTATTTCTAAAACCGATGAGTATTTGTATTTTAATTTAATCAAAGTTCTCATGATAAATTAAAAATATCAATTGCTTGATCGTTTTAACCATTATATTCATATGAATTAAATTAATCAATAACAAATATTTAAATTTCGTGTTTATCTTTAAAACATTGAGTTGACATTTTATTTAATAAAAGTTCTCTCTAAAATTCTAAATATTATTCAAAATACAAATAGTATTTTGTAGAGGCTGCTCTTTCTTTTATTATTATATAATTGATACTTTCGCAATATAAATAATATTGATGTTCAATGTACTAATATTTATGTTCAATATATGATTCTAACCAAATATAACGTGCTTTACTCGTTTTAAAATATATCCATAAGTATGATATTTTATAAATCTGTGATATATAAGATGGAATTTAGCATAAGCTCTGTGCATGGTAGTTCGTATTGCCGTTTAACCATGCATCAGGCACTAAATTCTTTTTAATAAAAAGGCTGTTTAACAGGGACACTTTCAATTGTACAAATATATAAAATATAACTTGTTGTTACACCTGCCCTGGGACACCAAATGGTGTACTCATAACTAAATCATTGTTTTCTTCACGAGGAGCCATAAACACCAGCCAGCATCCTATACATTCTCATCAGACCAAGAAATAGAATCGAATTATTCTCGCATTGGAACAATAAAGCTCTGTGGATGGCACACACTGCCATGCACAGAGCTTATGCTAAATTCTATCTGATGATTCAGATTAAGGGTAGTTCTGCTTTTCGAGCTTTAAACACTGTTTAAGCGTGTGTTAAGGTACATATGGATGATTATTGAAGTCTTGGTACTGATGAGCTCCGTTAGAGCGAAACACGTCTACTGTTGTTGAAGTTTGTCGTCACAATAGAATGACTGGGCATACGTAGCGACTTTGAATATTGCGAGAATAATTCGTTTATATTTTTTGGCTGATGAGGATATATAGGATACTGTCTGGTGTTTATGTCTCTTCATGAGGAAAGCATAGTGATTTATTTATGAGTACACCATTGGGTGTCCCAGGGCATGTGTAACAACAAATATATATACAGATTCAAACAAAACCTTAAGATTATATATATTCGAATGATCCCCCAATTAAATTAGAATCTTCTTCGATAGAAATCCAACAAGGGAGATTTTGTCTAAAAAGAATTGTTTTCTGAACCAAATTATATTAATGATATTTAACGATGATATTATCGACTAAAGTTAATTCAAACTAACTGAATATATTCACTAAACTATCTAAAGTTAGTTTCCTTTTTAATCAATAATATCAGGTTCATCAGAAGCAAAAATGGTACTAAGTTCCCATAGAAATTGCGCGTCGATAATTCTTTTTATATGACATTAAGAGCAAATGTTGTCATTGGTTCTAGTATTATCTTAAAGAAGCAAATGGCACCGTTAAGAGAAATGTTTGCTATATTTTGAAAAGCGAATGTACCATAGAGGACTTTGCAATATTTTTTATTCAAAATGAAGATGAGGATACCATATTGAGGTGAGGTAAACGCCTATATATTTGTAGGATTCGGTAAATTTGATAGGTTGCGAATTTCAGGATAACTTGTCAGTTCGGAAAAGGCGACTTCCACGCCGAAACTTTATTGATTTTGTCTTTAAGGGTATTAATTGTCAAGTCGTTTTAAGAACATTAAATTTCGCGCTGATCGAGTACGGTCTGTGCAATAATCGCAGTGTTAAAAAATAAGTAGGACAAGGGTAGGACAAGAGATCAATGTCAATAAATTTTTGACATTGATCCGGCAGTTACCACATCTGATAATTCAGCAACTGAATAGCGCCACAACAACTTAAATCGATTCAAAATATTAATATTTCATTTCTCGAGACAAGGATCTATATAGTGTTCTCATCTCCATCGACTTCTCCTCTGCCTTCGACATTGTCGACCACTCTTCTCGCCTTCGTTATGATTACGACTTTTCTTCCTAATCCTTCGCATGGTTTGCCTCATATCTATATGATCGTTCCTTTCGCGTCTGTTCTAATTCATCATCCTCCCCTCCCATCCCTATTTTTTGCGGGGTCACACAAGGTTCAGCCTGGCACGCAATTGCCACGTTAAAATAAATCTTTTTTTAACGCCAGGAACGTTTAGATCGATCAAAAAGTGTCATCTTTGCGAATATACCTGATCCATATCCATTAATATTCAACACCGCTTAGATTATGATTTGTTAAATGTAAGAAAAGTGTTATCACAAGTTCTTGCAAATGCCTCAAAGGATGTAATTTCTAATGCAAAAGTAGTCTCTTTTTTCGTGTAGTCAAAAATAGCGAAAATACCAGCACGCCCTCCAGATTACTTAAGGCTATCTTTGCGCACGAATCTACGTCTAGCATAGCCCTACAGATTATTTCGTTTAAGGGTTAGCCCACTCCAGATATTGAAAGATTTGACATATAATTAACGCCAGCGCTTGAAAATTGTTAAGGAACAATCTAATCAACGAACCAAAGCAGTGGAGAAAAATCTCACAATTCAGAATTTTCAAGTAGTGCGGCCAACTCGTATTCACTGGGTTCCATTAGAACAAGCGTGAAACTGGGTTGTTTTGCCGCCTTATCAGCGACCTATCAATCCGTTTCTAATTTTACAGTAGCCCAACTCTTACAGTTGGCTACTGATTCGCCTACGTCGTGGCATCTTAACCAGATGCACGAACCGGAGATATGTGTGGGTTCTTCGAACCCACTCACATACACGGCGCAAGAGTTCCAAAAGCAGTTGATACACTGCTTGGAACAATCCTGTTCTTGATAACAATCAAGCAGACTCTGCACTTACTTTGCCGGGTGCAAATGTAGAACATTACGCTTATATACTGATTTTGGATACCCAGGAAAGAATTCAATTAGATTTCGAGTACTGGGAACAAGAAGCAGTATATAGGGCTTAACAGCGAAGGGAACATAACGTGTTTCCAACGCAATCTCGAAGGGCAGCTCAAGATTTACTTCTTGACTGGGCTATTGATACCTTCGAGCGGCAGAGCAGTAGGGGTATTGAGCATCATAGAAGTCAACTCCCTATAGCTCATTTCCATGCTGAAACCGTCAGGAATCTGATCCATCACTCCACATTTTTCTTGTTTGGACAAGAAAAATTTTTAGATTTCGATGATGTCGATTGTAAAAATGAAGGTCGCTCGCCAAGGAACAAAGAGAATAGGATTGGACTAAAAGGGTCACATTGCAGCATTTATTTATATTAAGTAAGTATTGATAAAATGATAAACTGTAAAGTACTTGTACTGCGTTTGGCAATAGAATTCTACGGAGAGTCTCGAGGATTTGAATTTTGGAGAAGAATTTGGCAGTTAACATTATCGAAAGTCTCAGTAAAGTCGATAAAAATAGCCTAAGCGCAGTGGTGAGAAGAAATCCTGTCGAAAATTTATTTCCGAGCTTAGGAAAAGATAGTCATTGCGGATTGCACACGCCGGAATCCATGTTGTGCCTTAAGGGGCAGCGGATCGGAATAGATAGTAAAACAACGTGCTATTAAATATGCGAAAATGCGTAGGTGTTTTTAAGGATGACAAAACAGCGAAATGCGTTTGGGTCGGAAGAGTCACCAGATCTTCTGTAAAGAATTTTTAATATAGACTGTTTCCGCGATTTAGTCTGTAATACTTTACAAAAGATCTGGTGACTCATCCGTCCCAAACGCATTTTGCGGATCGCCGAAAATCGAATCGCTGTTATGGAGACTAAGATGCAAAGATGGACGAGTGGAGTATCTCGCTTTGACCATTGCGCAACGACACGATCAGACAGCGTTACGGTGTTGCGTCTATCAAGGAAAAAATGCGAGAAATTCGTCTTCGATGGTTCGGCCGCACTCTTAGGTCAACTGAAATCTCAATGGCGAAAGCAGGCCTGAGCATCCAAGTCGGTTATATACGTCCGAAATGACGAATAAATCATCGATGGCTCGAGACACTACACAAGGATTTAAAGGCTGCTCGATTAAAGGCTGCTCGATTAAAGGCTGCTCGATTGGTTCGGCCGCACTCTTAGGTCAACTGAAATCTCAATGGCGAAATCAGGCCTGAGCATCCAAGTCGGTTATATACGTCCGAAATGACGAATAAATCATCGATGGCTCGAGACACTACACAAGGATTTAAAGGCTGCTCGATTGCGACCGGAATTGGCCCAAACCGTGTGAAATGGAGGACGCATACATTCACAATCGACCCCGATTCCATACGGGATTAACAGCAAAAGAAGAAAGACTGTTTCCACTATTAAGACGGCTGACATCCGAAGTGTACTCTATTATATAATTCAGTCAAGTACTAACCTAATATCACAAAAATGTCATTGATGTGCTCGTATGCAATATTAGCGGTGTGTTGCTATGTGGTTATAGACATTTGGTAAGGTAAAATATGGTTCATTGTTTGTAAGGAGGTGGTGGATATAGTATGTCTGATATGATGGGACAAAAGATGATTTCCTTACCCACATTGTGTGAAGGAAAGTAGCGGGCTGATAGATCTAAATGCATTGTGAGAATGGGCATTCGGATTGAATAGTACTGAAAGTAGGTCTCTCAGACATCGGGATGTTTGAGCAGATAGATCCATTTCTTGAGACGCTCAACTTACAAGGCATTTTTCTGTGCCATTTAAACATTTGTATTTCTTCCTTTATTTGGATTCGTATATTATTTTTTTTAACAAGAGGCGAATAAACTTGATTCCAGCAAAAGTACACCTAGTGTGCGACGCTGTTTGACGGGTATTTGAATGAAGTTGTCGTAAAATTGATCGAAAATGAGAAACACATGAATTATGGATTGCTATTGATTTTTTACCAAAGCGTTTATACGGGTTGAGCAAGCGGATGTCAAGGAAATGCAAAGTGCTGCATAGCCATTAGAGATATCATTATTGGTTAGGAGATGATAGGATAATACGATTTGATTTGTATTAAACTTTGCAACGATTACTGACGACTGAGTTTTGGAAAGCTTTGGTGGAATGAACGCGTATTTGGGGTGTGATATAAATTGCTGCGCTGACGGGATTATGCTCACAAATAAATACCCATTAACTGTGAACGTATACAGTTGCATGCTCTTGGATGAAAGAACATACGAGATCGATGGTGCTTATAATCGTAATAATAATTTTATTAATTAAGTTTAATAATAACTTGATAGTTAAGTTTAAATGATGAACAAAATTATCGATTAGAAAGTAACAATAATTCTAATTATAATTTTAAAAAAATATTAATAATAATTTTGATTGGAGGAATTGGGAAGACTAAACAACATAAATTGGCTTTATGCTGTTTAGACTTTTGAGTCTCATCAGTAGGGTCTGCTGCACAACTGGATTGAAGTGCAGCACCCCTAGATAGTTCAATAAGTCGATCGGGAACACTAAACAGCATTAACTGACGCTATGCTGTTTCAACTTTTAAGTCTCATCAGTAGGGGGCTGTTGCACAGCTGGATTGAAATGCAGAACTCCTAGATAGCTCAATAAGGGTTATGAACAATCTAGTTGTGCAGCAGCCCCCTACTGATGACACTTAAAAGTTGAAACAGCATAGCGTCAGTTTATGCTGTTTAGTCTTCTCGATTCCTTCAACCAGAATAGAAATTCCTGGGAAAAGTAGTTTATCTGATCAATAATAATATAATAATAATCTTAATAATAATCTTAATAATCTGAGTTGATTTATTTTAACCGCTGACGCAAATTAGCGATGGGCAAAATAATTTATACAATAAATAAATTAATCACAAGTCATTTATCAGTCATGACCATATCCATTTTAAAGATTAACAATTTTCTTAATAGAAAATTTAATCAAATAGCCGCCACCTTCATAAGTACAATAAAAATTTGTCTGTAAAACTGCAAAATCGGCAGATGTAAGATGGTTTGTGCTCATAAATTGCCTTGTTGCTTGAACAAAATGTTATGGTAGCCGTGATTGAAGGCACGTGTAATCAATGGTCTCTTATGGCAACGTGAATTCCTGAAAAATGAAAATTTCATCGCTGATGTATTTTGAATATCTCGATCTATAATATTAATCCTTTGATGCATCCGTCGATGGTAACATGAAACGAAATTTGCAATAATTTATTATACAGCGAACTCAGGTTATTCTTGCTAGACATTATGACGATAATGCTTTAGATATCTAAAACACTTTTAATAAATTTCATCTTTTTAACAGTTTTGTGAATCCATACTTGTCCATAACAAAACTCTGGTTCAATCATTATGTCAAAAATCTGATAGATTTTATTGCAAAACGACTAGCGATCATTTGAAAGTTGACTTATTAAAAACATTTTTAATTTTAACAGTTTTTGCAAATAAAGATCATGTTAAGAACCACATAATATTTACGCATCTTAATCCATATTGAACTATGTAAATTAGAAAACATTAACATTGTATCTATTAAACCAAATTGGAATTTCGTTTAATTCCTACAATTAGAATCGATTCATTAAAATTGGCGTTGCATTACACAAAATTATTTGGCATTGAAAAATAATTTTTCAACAATCTATTTTTAAAGATTAGGTCTCCTTATGGTACTCCACATTTTGAAGAATAATATTTGAGCAATTCAATTCATAAAAATTCCTAATTTTATCAGGATAGAAGATTTGTTTAAGGGCATTAATAATCTTAATAATAATTTTATTATAAAAATTAATAATAACTCGTTTAAATGATTAAAATGATTTAACCGATTAACTGAGATTTAAATTAGCGATTAGAGAGATAATTCCAAAAAGTTTCAGTATTTATAATGAAACAGTTAGGTTTTTTAAGGATGATGTTCTGATTTTTAGTCCAAAATTAAAAATAAATTATTTATTTCAGAAAATAAATATTATATTTACATTACGAAATAAATCTTGAAATCACAATTAAAAAGTAATTTATAATAAATGGATTTTATAATCAACGTGATATTTAACTAACACTAATAATTGTATGATATCCAGTTTATTAAAATTCAAAATATTGTCAAAATGGTAGTTTCTTTCTTTTTCTAAAGGTATTTAACTTTAAAAGATAACTTTAATTTTAAATATTATCTCGCTGCCAGTACATATTATAATCAATACAATTCGCTGAGAGTGATAACATTTGTGAGAATTCCATATATTTGTGAGAATTTTTTAAACTATTATTGGTTGCATAAAATCGCTTGATATTTTCAGGGTTTCACCAATTGCCTTAAAGTAACAGATCGCTATGTTTTAATTTATTAAAAGATTAGATCGTATTTTTTTAATTCTCATTAATTATTTCGACAAATTTCGTGATTAGATAAAAAGCATAAGTTCTAAACATCTATCACTTATCAAAGTTAATCATATTAGATAACAACATTATTTGAATTTTAAATTTTAAATAGTCAAGTTAAAACGGTAACTGTGGACGACATGTAATAAATCGTTTTTTATATGATACTTTTTATATATTCAATATTTGTGAAATGATTTTTATTCAAATGTTAACCATATAAAATAATGTTCGTGTATTAAATCATATAATATATTATATGATAATATAATATATAATATATGATATATTATATAGTAATCTATAATATAAGATTCATATAATTAGATTAATGTTATCTAATATTGAAGTAATCTAAAATATTAGATATTAGCTTAGTAATATAAAAAATTAATAATTAAAATTATATATCAAATAAACAAAAAGGGTTATTTGAAAGATGTTTTTGCATTATAGGTAAAGACAATTTGTTGCGGTTAGTAGCCCACTCTTTAAGTTTAATCAGCACATATTAATTTTATAATATTGAAGTTAATAAATGATGCTTTTTAGAAGCATCACTTTTAATCAGTTTATTATTTTAGAAACATTGAAAATAATAAATAATCATTAAAATAATAAATAAATATTTTAAAAATAGGTGTATCCAATTGTCTTTAGATTGTAAATCAGGCGAATAGACATTATTATTTATTTTACAATTTTGATTTAATATTTCGATGGCACGTGGGACATTATCAAGGATTATTCAATTGTATAATCCCTTTAATTTTTCAACCAAAAAAAATAAAAAAAAATTAAAAATTACAGATTTTGGCTTAAAAAATTAATCCTTTTTAATTAAATTTCAATTATTTGATCAAAATTGTATAATAAATTATAGTCTCTTTGCCTTATTTACAACACAACAATTTCTTGACAAGAAAAAATATATGCAAGATTTTTCTTGTCGACCACTGGTCCGGGTGTCGGGTCGTAGAGGCATTGCACGAACCAAACTACTCCAGACATCACGATCCTGGACGACATACCAGAGTTTTCTTTCAGATGGTTCAATGCGGTCATCAGCCAGTTTCGAGATTTGATCTCTCCACCGGTATCGAGGTCTACCTCGATGTCTCTTTGCAGGGAGTCCGGCCTTGAACCCCCACTGACAATACCTAGGCATCATCAAAGCGTGTCCTAGTCATCTCTACTGTTTTCTTCGATGTGAAGAAGCAGCGATTTTACTCCGAGTCCATTCAGGGTGACCGAATTCCTAACCTTATCTCTAATACTAAAACCGGCCAAACTGCGAAAAAACCTCATTTCGGTTGCAAGTATCCGAGATATTATCCTTTTGGTCATAACCCAAAGCTCATGACAATAGGTTAAGATAGGAGCGAAGATTGATGGTAAACCGAAAGCTTCACCCGAAGGCTCAATTCCCGCTTCACAACGACATACCTGTACAAAGAACGCATTACTGCGTTAGCTGCACAAATCCGCTTCTCAATCTCCTTGATGTTTTTGCCGTTCCTCGAGAACAATACCCCAAGATACTTGAAATCCTCCACATCAGGAAGAACCTTTTTCCAATCCGGATTGACATTGACACCGAATCCAAGACGAACACATAGATACAGTCTTAGAGGTACTAACCAACATCTCTGCCGCTTGGCATTCCATCGTGAATCGATCTAGTAGGTATTAAGTCTTCAGGACAAGACGCCAACAAGACAACGTTATCGGCAAAAAGCAAAAAAAAACAACTTTGTTCACGTTTACGATTTGGTTACAAGCTAACAGGGCTATACACAGTGGCAAAGTTGAAATTTACTGACGTCGTTCCAGTTTTTGATGGATCCTCAGATATAGAGGATTGGATTTCAAAGTTTGATTTAACGATCGCTCTACAAGTATTACAAAACCAAGAGACCATTCTTATACCGATACTCTTAAAGGGAAGTGCGTTACATATATATGGAACTGGACTCCGACTCTAAAGTGAACGCCGACATTATCAAGATTTCGACGCGTATTTGGTCTAGATCCGTTCGCAGCTTACGAGAGATTGGTTGCGAGGAAATGGGAACAGGAACCCGTTGATGTTTTTCTAGCCGACTCAAGACGTCTTGCTCGCGCGGCTAATATCATTGAAGAGATCGTTATAAAAAGAGCTTTTGTCACAACTTACCTTCAGATGTGAGCTAAGAATTGCGTTCAGTCTTGAATGTGTAAGAAATGTCGGCAAATGACCTTTCAAATCGAGCTCGAGCATTAGTAGCCGCTATAAACAACAATATAGTATGTTCAGTAAGGGATATCGACGTTAATACATCTGTATGCCCACGAGAATCAGGCTGTATCAACAAACCGAAAGTTGTCCGCTGCTGGAAATGCGGTAAATTAGGACATATTTCAGGATATTGTCCGAAGTAGTATTCCGTGAAATGAAGAAGGTGGACTGCTATGCCGGAGCAAGTTCCACCAAAGCAATAATGACCGGAAATTTATCCATAATCGATGTCGATGTGAATGGTCGTAGATGCCGAACACTATTGGATACCGGTTGCAGTCAATCGATTATAAGAGCCAACATGTTACAACGATGGGGAATACAGATGTCGTCAGCGATTTTTGTGAACGGTCTGTAAGATGTCTTGAGCTAACTACGTTGTCATTACGCGTGCTTTAAAGATATTTACATATACAGGTTATAGTTACCCGTCAGTTGTTAAAACAAGTCGACTTGATTCTTGGCATGGATGTAATATGACAAATTGGTTATGTTACTATCACAAAGCAAGGTTGTCAATTAGCTATCACAGTGATCTTCTACAATCCGACTCAACTCAGATTATCAGCGTGATAAATAAAGAACACTGTGTGACGAGTGACAAGATTAATATGATTGACGAGCAAGTAAAAATATCAACATCTCCAGGAATTTTACAAGATCAAGACTTCGAAGCATCTTTTTAAAACGGATATTGGATCGTGAAATTAAATTGGTTAGACCAGCATCCTGTTTTAAAAAATTGTATCACACATTATTCTAACATTGAAAAGCCGGAAATCATATCAGCGTTTAAAAATGAAATTCAAAAATGGATCGATGAATGTATACTGAAGAAGTGTTGCGAGGACATTAAAAAAGGCATTAATTCTTTGATGACGGTATATCATAAGTTTAAAAAAGTAAGACCTTGCTCGACTTAAGATAGCTAAATCAATATATAAGTTGCCATACAGGACAACATACAGATATAGGCGAAGGAGCCATTCGTCGATGGAGACAAGAGGTGGATCGTGTAAAGTACTTGATCTAAAGAGCACCAACTTACAAATTAGAGTTTGTCATGAATATTGGAAATACCAATTAGTCAAATATGATGGAAAAAACCTACTGTTTGACAAGACTGGGTTTTGGATTATGCAGTGCTCCATAAATATTGGCGGCTATTCTTGGGTATAAACTACGCATATGTCCTCTGATTTCATCGGCAGCTGATTTATATTATGACGATGTGCTGGTGGACGAAAACAAGGTAATAGCCGAAAAAGTAAGTACACACTTAAAATGGTTTGGATTGACTAGAAAAATACCAATGAAGCTTGAAAGAAATACAATCTTAGGATTATTGATAGTAAAATATGATAATGGGAGGATAATGTTCAAACGAGGATGTACAGATGAATTTATTCGTCGTGTTGAATCTAAATTATCAAGGAGGGAACTTTTTTCTTTGTGTGAAAAACTAATTAGCCATTTTCCGATTGCTGGTTGGAAAATGCAACCCAAATTTATTGGGGGCAGACTGGAATTACTATATCGGAGACAAGGCGTCCAGGTTATTAGTGCAATTTTTGGATCAAGTAGTTATTAGTGATTCAGTAAACGGGCCTTGAGAAGTAAATTCTGCTTTGGAAATTGCTAGGCCTATATTGGAGGATGCGGTTTGGTTACGTAAAACCAATGATTTTCTTCATATTAACGTTGCGGAACTAGAAGCCGTTAGTTACTACGGGTATAAACTTAGCTACCAAATGGAAAAGTTCTAAGATATGTGTTATGACCGACTCGAAAACCGTTCTTGGCTGGCTGAGATTACTAACGACTAAACAATACACAGAGTCCGGACAAAAAGTGCGGCAGAAATGTTAATTAGAAAGCGTTTATCAGTACTATTGTGGCTGATCGAAGAGGCTCAGTCGAATGTCAAGTGGTGCTACGTACAGTCTCATCTGAACAAAGTAGATTCTTTGACTCGGTTGCGCGTGTCTCAATCCACTAGCGTGGTGTCTGCAGTCTCTGAAAATTAAAATTCTGCTAACGCGTATACTATCAAACAACTTCATAATATTCACCATTTTGGAATTTAACCGTCGTGTTCTTGCAAAGATGGTAATACCTGATGTCGAACAACACGAAGTTGAGCGAGTAGTAAAATTGTCCGATATGTAAACAAATTGGTCCTGCTTCGACCCGATATTAACATGGATCCTGTGACGTCAGCCTTACATGGTAGAGATTATCAATCAACATTGTCCACTCTAGTGCAGACTCGTATTTAAGTATAATAGATGGCGGGCCGGATAGATTTTGTATATGGAAGAAACTAGAAAATGATAGCGCCGAATATATATGTATTAAAATAAAAGAAGTTATATTAGAGCATGGATTACTAGATGAGTTATTAGGTGATAATGCAGCTGTCTTCCAATCTTAGGTGTTAAAACGATTATGTTCAATTTGAGGTGTACAAATACGATATAGGGCTACTTATAGACATGAAGGAAACGCAGTAATAGAACGTAAACACAGAATGGTCAAACGCCTAGCTTCGCGATGCATTGTAGTCCATTGAACGCTGTTTACTGATACAACTTGTCGGACACATGTGAAATAGAAAATAATAGTCCATCGACATACATATTTCAGTATGAATAGCATCATCCGTGTACAGTATAAGAACCAAACCAGATCGTATCATGTGATTATAAGGATTGACAAAAGGTCCTGGTTAAGCCTGACAATCACAGTGTACGTCATTGTGGATTCAAGGTATTGTAACAAGGATAGTGTCGGAAAACGCTGTGGAAGTAGATAGTATTGTAAGACACGTTTAATATCTTCGGCCGGCGTCAAACACGGGTATATATCACACTGATGAAACCAAGGAAGATAATACAAGGAAGAAAGTAAATATTGTTGTAGAATTTGAATATGAAGGTGAGGAGGACCAAATTAAAGAAACACCTCGTAACGATCAATCGCATACAGCTAATCGCTGGCCTACAAGATTTCGGAGAATGCCCCCATACCTGGCTGATTATTGTTGCATCGAATGATGAGATCAAGAGAATTGAATAAAAAGTTTTGATCTCGACGCTTTGAAGTTGTTGCCGCCACACAGTTTTTGCAGTAAGCGTTATCGCTTTGTTTTCACTACGATTACATTTGTATTGTTTGAACTTAGATAAATATGATGTTTCTTGTGGCAACAAAACTTTGTTCACGTTGACGATTTTGATACACTCAAAACTTCTCTTAAGCCGCCTTCTTCGCTTCGGTAACCGCTCGAGCTAAAGCTCTCCCATTCAGTACTTGTCGACGGCTTCCACTGATTTATCTGACAAAGTTGCCTTATAAGCCAGCTTCTACTGTTGGACAAAATCTCTAACTGTTGGTGTTCACCAAGCAGTTCAGGTATTTCCTCCGCGACAAGCACCTAATGCTTTTGAGCCACAATTTTTCACAGTTGCTTTGGCATCGAAGATCTGAACATCTCCCATTTCTGATCAAAGCTCTTCACCTCTTCTGGCAACCGAAAGAAGTCCTTCAAGGTGTAGCCAGCAAAACGTTCTTTGACAGAAACATCTGATAGTTGCTCCCAGCACACCCTCACACAACGTTTGGGTTTACCAGGCTTGTCTAGCATCCGATCCTGTAATCTAAGTTTACTAACTACAAGGTAGTGATCGGTTGACAGTTCAACCCCTCTCTTCACACGAGTGTCCAGAACATAACGTCGCATATCAGATGAATCGATTACAAAATTGATTATTGATATTTGAACTGAGAGAATCCTTATGCATGTGCATCTATGGATCTGCTTATGTTCAAACATGGTGTTGGTTATGCATAAATTGTTACGAGAACAAAAATGCAATAATTCAACACCACTCGCATTTAGATCGAAGAATCCGTTCCTCCACAACACTCCCTTCCAAGTGTTTCTGTCGCTATCAACATGTGCATTGAATTCACACAATAGAACGAGGGGATCTCCTTCAGGAGTACTATCAAACAGATCATGAAGATCTTACACGAGGACTGTGTATTACGAGATAATATTGGGAGCATGCGCACACATTACAGTTATCCCCTCCCCTCTTTGGCTAAAAGTCTCAGAGACGCCATTCTTTCGTTCACTGGGTTAAACCTCTCTACCGCGAACGACAACCGTGGACTTGTAAGTATCCCTACAACCGCCTGTCGTCGCTTTCCTTGTGTAACTCCCGAATAGTTCAAGGTTCAACATTGATCTAAAAGTTTAGTTCCAGTTCTAAAATAGTAAAGTGAAGTCACTCCGACTATTTCTAGACCAAAGCGAACCAACCCTTCAACTAATTCTGGTTCCTTCCCCGCTAATAAGATGACATTTCACGTTCCTACATGAAGGCTAGTCCGCTTCGGATGTTGATGCCTCTTTCGCTGTCTCCGTACAACTGCCTGGTCACACGGTTCCCGACAATGGAAACTCTTCTGGTTAGTGGTGAGTTGACCATTGTTCTTCGCACTTGATTTATGTTTTGAAAATTTGTTGCTTGTCATTTTCATTGTCTTTATTTGTTTGCTCGGCTATCTCCCGTTCCCAATATCCTTTGTTGATATAACATAGGAACTGTAAGGAAGCAGGTCTCAGAAACTCTCTTCCGCCTTTTCGTCCATTGTCCAATCTGCCGTTGTAGTCATTAGAGTAATTTTGCTGATTGGATATCTCCCGTTTTCAATATCCTTTGATGATCCAACATCGCTACTGTAAGAAAATAGTCCTCCATGATTCTCTTCCGCCTTTTCGTCCATTGTCTTATCCGCCGTCGGAGTAACCGGAGGGATCTGAGATAGTCTATGAAAAGACTATCCATACGGCTAATGCAAGCCTGCCAATTATTTAGCCGTTGATCGACGAATGTAGAACATACGTTGCCTCGATCGCTTCACGAAGAGGCTAATGTGGCCGTATATTATGGCTATATACACAAATATATAATTCTTATAAATTTGAATATATTTTCCTAATGATGATGTTACTGATGAATAATATTAGCAGTAAATTTGGGATTAGTGTGCAGTCTTTAATAATTTAATTTTATCAATATGCTTGTTTTATTAAATTGAAAGGCCATACCAGACAAATGTAAATAAAATTAATTTTCAACGAATGGAAATTGAAAATAAATCTAATTTTTATGTGCCGGGTAAATCATTTCAATTCAATAAAATAAAGAAAATAAGCAAGCAGATAACATTCCAATTCAATGACAATATACTTATATAATTTATTTCAAAAAAAATAATTGTATAATTAAAATTATTTTAAATTATTTATTAAAGTCAGAATTAAAATTCCAATTTTCGACGATATATGTGAATATATTTCATATTAATTTAATTATTGTTTTGTTCTTGTACAAATTAATATTATACAAAATTTAAAAAATAAATAATCAACTGTTGGGCTTTAATTTAATACCATAGATTAGTAGTCGCTAGCGAATTAATATTAATCAAAAGTCAACAGCTGGATTATTAAACTGTTTGAGATTTACGACGAATGTTTCAAACCGATTGGTATTTTATCATCTTCCGAAATATATTTCCAGAGCAGGTCATTTAATCTGTGAAATGTAAGGACGCTATACTGCTCTGTGCTTGAATCCTAAACATGTCTGCAAACTAGTGTACGAATATCGTAACGTACCAGTTATATGCGATCTAACCACTAACATCGTTATGCGCCAACGATAGTACTCAGTGAATCTTCATGACGCAGGCCCTTAGCATTAAATGACAGCTGTAATACTTGGATGGTCCTTGTAGAATCTAGCTAGTCGGTGAAAAATTGCACGAAACTTGAAATCGTTAAAAATTGCACGAGACCAGTAAGAAGTCTATAAATTCACAGCATTTTCGTGCAATGTTTTAACAACTAGCTAGATTCCGTATAGACCATCCAAGTATTACAGCATGTTGAATTGTTAGTGCTCAGTTCCCACGCCCTGAAGATCCATGGGGGTACTGACGTCAGCGCGAAATGATGTTCGTGGTTAAATCCGTGCTGTAACTGGTTCTGACCACATCTGTACACAAGTTTAGACCGGTAAGGAGCCTTGAATTCGTAGGAGTTTCATGCAACTTTTCCAAGACTAGCTAAATTTCTCATAGACTATCCAAGTATTACAGCATGTTGAAACATAGTGCTCACTGTATGTGCCCTGATGATCCACTGAGTACTAACGTCGGCTCAGGATGATATTGGTGGTTAGATCGTGTGGCAACTGGTTCGTGGCGATATTCGTACACTAGTTTCGCAGACGCATGTTTAGGATTAAAGCACAGAGCAGTATAACATCCTTACATTTCACAAATTGTCAAAATCTAAAATATATGTATAAATGTATAGCATCGGAAAATATGTACCAATGCCTAGCATTGGAAAACTAGAATATATTTACATTGACTTTATAGCCTTTAAACGAATCATTCCGACCGTAATGTTTCCTCAGTTTATATAAAAGACCGTTGTTTAACGAATTGAACCCTTATAAATAGTGTAGATACTCATTATCATGGCATTGCAAGGTGCAGTCTTGGTACATTGTAACATTTATTATATCGCTGTATTCAGTAAGTAGTCATTATATATGTTTTATTCAAACTTTGACTACGATGTTTATTTTTATTGAATAATATTACATCTTAATTATACGAATACATTCTGTCACAGTTATTTCTATCTTCAGTTCATTTACCTCATATACTTGTGCGTATTCACTGAGAACTTTTGTAAACACACTGATAAATTATAACCCGTAAAATTAAGATCCAAATTAATTATTCAAATAATAAGGATTAGAAAATTAGCATATTTAGTGGTATTGTGATCTTGTTTCGCGAAATTCATATCAGCCTTTCTTTACGATCAACTGTTTACTTATCCACCTTATCGAATGCTCATCCCGATAGTACACTCTGAAACAGAATTACCTTTATCACCTGATGTTGTTTTCCACTCACAATAATATGCACGACAAGCGGTTAAGCTAGTCTCGCAGAATATTTTGCTTGGTAGAAGTGATAAAATTATCGCTGATTGCACTACAAACAACTGGATCTTGCTGCCAGTTGATAAATATTGCTGGTTTTTATAGCATTTGATAGAAAAACAAAAATATAAGCCTTTGATAAATTATATAGTATCGTAAACTTCCTAAAAGCGAAATAGCATTGATGAGCAATGTTTAATCAAGATGTTATAGTGTAGTGGGTTATAATCTGACAGAGCATAACTATTTGATTGGATCGCGTTTGCAATCTGCAGGCAAAGTATTATTTTTGGTGATGACATTATCATCTTCGACACATTGAAAAACCGATATTTACGAATCTACAATTCTAATGCAACACTTCGTACTTGCAGTAAAATTTGAAACCCATTTAAAAGATTACTGGGCTTGGGTAAATATGGAGATGGATATACCCGACCACTAGCGGTGGCAGCACGACGACTAAGTTGTCGAAAATTGTTTCGTGCTGTTACACACGAACACAATGTTGTAATGTCAATTGATTGATTGCGAAAATGTTCATCACATAATGCGCCCGTGTGTGTAATGTGTTTAGCTGGCTGCTATGAGAAACCTCAAGAAAACTGGAAATGTGGAATGGAAGGTAGCAATGCTGACACGCTACCAATATAGTAATATATAAATTATGGTGTGAGGCGGATGTTGCGCAATGCGTTTGAGCATTCAATAAAGAAAGTAGTGGCAATTGTAAATTAATAATTTTATAAAACGCATTTATTTTCCAATAGAGAAGACGCTTTATGATAGCTAACATCATCAGTTATTCTCTATATATTTTATTCCTTTTTCAGTATGTCACATGTCCTCCTAATCTGGATCTATCTAACTTGGTGTTCTTTTTGAACAACACGACGACAGCGCAAAGACGACAATATAGGGACAACTGCTTTATTTGATAATTATATTTAAAAGAGAGTAAATGATCCTTTAACATCACTACGAGGAACAGTTCTTATTTCAACATTATTGATTTTTGGTTACGCGTTGCTTTGTGTTTAAATATAATGTCATCGACAGAAGACGGGGTAAGAAACGAAAAGAAAACGATAAAAATTGAGTTTATGGCCATTGAGGCGCTGCTCTTTTGCTTATAGAAGATTATCTAGTGTAAGTTAAATATATAACTAAGGATATCAGTGGAATTAGTTAATATTATATTAGGAAAACTAAACAAAACTTAAATAGCAAAAATTTCAGATTTCATGGAAGTAAAGTAAGAGATATTTCTCTGTTGGCTATATTGTTATTATACGATACCGGATAAATTGCAAAATATACGGTTTGTGGATCATCTTTTTAATGACTATCTTTGATTTCTTATTAATTAACACCTCGATTAATGCCCGTAACTTCAGCATTACTGACTTTATACAATTTAATCATTTAAATATTTCATCTACATAATATTCAAATTTTCAAATGTATTTATTAATTAATTCAGTTTAACAATAGCGATTATTACTTCCTCTTAAGTTACAGCCAAACTTAATTGTAACTGGAAGTCTATTAAACCCGATTTTTAAAAATATTTGAATATGTTCGATTTCGAATTAATATTTAAAAAACTAATCCAAAAGCCTTTGGGAACGATTTAAGGAAATCGAATGAAATAATTAATATATGTATCAAGTTCATTGTTCCAGTCTGTTTTGAATTTGTATTGATTTATAAAACCCTTTGCTTAATGGGGAAGTGCATATCTGATGAATCCTAGCTGATGAATCAACTTTTAAAATTGATATTACATTATCAAATTGCCAACAATGTGTTCCGTTGTCACAATCCAAATTTTAGCGTATATATCAACACATGCCACTAGATAAGTGACTATCAAAATTTACTTGTTCAATTAGTGAACATGCTAGGAACTATAGCATGTTCCTAGCACGATAGTCTTATTTATGTATTGTTTAAGCTAAAATAAAGTTTAATCTAAACTTTATGTAAATAATTGTTAATGTGTGCATAGATTTAAGATTATTCATTACATAATAATTTTAATAATTACATTTAAACTAATTATATAAATAGATATTTAATTATTTAAATAATTAAATAATCTATAGCTTTATTAATTAGGGATTTTTTCATTACAAATAATAATATTATTAAAAATAATATTATTAGTTTTTTTACAATTGAAATTGTGAAAATCATTTATAATTATATAATTATTATAATTATTATTATTTATAGTAAATTAATTATTAATATATTATATTAAAATAAATATAGTATATAAATTAGCATTTATTATTAATGCAAAACCTTTTAGATTTATAATTTTAATAACCCTGCAATTTTCAAATAGCAAAAGGGCATCAATTCGTTTCAGTTCAGTATTGATGGACCTAATCAGCTATATTTCGAATTTATATACTTTAGACTTCTGTCCTATTTATTATGTTAGCCGACAACATTCTAATTGTCTATGTTCGTCTAATTAAATACCTACTTTTAACATTTTACATTAAAGACTTATATTTCACGATATTTATTTCAAAATCAAAAATATTTAAAATAAATTTAGTTAAAGTAAAATATTTAATTCAGCGGAAATGTAAAAACCGTATACGAGGCAAAATGACCAACGTTTTGGCGAAATGATGAATTTTTATATTGACTTTAGGAATTTAAGTGTTGTAGAGTCATTAAAATATAGATAACAATTGACTAGTAGTTTCACTCAAAAAGTAAACAGTTTAGGCGGCAATTTAAACTTATACCAGTAATGTTTGACGTGCTGTAAAATCTCATTAATTATATAAATGCTATTTGTTTCTCGTTCGCCATTTATCAAACCTAATCTATAATGTCAAATGTTATATAATTAAATGTTAATTTCTTTCATTGTTAAAGTAGAATAGATAATATCAAATATGTGGGTCCGTAATTGTTGTTGGTAATATCACGAAACGGCATTATGCCATATTTACAAATTTTCATCTACGTTTACTAATTTTCATCGACTTTATACTTAATCATAAGGTATAAATGTTCAATGTTTTCGTTCTTACAAAAGCTGTTTATATAATTAGGTGTGACGTCATCATTGGTAATAAAATATTTGAGAGAAATCAAAGAGATAGACAGTAGCTAGAAAGCCGAACAACAAATAACAGATTATTTTGTAAAAAATAACTAACGAATATAACTAAAAACTATAAAATAAACTGCAGTTCAATTTAATATTAAATCAATCTATAGAATTTAGTACTCATAATATTATCGGTAGTTAGAATAAATTATCAACAAATATTAAAATGTAAACCTCGATAGTCAGATAATAGCCTGATAAATAAAATACCCTTATGCTTTTTGATTTACCAGGTTGCTAGCAATCTGATCCAAACGTTTATAATTTGTAGTATCGATGTTATATTTTATGTGTATTATCTAAACGGACTGTTGTCGAAATTTATTATTTTTAATTCCAGTAAATATAACGAGCATCATTAATAAATACATTTATAATATAAAGGTTATTACTTGTTATTGATTAAGATTTATTGTGGAAATGAAAAATTTAAAATGTAATTAATAATTTATCAAAAAATAAACAAATTCATTATTGCTAAAATAAATATGTCAGAAATATACTAAAATATTATAAAATGTTTACAATGAACTCAAAACTTGATGTTACAATGTTTGGTTAATCGGTACATTTGATTGTACAATACTTTTAATTTTACCAATTAAATAATTATATCCTTTCAATTCAGAATTGTATAGCCCAAACATGCCACGAAATTGTTTATCCTGTTATAAATAATGATCTTTGTGATAGTTCTTCTGACATTATAACAGATCCTTGTTCTTTAAAAGGTAATTTATCAAAAATCTTAATCTTTAGAGTCATGTATACCATATTTAGATTACCAGAAAGAAGAAAGTAGTATCAAAATTTACTGCAATGCTTGCAGGTCAGAGAAGGGTAAGCCTTTAGCTGTTGGTCGCTGTTTGAGTTGTGCATTATTGCTCTGTAGAGCATGTGTATTTGCACACAAGTTCATGATTTGTTTCCAAGGGCATGATGTTATTCCTCTATCAGATAGTCGCCGGGAATCTATAATATGCAATAGCTTGAACCTATTGGAATACAAAACAGGTGACGACGGAATCAACACAAATACATCTTCTAACAATTCTTCATCGGTTTCTATCAGTGAAGAACTTTCCAATTCAACTGGATCTTCTTCTTTATCACAAAATCCTCTTGAACCAAATCGTATTCCTGACGAAACATCATCAATTAATGGTTTTATTAGTAAACATTGCTGTATATCGAACAAGATGAATTCTTGTCCAACTACCATCACCAACGCTATCAACCACAATGAATCAGAGAGGCACAGCCCACTTTGTAATCTCATCTCGAATCTCAGCTTACCAGCAGATAATTCGAGAATTTCAACATCCACATTTCAAAACCAGATACAACAACATCTTCATTCAGTCCAAAACAACATCTTACCGAGACAACCTACAACTAGTTTTAATAAAAGAGATAGTCTCAACAGTTGTCAATCTTTAGATTGCTTGAATAATTCAGTACACATGCAGGGTAATTTAAAATTATTGTTTACAATTTTATTTATTTATTATTCATTGAAAAATACCATCTTTTGACAAAATATCATCTAAATATGTGATATTTATGTGTTACCACTTAAATGTATCTCTATTTTATATCTGAAGCATTTAAAGTTACAAATTTTTTAATCTTTTATTTTGTTAATAAAAGATTAAATTTTCATTCTTTCATAGTTTGTTATATATTAGTCAATTCATAAAAATTGATTTTTATTTTTAATTTCAATTTTTTATTAACTTAATCTAAGTTACATCAAATCTTATAAAAAAATATTTATAATTATTTATTATCTAAATAAATCATTAATAATTATCTAATATTATTATCAGGTTGATAAATATCTATCAACCTGATAGCATAGCAGTTCCTCCTGATGACCTCTAATCCTTATTTTCTGATACAACGTCTGTTTTTATTAGTCAATTCATAAAAATTGATTTTTATTTTTAATTTCAGTTTATAATTCATCTTGATATAAATTATATAAAATCTTATAACAATTATTTATTATTAATTAATTTTTTATTAGTCAGATTTGCTTCAATCGTTAATTTAAATTCACAATTTTGTCTCTAAGTAACTTAAAGTCATATACGTAAAGTTGATACTTTAAGATTTTTATACTTTAAGTCGCATACTTTTTATTAATGCATATCATATAATATAAAATATAATACATTAAATAATGAAATTTTAAGAATTGCAACAATTTGTAACGACATTAACTTTCAAAATCATTTAAATAATTTAATAGATGCATATTTTAAACTAGGTTACTATAAAAATAACATCAAGCAGAAAATAGTAAAATATATTAATTAAAGTATTATTAAAAATAAATTTAAACTCGTAAGTGGAAAATGTTTATGGATGGATAATAAATAATATACTTTGCATTAGAATAAGATACTATATAGTTATTTCAGAGGAAATACATCATTAGCATGTATTTGGCCCCGCTGCTATGTTGGGTAGAGGAGTTAGGGGCCGAAACCTGATAGCATAGCAGTTCCTCCTGATGACCTCTAATTATTATTCTGATACAACGTCTGTTGTTTATTAGTCAATTCATAAAAATTGATTTTTATTTTTAGTTTTAGTTTATAATTCATCTTGATATAAATTATATAAAATCTTATAACAATTATTTATTAATTTTTTATTATTTAACTATTTAACTTTTATTTTGCGTTATTTTTGATTTGCAATATAAAATACGAAGACTCAGTTAGCTTATTTAAATTTTTTAACCTTTTATTTTATTGAGAACTTTTCAAATTAATTTGTCTATCATAAGTTAATGATAAGTTAATTAATAAATAGATTAATTGAGTACTCGATTAATAGATCTTTTAAGTTTACATTTAATTTATTAGTTCTATTAAATTGCAATTTTGCTAAGTGGATGCTTGTAAAAGTAAATAGATGGTGCAAAATACGCAGACTGAGTTAACTTATCTGACCGTAGGTATTTTTTCATCGAAAAAATACAAGAACGTTTACATGAAAGTGTATCTTTGCAATTATCGTATGCTTCTGAAGTAGCGAAAGCCAATGAAGCATCTGAGAAACATTTTCCGATGATTGAGCAACCAAACTTTCGTATAGTATGCATAAATGAGTAAAAGATCGAAATGCAATCCAAGTCCCCAGAGTTAGCAGAATAATATATCGAAAAATATTCAGTCGCTGCGATAAAGTCAAGTTGTCGATGCACAGGTGAGATCAAGGCCAATTTTGCTTTTTGAAAAAGAAAATCGAACAAATGTTAGTTGCGACATGCAACTAACATTTGCAAACTTTAAGAAAATATACTTTTAAATAGTTAATCGTTAAATAGTCAATAATGATTCATTATTGATTAAGAATTATTGGATCTGGATCAAAAAAGGGAAAACTTTTATTTAATATTTCGCAAACCTCTCTGATAACATCTTCAGAAAATTACTGATGATGATAACAATAGTAATTCTCGAAGAAGGATTCAATAATTTTCATTATTGGATCATTATAAGGTAATTTTTTAAAGATGCTCACAGAGGTTATCAAAATACAACTAATTTTTTTCCTTTTTTGATCCAGCTCCAATAATTCTTAAAGTGTTTTAATAAAAACTTTAATAAAAACTTTAAATCAAAAATTATTAATTAAATAATAAATAATAAAATAATTATAAATGATAAATAATTGTTATAAGATTTTATATAATTTATATTAAGTTAAAATAAAAAATTGAAATTTAAAATAAAAGTCTATTTTTATGAATTGACTTATAAATAACAGACAATGTATCAGAATACAGAATAGTGATCATCAGCAAGAACTGCTATGTTATCAGGTTTCGACCCCAATTCCTCCACCCAACATAGCAGCAGGGTCAAATACAAGCTTATAGTGTATGCCCTCTAATAAAATTTGATTATCTATTATCTTACTCTAATACAAAGTTTTTTCCATGCATAAAAATTTTCCGCTAATAATTTTAAATTTATTTTTAATATTGTTGTGTTGATTTATACATTTTACTAATTTCTTCTTGATGATATTTTTATAGTAACCTAGTTTAAAATATGTATCTATTAAATTATTTGAATGATTTTGAAGAAAGCCAATATCATTACATATTGTTGCAATTCTTAAAATTTCATTATTTAATGTATTATATTTTATATTATATGGTATGCATGAATGCTCATGCAAAAATATGTTTCTTGTAAATTTAAATGTCATCTTTACGATATAAATTAATAGTAGTTTTTATTGATGTAAATTTAATATTTATATCTAGATATATATCTTTTTTATCATTAATATTAGTTTTATTAAGAATAAGGCTACCTGAATCAATTTGTTCTTTTGTTGAATAGGAATTATCAGAGTTAAAACACATATAATCAATATATCGAAACATATATTTTTATATATTTTTTATCTTTATATAATTTAGATTTATATAACTTCATATAATTTAGATTTTTACACAGTTATGAACAAATTCAAATTCTATAAAGCTTAAAAACAAGTCAGCTATAATTGGGCCACAATTACCACCCATTTGAACACCTTTTATTTGTCTAAATATAGATGTCCATACTTTTAAATAATTTTGATTTATCAAAATATTAAAGGATTCTATTAATTCAATTTTATCCAAATATGTATATTTACTTGATGGTTTAATTTTTGTTAGATAGGCGTTATAATTATTATAACATATATACGTATATCTTTTTCCGAATATAAGATTAATTAATTTTTTAACGTATTAATTTTTCTAAAGTATGCTTTAATTAAAAATTTAAAAAGAATGCTTTAATGGAAACTCTAAGAAAGTGTGTTTTAATAGAAAATTTTGAAAATTATCAGATTTATCAAATAGAATGTCACTATGTTAATATGCTGGTAAAACATGTTAGATTTACATTATAACGATTTTTATAACAATTATATAGGTGATTTATTTTTGTTATTGTGGCGTATGTTATGAGTAGTCATACATAAGAGACTACGTGAAACTGAGAATTCATTAATTCTGATTACATCTTATTAAACTTTGATTCATAATTACGAAATGTTTGTTAGATAAATCGGAAAGACACAATTCACAGAATAAAGAGGTAAATGTAATTGAGAATTTCTAAACATGTATCATTCGTTTAAGCTTTTTAATAGAATAGGTTTCAAAGAATAAGAAAATTATTTATTAAAACAATTTATGCAAGCATCGTTTATTTATTACAATTTATGTAAATATTATTATTTATGTATTAATATTTCTATATTAATATTTATAGAAATATTTATTACTATTTTTATCAATATTATTATACTTTATTACAATTTATGTAAATATCGATGTATTTATTCCAGTTGATGGACACTTTTCGATATTAAAAAAGTATAATTACTCTTTTTTCGGAAATTTGAATTTTTTGTGGTCCTGGTTGATTAATAGAGACCGAATCATCACGACCTATTGATAGTACCATTTTTCTTTTGGTATAACATAACCTGTCGTCTTAGAACGTTTTAGACTGATATTATAGCGCAAGGCCATTGACTTTAAAATATAACAATTCTATAATATTTTGACATTTTGTGTGTGCGTTCAACACATTTACTGCCCTTTCTTTACATATATAGCATAAGAGTATGGATGGGCATGTGATAAATTCACATTTCTGGTGATTTCATGAATTTCTTGCTATAATAGTTGAAAACCCAATAACCTTTAATAAATAAATGAATGACAACAAATTGATAATAAATTGAAAATATCTTAGTAAACAATTTATGGTAATATTAAAGCTCTTAAATAACAATCTATTTTTTGTATTATAAAATTTTGTATTATAAAATGAAAAAAAATAGAATTTGTTAAATTTATTTGCAGAGCGATAATTTGGATGAGGTTACTTTTTAGTCATGTTTAAGGTAATTGCGATAATGTTGTATCATTGTGTCCTTACAGCTACCTTAAACTTTTGAAAAGTTTTTATTTGTACCCTGCTCTCCTAGATCAGACAGACAATTTAGTCAACAAAAATACCACGCGATGTTCAACTGATTTATTAATGTTTATGGAAAAGGCCAGCAGTGCATTACAGGTACGTGTTTATATCCAATAGATCGAATTTGCATTTTTAAAATAATTTACTGTAATTTTATTTTTAGATACAATATTGGAAGGCTGCTTTAAAGATAAACGAAACTATAAGCTTTTTCAAAGATGAACTTGCTCAGCGAAAACATACTTTAATGAAGGTAGTATTAATACAGCACGTCGCAACTATATCAGCCCTTAATCCTTAGACACTTGATGACGCATACGATAAAGAACATCGAAAACTAGTTCAATTGGCAAAGGAAATTCGAAACAATGTTGCATTAATTGTAAGTCAATAAGTAAAGTTATATTTATAACACTGCATTTACAATAAATTACTAAAATAATATATTAATAAAATGTGTGGTCGCTTGTTTCGTGTGTAATTTTGCATTTTATCGTATCGCTAAATATTCCTTGCTCTTTTAAGCAATGAATATTCTAATCTGTGATATAAATACATAGTTTATTCTATTATAATTTATATATATAATTATAATGTGATACTAGTAAGCAAAAACAATAACGACGTTTCGCCCGAAGGCTTTTTTAATCTAAAATTGAAAAAGATTGAAAAAGATTAAAAATTAAAAAAATTTTAAATTGAAAAAGCCTTTGGGCAAAACGTCTATTCTTTTTTGCTTACTAGTATCACATTATAATTATATATCATACTGTATTCATTCTAATGGATCCTGGACAGCGGTCTCCGTATATCACATTATATATATTATTTTGCTCAGAAATAAAAAAATTTAGATTAAAAATTATAAATAAATAATCTTATAAAAAGAGAAACAAATTTTATTATTTATAAATAGTATTTTATCAACGTGCATTACCTATTTTAATTTTTCTTTGTCAAAAGGATATATCCACTCGTGTCGAAATCATGAAATGTTGTGATCAAATGTTAAACAATGGCAGTACCGTATTCGATTTTGTTGCAGAGCACCAGCAGATAAAACGGTTGATTAAAGAAAGTTCAGGTCAACTTAAAATTAAACATATTTTCGACAACGAACACGAAAAGGTATTTTGGGCTTTTTTCATCTATATTGTGTATTTTGTAAGCAAATTTGTTTTTATTATATAATTTTGATATTGTTGTAGAAACTAATTCCAAAGTATGATAACGATAAAGAAAAATGTGTAATTGTTGCACTATTTTTAAATAATTGTGTAACATTTTTAAACTATTAAAACTATTTTAAATATTTTTAATTTATTATTTTCAAATAATATTTAAACTATTTTTAAAAATAGTTTTAACGCGTCAAAATAAAGCTTATTAAGGTGTTCCCTAGGAGGTAATTGTAACCCAATTATAGCTGACTAGTTTTTTAGATTTATAGAATATGAATTTGTTCATAACTGTATAAAAAATAAATATAAATTATACAAAGATATGAAATATTATTAATAAAAGAAATATTAATTACAAAGACTAAATTAATTACAAACATTAAACCATCAAATAAATATAAATATATGGATAAAATTAAATTAATAGAATCCTTAAATATTTTGATAAATCAAAATTATTCAAAAGTAAGGGCATCTATATTTAGACAAGTAAAAGGTGTTCCAAATTTTTATGGGTGGATAATAAATAATATACTTTGTATTAGAATAAGATACTAAATAGTTTTATCAGATGAAATACATCATTAGCATGTAATTGGCCCAGCTGCTATGTTGGGTAGAGGAGTTAGGGGCCGAAACCTGATAGCATAGCAGTTCCTCCTGATGACCTCTAATCCTTATTCTGATACAACGTCTGCTATTTATTAGTTAATTCATAAAAATTGATTTTTATTTTTAATTTCAGTTTATAATTCATCTTGATATAAATTATATAAAATCTTATAACAATTATTTATTATTAATTAATTTTTTTATTATTTAACTATTTAACTTTTATTTTGCATTATTTTTAATTTGCAATATAAAATACGAAGACTCAGTTAGCTTATTTAATTTATCAAAATGGAATTTTTGATTTATTAGATAAATACAAAATTAAGTTAAGATTTAATGTTAATCAACTTCATTTAAATTTCAATCTTAGTTTTAATTTAAAATTAAATGTCTAAAAAGCAATACTTAAAAGCGAGATTATGTTAAGATATCGTGCATTTCAATCATTTGTGGTCTTGTGCAAAAATTGATCTACATGTACGTTTTAATATTTAAAATGCCCCAAATAATACATTTGAGTACATTAAAAGAAAACTTTATTAGTAATACTAAATAAAGTTTGTTTATATGTTAAGGTATCTCAATGGAATACAGATAATATCGATAATACATTATCATCTGGTTATGATTCTATGTCCTTAAGTCAAAATAGCAATAGAACGTCGTCATACCTCTATCCGCCAACATCACACTGTTCAGATGTTCAGTATTATAAGCAAAATGCTTCCTACGTTATAGACAGTAGCCAAGATCAAATCGGTTTAACATCTGCAAGTCGAACTGACGTTGCCTCACCGTGGTCAATAACGGATAACTCGTGTTATTGGCTGCAAGATCCTTGTTGGAATTCTGATTCATATTCTCTGTTCCCTTCAACTAATGTGTATCAGTCTGACGTTAAAAAAGTTCGACAGCTATCAGATTTAATAGAACCTGCTTTACCTTGTCTAAGCAAAACTACAACATCTATAGAAAATGATGAACCTGCATTATCATTATCTCCAGGAGGACTTCAAGGCCGTTACACTGATCTAGCCACGTGTTCTGTGCAATCTCCTGACCCTTCGCTATCCGTGGGAAGCTGTTGCTGTGGCAACCGACCCATATCAAGTATACGACGTCAAAAGATGGTTTATCACTGTAAGTTTGGCGAATTCGGAGGACTTGATGGGCAATTCACAGAACCGTCAGGTATTGCAGTAAATTTGGAAAGTGATATAATAGTGGCTGATACGAATAATCACAGAATCCAGGTTTTTGATCGAGACGGTATGTAATTTCATGAATTTTTTATATTACTAAAATAATTTTATTTATGGACAAGTTACCTTAAAATGCATTTGTTTTCTATGTGAACGATTTAAATCACATGATACTTCAGCGAAAGGCCACTGTCATTGACATAAACGTCAAATAAATTATTACTGTTCTAGTGTGGGTAAATTCCTTTTAAAATAGTCTGATATTATCCGAAACGTCAAACAAATTATTGCAGTTCTCGTGTGGTAAAATGCTTTTGAAAAGAATCACTGAGATTGGCCGAAACGTCGAATAATTTATTACCGTTGTCGTGTGTTAAATTTCTTTTAAAAATGTCATTGAGATTAGCCAAAACGTCAAATTATTTATTATTGTTCTCTTGTGGGTAAATCACATTTTAAAAGGCCACTGTCATTGCCATAAACGTTAAATCAATTATTATTGTTCTCATGTGGTAAAATTCCTTTTAAAATCATCATTGACATTAGCCGAAACGTCAAATACATTATTACTGTTTTCGTGCTAGCAAAATGCATTGTAAAACAATGCATTGTTAGTAAATGCATTGAGAAGATGACATCTTCTTAATCTGATCCTTCCAAGTCCCCTCTCCTAAAAATTGTTTTCAAGCATTGCTCTCACGCGTCTTCTGTCCTCTTTCAACGATTAAAACTCATGACATCTTCAACCACTCGAATTTTTCCCGATCGCGCCCCTTCTGAAATCGCTCAAATCTCTTCAGCCCGCATCGAAAAACGCCGTCGCGAGGAAAACGGCGAAACATCACTCTCCATCCGAAACATAGACGGAAATTTTCAAGTTGTCCACACCCGTCCAAAAATTCGATGGCGCTCCATCTCCCCTATGTGTCTTCTCCACTAGACTCTTTCGCCACCACATACGGTTTCCGCCTCGGCCTCCTCAACACTAGATCTATTCTCAATAAATCCGATCTTATCCTCAACCTATTCACCAAGCAATCCATCGATCTCTTCTGCCTCACCGAATCCTGGCACTCAGATTCCGACGACCTTTCCATTAGCCGAAACGTCAAATAAATTATTATTGTTTTTTATGGATAAAATGTTTTTTAAAAGTCTCACCAAGATTGGATGAAACCTCAAATAAATTATTACTGTCTTTTTGTGGGTCGATACCTTTTAAAACTAACATAAGTTGGTACACGAATGCAATTCTATCAAATTTTGTAATTAAAGTTAGTACACTCTGGATAGACTTATGCATTAAAATTAGTTTAGGTTTATACACTCTGGATATACTTTCGATACGTTTTTGAAACACTTTTATGCACTATGGAAAAATTGGTGTATAAACATGAATTTATTAAAGTAAATTACTTAATTTTTGAATTTGTACGTGTGAATTATTTCAGATAATACTCATTTTAAAGGTCACTGAGATTAGCCGAAACGTCAAATACATTATTACTGTTTTCGTGTTAGCAAAATGCATTGTAAAACAATGCATTGTTAGTAAATGCATTGAGAAGATGACATCTTCTCAATCTAATCTTTCCCAGCCCCCTCTCCTAAAAATTGTTTTCAAGCATTGCTCTCACGCGTCTACTGTCCTCTCTCAACGATTAAAACAACGATTAATTTTTGAATTTGTACGCGTGGATTATTTCAGATAATACTCATTTAGTATGTGATTAATATTCTACACAGTATAAAATATTCCACTATATTAGAGAATTTAGCTAGCTGATGCATCATTAGAAAAACGTACACTTTGTTCCTAAATTTGTACAAAGAATAAACAAAACTCTGTTTACTTAATTAAAATTAATTGAATATTTCAAATATCTTTAATTTCCAATGAATAAATTAAATCAGCTAACTGAGTCTACGTATTGTTATATAATTATAAAATAAACAAAACATAATAATGCTAAATCAAAATTTAATAATTAAATAATAAAATTAATAATTGTTTTTAGATTTTCTATAATTTAAATCAAGTTAAAAAAAAATAAAAAATAAAAAATAAAATTTAAAATAAACGTCATTTTTATGAATTGACTAATAAATAACAGACGTTGTATCAGAATAAGAATTAGAGGTCATCAGGAGGAACTGCTATGCTATCAGGTTTCGGCCCCTAACTCCTCTACCCAACATAGCAGCGGGGCCAAATACATGCTAATGATGTATTTCCTCTGAAATAACTATCTAGTATCTTATTCTAATGCAAAGTATATTATTTATTATCCATCCATAAAAATTTGCCACTTAAGAGTTTAAATTTATTCTTTATATTATTGTGTTGATTTATATATTTTACTATTTTCTGCTTGATGTTATTTTTATAGTAACCTAGTTTAAAATATGTATCTATTAAATTATTTAAATGATTTTGAAGAAAGCCAATATCATTACATATTGTTGCAATTCTTAAAATTTCATTATTTAATGTATTATATTTTATATTATATGGTATGCATGAATGCTCATGCAAAAATATGTTTCTTGTAAATTTAAATATGTCATCTTTACGATATAAATTAATAGTAGTTTTAGTTAATGTTAATTTAATGTTCATATCTAGATATACACCTTCTTTATCATTAATATTGGTTTTGTTAAGAATAAGGCTTTCTGGATAAATGTGCTCACTAATTGAATAAAAATTATTAGAATTAAATACACATATATCATCAATGTATCGAAACATATATTTCATATATTTATATTGTTTAGATTTAGTTTTTACACAGTTATGAACAAATTCATATTCTATAAAGCTTAAAAACAAGTCAGCTATAATTGGGCTACTATTACCACCCATTGGAACACCTTTTACTTGTCTAAATATAGATGTCCCTACTTTTAAATAATTTTGATTTATCAAAATATTTAAGGATTCTATTAATTCAATTTTATCCATATATTTATATTTATTTGATGGTTTAATTTTTGTTAGATAGGCGTTATAATTATTATAACATATATATGTATATCTTTTTCCGAATATAAGATTAATTAATTTTACTAACGCTTCTTTAATATCTACTAAATCTAGATTTGTATAAAGCGTACTAAAATCGTATGTATTTATATTTTGAAAATTTATTCCTTTTGTCTGTTCTAAAAATTCTTTTGTAGAATTAATACTGAAATAGTGTTTTATACCAGTATTAATTTCGATTACCTTGCAATATTTTTTAAAATGTGCTTTAATTACTTTAAGTATTTTATTCATATAGACAGAAAGTGGTTTTAATGTACATTTAAACGCACTACATATGAACCTAGGTTTTATTGGATTTTTATGTAATTTTGGATTCCAATATAATATAGGTATAGTTTTATTATCTAATTCAACCTTTATACCCTTTTTATCCATTATAGAACAGTGACTTGTAATAATTGTTTCTAAACTCAACTCACTACGTTCATATGTTGGATTTACATTTAAATCATTAGAATTAACCTCTTTCATTAGTATATCATAATAAAGCTTTTTGCATATGAAGACAAAGTTATTACTAGCTTTATCAATAGTTGTTATTATATAGTTATCCTTTAATTTAGTAAGTTCTTTATACATATCTTTATTAATTTTATCTTTCCTTTTATAATTGTTTGTTATTTTCATTTTATTTTTAATTTTATCAAATATATAATCTTTCCAAATTTTTATCTTAGATATATTCGAGCTTTCACTATTAATCAGCTTACTAAAGTAATCATTTAAGTTATTATATAACGAATTGTAAATTTTATTTTTGTCGTTGTTGTTATTTAATCTATATTTATACCCTTTTGATAGCAGCTTTCTTAATTCACAATTTTCAATTAATTCTAGATTATGGGTACATATATGTTCATTTATTTTATCAAAACTAAGACTTTTACAATTGCATTCTGTTTCCATTATGTTTCTAATATTATCGTTACATATTGATTTTAATTCTTTATTATAATTACAAATTTTTCGTCCTAATGGTGGTAGGAGTTTATACCTTATTTTAGGAATATATTTACTTAAATCTGACCCTATTATTTCTTTACTTTTAGAATTATTTAAAAGTCCGGCTATATTTATGTTATCTATACATTTATTAATGAAGTTTATGGTTAATGTATATTTTCTATTGTTATTATTTACATTTATTGTACGATTATAGTATTTTGTATTACAATAACTGTCTATTATACAACTTAGCCTATCATAGTCGTTAATTAATTTTTGATTTATTGAACATATGATATCTTTAGAAAAACTTCTTATATTTACATAAAGATCTTTTAGCTTATTATCACTTAAAAGTTGTTTTAATATTTCTAATTGTTCATTTATATACATATCTTTTTTAATATTTTTAACTCTATTTTTCCTATTCCTTTTATCACCATGACTTCTTGGTTTGCGTTTAACCGGATTATTATAATATAGTTGTTTATTATGTATTATACTACTTCTGCCAATTCCTTGTACCACGTCATTCAATCCTAATGGGTACATGGAATTAAGCGTTTTAATCCAAAAATCTTCTTTTTCTAATAGTTTTTGATTTAATATTGAAATGTTTTCTTCGATAATATGTTCTAAAATAAATAATTTACAGTTTTTAATATCATGTCCTATTAATCTCATATGTTTATGAAATATAGTTTGACTATTATGCTGTATATTATATATGTGTTGCCTAAACCTAGTTTTTAACATTTGATATGTTTTTCCTATATATTGCAATCCACATGTGCATTGTATTAGATACACTACACCTGCGGTATTGCAGTTACAATTATTATTAATATTTAATGAAAAACATTTGTTTGTCGTATTACTTACGATACAATTATTATTATTTATAACATCACAAACTATACAATTTTTTCTGTTACATTTAAAAGATCTAAAATTGAAATCATTAGTACTTACGTATTTTTCCAATATTGTTGAGTACATGTAACTTTTAAGTCATGATTTTTAACGTTGCTTTTTCGGTGTCGCCACCTAGTTTAGTTGACTCAGACTAAACTTACAACGGGCCATCCAGCAGCATCTGACAGGGGCTGCCCTGCTTAAGGCGGTTGCAGGCTGGAACAAGATCTATAAAGATCTACCACCTTCACTCCACGCGCTACGCGACCTAGCTATTGGCCATTACCTGGTCTCTTAAACTTGATCACGTGAAGCAGTTTACATTTTAAAGTGTAAACACCTTGGGATGCAAACTTCTCCCTTTTTTAAGAATTAATAATTCATGCTTGTTTGAAAATAAGAAAAAATAATAGTAAAGTCGTAACCAATAATACATAGTTTCAGTATTTCTGACAGAGGTCATATTACCGGGAAAACAAAGTCCACAGGTCAATAATAACATGTCAGTAGAACAAATTAAATCAGCTAACTGAGTCTACGTATTGTTATATAATTATAAAATAAACAAAACATAATAATGCTAAATCAAAATTTTAATAATTACATAATAAAATTAATAATTGTTTTTAGATTTTCTATAATTTGAACAATTTTAATAGATAATTTATTCGTTAACAAAATAATGAGTAAACTTAAAATTGCCCAAACCATGCTATTTCATTTAATTAAAACAAATAAATGCAAATTTAAGAAGCTGCCTTATCTGCTATAAACTATAAGAAATTTGCTTTTTAAAAGGTCGATATAAATTTCGTTTCGGTGAATGTGGAAAGCGAGATGGTCAGCTGCTATATCCTAATCGCGTTGCCGTTTTTAAACTTTCTGGGGATATTGTTGTTACCGAAAGAAGTCCAACACATCAGGTTCAGATATTCAACCAGAATGGAACATTTGTTCGTAAATTCGGTTCTACAGTTTTGCAACATCCAAGAGGGGTGTGCGTAGATCCGTCTGGAAACATTATAGTTGCAGAATGCAAAGTCATGCGAGTATTTGTATTTGATCGATTTGGTAATGCAATAAGTCGATTTAACTGTTCAAAACACTTAGAGTTTCCTAATAGCGTATGTGCCAATGATAAACAGGAAATATTCATCAGTGATAATAGGGCACATTGTGTCAAAGTTTTTAGCTACGATGGCCGCCTAATACGCATAATTGGCGGAGAAGGAGTGACTAACTTTCCAATTGGTGTTGGACTGGACAACTCGTCAAATATTATAGTAGCGGATAATCACAATAACTTTAACTTAACTCTGTTTTCTCAAAGCGGTCAGCTGTTAGCTGCTCTAGAAAGCAAGGTAAAGCACGCTCAGTGCTTCGACGCTGCTATAATGGATAGTTCAGGTAGCGTTGTCCTGTCAAGTAAAGATTATCACATTTACATATATCGCTATATGCCACTAGCATATTTACCTCCAGACAGTTGTTGACATTGGCAATTATTGTTTCAAGTTTGATTTACCTGTTGCTCGTATGCACACTCATTTACAAAAGTGACCTCGTCGTTTATTTTTCATTTATCAGTTACGTTTGAATGAATGAAATTTCCATCAATAATCTCAATTGAATATCTAAGCGACTAGTTGTGTACTCATCAACAATTCACCGTGAGAATGCTATCTCGCTCTCGCTTTCTCTATAATTTTATGAATATAGTGTTAGTTAATATTTTCTCTACAACGTTTAATTGATATTGTCAATTCTCATTAGAAAAAGAGGTTCGTTGTCTGCATATCCAGTAAAAACTATATTTTAAGATGAATTTTCGTCATTGTAGTTTTGTTGTCTATTTATATTTTTCTTATTTTTCTTATCAACGTAGTTTTGTAATACTTACTTGACAGTTTACTTTGCTCTTATTCATCAGTTGTGCATAGATTTGGATCTATTCGTTAACTATACTTTACGTTAGAGAGAGAATTTCTATTCCTTAATCAAGTGTAAACCTTATCAAACTGCTATTTGGGTACCTCTATCAGACGTACTCTCTTATAATACAGTCGTATGCAGTCATGATCGTTCCTGTGGAAAACAGTCAAATTCAGAAATTCTCGAAATAAATACTTAACCTTCGTTTCAAATTTCGTTTTTGGTTTTGTTTGGATTTTATCGTAAGTTGATTTATATTTTTATCCCCAAAGGTGTAGTTTTGATGTAAAAGAATTAATAATTTTAATAAAATACTATTTTGGATTTTTGCTGTTTGATTTATTCTTAAAGAAATTAAATTCAATGTATGTATTTTTCATTTTGAAAGTCCTAGTTTTTATTACTCGATATTTACAAAATCTATATGCTATTTCAAATTGCATTTTCAAAAAATGCATTTATATCAATAGGTATTTGATGTATTCTACATATCGTTATACTCCTAACTTAGTATGAACAATTTATGTGCAGTTACACAAAGAATTTTTTATAATTTTACAGGAACGAAAAAAGTGAGTAAAAAGGTTTTATCACAAACATGTTACAGTATTTCGATAGCTTCTGCTATCACCTTCAGACTATTTTACAAACGTTTTTTAAAATAATCAAATCAACTAACTGAGTCTACGTATCTTATACTATTTATAAATTAAAAATAAAGATAAATAATTATAAAAAAAATAATTATATAGGATTTTCTAAAATTTTATCCTAAATTAAAAATAAAATCAATTTTGACGATGTAGCAAAATAAGAATTAGAGGTCATCAGGAAGAATTGATGTGCTATCAGGTTTTGGCTTAAGTTTCGAAAGAAAACTTATTTTGAAAAAGATTATTTCCTAAAGATGAATTTTTGGAAAGTAATTATTTCGAAAAAAAATATTTACTGATGTTTAAATTATTTTGAAATTTTATACATGTTTTGAAAAGTTATTTCTTAAAGATTATTACTGAAGTTATTATTATTCCTGAAGTTATTTCCTAATTACTCACTTTCTTCGTTTTGGGATAAATATACATTTGTTATCATTCGTTCAGTTACTATTTGTTAATTTTGTTCAATATGTACTTAAATTGTATCAATTTAATAATTTGTTTAAATATTTCAAATTAGTTTTTGTGTTGAAATACTTTTTTCAAAAGTATTACTGTTCAAAAAAGTAATACTAATTCGGATACATAGACGTTGTATCAGAATTAGGATTAGAAGTCATCAGGAGGAACTGCTATGCTATCAGGTTTCGGCCCCTATATATTATATAGGGGCCGAAATAATATTTTACTATTATTTATTAAAATAGTAAAATATTATATATTTTACTATTTTCTGCTTGATGTTATTTTTATAGTAATCTAGTTTAAATTATGTATCTATTAAATTATTTAAATGATTTTGAAGAAAGCCAATATCATTACATATTGTTGCAATTCTTAAAATTTCATTATTTAATGTATTATATTTTATATTATATAATATGCATGAATGCTCATGCAAAAATATGTTTCTTGTAAATTTAAATATCATCTTTACGATATAAATTAATAGTTTAAAAAATGTTAATTTGTACGATATAAATTAAAAGTAGTTTTAATTGATGTTAATTTACTGTTCATATCTAGATATGTACCTTCTTCATCATTAATATTGGTTTTATTAAGAATCAGGCTACCTGGATAAATTTGTTCAGTTATCGAATAAAAATTATTCGAAACATATATTTCATATCTTCATATAATTTATATTTATTTTTTTATTGCTTTCATTTACAATTTCCACGTTATTACTCTTTAACATTATTTATAGAAATATTTAAATATAATAAAAATGAATGCAATTCTTCGATCCTCTTATGGAATCGATTTACAAAAATTATATCATTTCTAATTCAAACTCTTGAAATGTCCAAGTAAAAAATGGACACTGCATTTACAAAATATTGACTGCAGTTTTTCCACTAAATTTTTCTTCAATAAATAGTAATTTATTGTTTCTGTGTGAAACATTAAATTACTGATTAATGTTTCACAAAAAAGGTCGGAGGGGACCTTTTCTATTAATATTGCAAAAATTGAATAATGAATAACGTAATTAAGCAAAATAAATAAATAAATTAAATAATAAATTAATTAAACAAATGATTAACAAAATAAATCACAAAAACGATGACTTTGGATGATTTCTGCAGATCATATGATCATCATTTGTTCTACAGTGTAAAAACAAATATAATTTCAATATTTTTCAAAATATTGAAACATATATTTCATATCTTTATATAATTTAGATTTATATATCTTTATATAATTTAGATCTTTACAGTTATGAACAAATTCATATTCTATAAAGCTTAAAAACAAGTCAGCTATAATTGGGCTACTACGACCTACCATTGAAACACTTTTTTATTAAAACCTTTTATCAAAACACCTTTTATCAAAACACCTTTTATCAAAACACCTTTTATCAAAACACCTTTTATCAAAACACCTTTTATCAAAACACCTTTTATCAAAACACCTTTTATCAAAACACCTTTTATCAAAACACCTTTTATCAAAACACCTTTTATCAAAACACCTTTTATCAAAACACCTTTTATCAAAACACCTTTTATCAAAACACCTTTTATCAAAACACCTTTTATCAAAACACCTTTTATCAAAACACCTTTTATCAAAACACCTTTTATCAAAACACCTTTTATCAAAACACCTTTTATCAAAACACCTTTTATCAAAACACCTTTTTATCAAAACACGTTTTATCAAAACACCTTTTTATCAAAACACCTTTTATCAAAACACCTTTTTATCAAAACACCTTTTTATCAAAGCACCTTTTATCAAAACACCTTTTATCAAAACACCTTTTTAAAATATTTAAGGATTTTATTAATTCAATTCTATCCATATATTTATATTTACTTGATGGTAATATTTTTGTTAAATATGCGTAATAGTTATTATAACATATATATGTATATATTTTTCCGAATATAAGATTAATTAATTTTTCTAACTCTTCTTTAATATCTACTAAACCTAGATTTGTATAAAGCGTACTAAAATCGTATGTATTTATATTTTGAAAATTTATTCCTTTTGTCTGTTCTAAAAATTCTTTTGTAGAATTAATACTGAAATAGTCTTTCAAACCAAAATTTATTTCGATTACCCTACGATATTTCTCGAAGTGTGCTTTAATTACTTTAAGTATTTTATTAATATAAACAGAAAGTGGTTTTAATGTACATTTAAACGCACTACATATGAACCTATAACCTTTCCAAATGTTTATCTTAGATGTATTTATGCTTTCGTTATTAATCAGCTTACCAAAATTAAGACTTTTGCAATTGCATTCAGTTTCTATAATGTTTCCAATATTATCGTTACATATTGATTTCAATTCTTTAATATAATTACAAATTTTTCTTCCTAATAGCGGTGACAACTTATACTTTATTTTATGAATATATTTACTCAAATCTGATCCTATTATTTTTTTACTTTTAGAATTATTTAAAAATCCACCTATATTTTTATCGCAATGCCTTCTTGGCTTGCGTCATCACTTCTTCTTCTTAGCGTTTATCCCGTATGACGGGGTCCGCTTGCCACGATCGTTGACGCCAAAATGCCTTCTTTGCTGCGTCTTTGGGCGTGAGTCCGACCATTTTCATGTCCTTAAGAAGGGTATCCATCCATCTTTTCTGTGGTCTTCCTATTGGTCTCTTTCCGTCGACCTCGATTTGAAATGGTGCCTGCGCTAATGTGTTCACGTCTGCCCTCATTACATGTCCATACCATCGCAGCCTTGATTCTCTCAGTTTGTCTGCTATGGGTGCTACGCCAAATCGCTTGCGGATGTCTTCGTTACGGACATGATCTAGGCGAGTCTTTCCTGCGATCCACCTTAGCATTTTGGTTTCCATGCATCCAAGCTTACGTTCTGCTTCTGCTGTCATTGCCCAGCACTCAGCACCGTACATTGCTACAGGCCGTATTACGCTTCTGTAGAACTTCGATTTGAGTTTGTCTGGCATGCGTTTGTCGCACAAAACTCCAGTGGCTGCTCTCCATTTTGTCCAGCTTGCGTTGATGCGAGTGGTGACGTCTTTTGCCACTCCTCCTGTGCTGGAGATGACTGATCCCAGATATTTGAACGCAGTTGTCTTTGGCAGAAGCACGCCATTAACTGATATGCTTACATCTTCGTTCTGGTTCGTCGTCATGTACTCTGTTTTGGCTGTGTTCAGTTTCAACCCAAACTGTGCCAGGCGATCGTGCCATTGCTGAACTTGTTGCTCGAGGTCATGTTTGTCTTTAGATACCAGCATAACATCGTCGGCATACAGGATGGTCCATGGTGCTTGTCTTAGAAGGTCTTTCGTAATCACGTCCATAACTATGATGAATAGTAATGGGGAGAGTGCAGATCCTTGGTGCACACCGACTGAGATTGGAAATTCTCTGGATTTTCCCGCTGCTGTTAGCACATTGCTCGTCGTTCCTTTGTACAACATCTTCACCCATTCGATCAATTCCTCCGGTACTTTTCTGCGTCTCAAAGCGTACCATATAAGCTTATGAGGTACTCTGTCGAACGCTTTCTCAAGGTCCAGAAAAGCTACATGGAGGGGCTGCTTCTTCTCTCTGTGCTTTTCAAGGAGTAGTCTGGCTGAGTGTATTGCATCGATGGCTTCACAGTTGCGCACAAAGCCTGCCTGGTTGACACTTAGTTTGACGGAGTCACGGATTCTCTTGTCGAGCACTCTCTCGAAGATTTTCATGGTGTGACTGAGAAGACGAATTGGGCGGTAGTTTTCACAATCTGCTGGGCTTCCTTTCTGCTTCCAGATTGGGATAGTTATGCTTCGACTCCAGTCTTCTGGCACCTCTTTTGCGTCAACAATCTTCTGGAGAAAATTAGTTAGCCATGGTGTCCACTCATCCGGATTGATTCTCCAGAAGTCCACCGCTAAATCATCGGGTCCGTTGGCTTTACCCGGCTTCATCTTCATCATTGCCTCTCTGACCTCTGCACCATTGAGTGGATCGACTTGTGTGTGATTTGGAGTCCCCTCTGGTATTGGTGGATGTTCAAACTCTTCTGTAAAGATGGCTTTAAAATATCTTCTCCATCTCTCCAGCACGTCTTGTGGGTGTATAATGAGTTTTCCCTGCTCATTGCTGATACCATGGAACTTCTCGATGTCTGCTGCCTTCTTCCGTCTTGAACGGGCTAGTCGGTACACGCCTTTTTCTCCTTCTCGAGTGTCGAGCTTTTGGTAGAGGTTATCTAGGTGGTTACTCCTAGCAATAGCCACTTGTTTCCTTGCTTTCTTTTTCGCTCGGTGATATTCATCTTTGTTCTCCTGTGTTTGTGCTATCCGGAGAGCCTTGTATGAATTTTTCTTTGCCTTCACTGCGTCTTTGACCTCTTCTGTCCAAAACCAAGTTTCTTTGTCGATGTATTTTTGACATGGCTTGGTGGATCCGAGTATGTGCTTTGCAGCTAGGTGGATCGTGCAGCGCAACGCGGTCCAGGTGTCCTGTACTCCATGTATGCTAGGTAGTCTTATCCGGGCCAGCTTTGCCTTTGTTCCAACTGTGTCTTCTTCCCTCAGTTTCCACCACTTGATTCGGCTCGTCTTTGTTTGTTCTGGCCTCGGTTTACGGGGGACTTCAATTTTCAGGTCACATATCAGTGGCTTATGTTGAGTCGCTGTGGTCTCTGATGGAATGACCTTTGTGTCTAGCACCGTCTTCTTGTGTTTTCGCCTCACCAGGACAAAATCAATTTGCGACTTCCTGATTTGTGAGCCCGTTCCATGGTAATATGTGTACAGGTGGCTCGGCCTTTTTGTGAAGTTGGTGTTGGTGATGGTGAGGTTGTGCGTAGTTGCAAACTCCAGTAGTTGTTCCCCTTCTGCGTTCTTCTCACCTATGCCATATCCACCGTGACATTCACTCTCATCCGTCTGTCCAACATGGGCATTCATATCACCGGCTATGATCACATAGTCTTCTTCGGGGACTTCTGCCATCTTTTCATCTAGCATTTCCCAGAAGTCCAGCTTCTCTTTATCTGTGCATCCTGTTTGAGGAGCGTACACAGAGAAGTAGTGTACGGTCGTTTCGCATAATGCCAGCTTAATCTTCATCAACCTCCCAGTGTATCACGTCACTTCGCACACTTGGTCTCTGAGTCTCTCTGCTACGACAATGGCTACTCCGTTTCGTGCTGTCTCAGTTCCCATATAATACAGTTTGTATCCGTCTCCAATTTCCTTGGCTTTTCCGCCCTTCCATTTAGTCTCTTGTATTGCAAGAATGTCAATCTTTCTCCTCTTTAGGTCAGCTGCAATTTCTCGAGATTTACCCGTCAGTGTTCCTACGTTGAGCGTTGCAACTCGTACGTATGATTGGGCCAGATCACTTGCGTCTCGGCGTCGTCCTTCCGTCGTGAACCCTCGCTTATTTGCCGAACAGACCGGGTCTTGTCTGATCGCACATCCTCGTGAATTTTTCGAACAGGCCGGATGGCACCTCCTGAACGCGTCGTCTACAGAGGACGCCTTAGTATTGGCGGGGTCATTTTGATTAAACTTTATCATGGTTTGATGGTTGCGACAATTGTTTTCCCGACCGGCTGCCGCATGCCTGTCGTCGGTAAGGTCCGCGTTTGGTTCACGCTCACAGAGAGTAAGTGTTATCCAGTGGCACCACGAGGAGGAACGGACCGCACCACCATCAAACACTTTGTGTAGTGATGGCTTGCGTCATCACTACACATCAAATATCAAACATCACTAAAGCGCTTTAAGCAAAATATCCTTATATCCTTAACTATTTTTAAATGATAGAAACTAAGTAATTACAATATAAAATAATATGTGTTTCTTATTATTCAATTAAATCTGAATTTAAAAAATACAACATAAATTTTCAAAGTACATTCGAACTATTAGATGAAACATTTTACGAATTATAACTTTTATGAACATGTGTTTAAGTTAAAATCACAAAGTCCGAAACCTGATGAATACACAGTAATTCCTTTAAAATACGACTGATATATATGCATTGGGATAGTTTTTAACCACACAGCTTGAGTCATAGGGCAGGGCTGAAACCTAATCACACATCAGTTATTTTGAAGAGCTCTTATCGTCATTATAATATGTCATATTAATATATTTATATTAAACAAAGTAATCACAATAAATTCTTTAAAATAAAGAAGTAGACGGTTTGGGCATTTTTGATTTTCATTCTTAATTTAATTTTAATTATTTTTTTGTTTGATAAAAAATGTATTAATGACGAACTTAAATATTATCACAACACGATCTTAACGCTATCACAAATGCGTGAGACTATAAATATGCATATGTTTAAAGTGCCAGGTATCGGCAAAATATGGTTTATATATTTAAAATTTGTCTTTTTAAAAATTTATGCTTTAATAATTAAACCGAATTAGGTAAATATTCTTCCTATTGTTATCATAAAGAAATATATAAAGAAGGTTGATCATTTTAGTATTTTGGTAGAATTTAGAAAATTGATTTTCCAAATTATATCAAATTGGAGTATATCAAATTGTTTCAAGTCCCAAATAAGTAGATCAACAGTGTTTTATTTTAAAGTGTATAATGTGTTATTTCAGCAATCATTAAAATTGATATTTTACTATCTTGCCACATTGTGAACTTTGCCTTTAATCTTTTAAGAAGAAGATTATACTTGTAAATGTCCTTTGTGTAACATTTTCCCATAATATACAAGTTAAGAGATAATGAATTGAAGGAATACGCAGTGTTTCCATGAATATAATACCTAGCCTGATATAACTTTTAATGCATTTTCGGCGACTTACCATGGATTTATAAGACCCACCCCGAAAATAAGATTAAGTAAAAAATGAATGGCTTTGTTATAAATGACCTTGTTGTAATAAAAGCCCAAAAATGTCCTTGCTGTACCCATAAATTAATGTTTTCGAATAGAAAGAACTATTCAGTCTAATACAATAAAGACAATCGCGGAATCAGAAAATAAAAAACCTTACCTTTTTTCAACGACAAGTTTATGCCGAGAAATATAAATGGGAAATGCCAAAAAGAAAAATGTAGACTAAAACGAAGTACAATGAGTTGAAGGAATTATATGGGAATGAATAATCGAAAGGCGATCAGATGTCGTATGTTGTAAATATGTTGATCTTACAATATCATCGAAGCTAGATATAGTAAATGCTGAATTCCGAGCATCGCAACACTACACACTAAATATACAACTTTCTTCAAAACACGCTATATCCCTCAGAAGATCTATAACTCTATTCATGCTTGAAGATGATGAAATTATTAGACGTTCATTTGCATATTAATCTTTTAACCATGTAATATGATCACAATGGACGAAGCTGCAGTTTTTACGGAACAGACATATCAAATTAACATTGAGCGCATCGGTACATCTTCGATCAATATTCCTTCTACGGGGTTCGAATCAATGCATGTTACCTGCAGTATATAAATTCGTTTAGATGGGAAAAGTACCCCCTTCGATTATTGCAAAGTGTTAAAAACAGGACGGAATGTGTAGAAAATGTTTGTGTAATCGAAAATGGAAAGGGTTGTCATATACAGCGTAATTAAAAAGTTGATTCATTAAATGATTCCACCTCTATTTCGAGGTAGCCAACGATGTTTATTAGTTTGAGATTCTGCAAGTACACTAAGAGTAAAGGAAATAAAAATATTTCTCGGCAAAAGAAATATCCTCCAAATAATGATACCTGCTGGGATTACTCTCCATCTTCAAACACCGGGCATTGTTAAAAAATAAATCATTCAAAAATCATCTTTGAACTGAAATAAACGAATATATAAAAACTAAGATGTTAAGAATTCAGCGCAGAAACTTCATAAAACCAAATTTCAACTAAGTCATTAAATGGGTAAAAATCACGGGAAAAATAACAGGCGAGTGTGCTTTAAATTTAATCAGTGCATAGTATCTAGCTATACATTTGAAGAACTCTTGATTGCTAAGCACGAGATATATGATGCAATAATTTTAAATAGTTTAGAAATAATAGAAATTCAATACCGTCTAAAGAATAATTTTATTTTTTGCAATCTACCTGAAGAAAATGAAATGACCGTTGTAGATAAATGTAAGAGCTAGTAATAAATAATATTTATAATCTAATTTAATGTCACGCACGTTCCTCAGTTATCTTTTTATATTTAAAGTAGATTGTCGCTATAATAATTTTTTCCAAATAATCGCCTACGCTTTTTTCTATAGTATTTTTCAAATGAATTCATAATATTCCGTAACTATAAAAGCATATTAGACTTTTGGTTATAATATAAAAATATTGCAAGCTCGAATAAAAGCCCAAGGTGTAGATTTACATTTGAAAATGAATACATGACCCTGTTTTAAATTCCGGGATACACTGTACAACTGAATTGCGATAGTTATGTATTACGATAAAAAATGGTAAATCATTTTTAATTTTGTTTGAACGGATTTATAATTCAAAAACATTTTAATTTGAAAATTAAAATGTGTTTTAGATTTTATTTTTTAATTATTATATATTTTATTTTGATAGCCGTTATTTACGGAGTGATTTTAGAAGAACATTAATTTATGATTTTACTTAATGATAATTAAAAATGAATATCAAAGTTGTAAATAAATTTTTTTTAGCTTACTCGGTAATTTTAAACGTAAATAAATTTAACAATTATGAAATCGCAAATTATGCAGATATCATATTAAAAATCATCAAAAGAATATATTTATTAAGTAAATAAATTTTATTTGATGCGAGTACATTATGCAATTTGATAAGAAACCTAAATCCAAAATATATTTTTAACTGAAATTATGTAGTTTAAAATTGAACATTTGAACGCTTTATGACAGTAATTTGCTTAAACAAAAATTTTTCTTAAACATCTTAAGCCATAAGGTTAACATATTTACGCTTACAACCGTAACAAAGCTTTAATTTACTACTTTCTATCTACGTTATAAGCTGTAGTCAATTAAAGATACAAAATAGCTTTATTTTTAATGTGACTTGAACGAAATATCTGTTCTGGGTGTGTTGTAGTTTCGCATATATCTGCTTCAATTTCTGGGTATTCGTTTCTGAGTTAAAGCAAAAGTTTTTTATTTGATTACTAAACAAACGTCAAATAGACGAATAAAAGGGACTGAAACATTTTTTAACTGTAGGCAATTATTACTTAATTATATAAACACGTCGGTCCGTTCAATCAGCTTTTAGATAGTCGTGTAACTGGATGCGTCATCATTATCAAGTAATAAAATTGCTTGCTTTTCGTATTCTAAAAGTGTAATTTTCTGTATTCTTTTGGCATTTTACAATTAAATCTAATTTTAAATGACAGCCTAAATGAATCTCTTAAAACATCGATATTTATCATGGCAATTGGCACAGGCCTTGAAAACCAAGGATCGACTTCACGCCGAGAAACTTGAAAAATATGATTCAGGAATTTTAAATTTTCCCGTGGAAGACGACACAGGTCACAGTGCATTGACACTGGCAGTTTGTAAAAAAAGTTTATCACATGTACAGTTTGTGATGTCTCTTGGTGCAAATCCAAATCTCGCAGTAAATGTTAATTCTGGACTTTCTGCATTACATTATATAGCGCAAACTACTGATTTCGATGTAAACATGAAAAAAATTCTAGTTGAAATAATGCATTGTCGAATAGAAAAGGTTAATGTAGATATCGAGTCTGTGCAAATATTGAATGAGGGTACATATCTATCTCAGACCCCGTTAATGACAGCTGTAATATACGATAACATAAAATTTATCAAGGAACTACTTCTTCTAAACGCAAATATCAACGCAATTGAGTCGATGATTGGTGGCACGGCTCTATTGTTAGCATGTGGTAAAGCTAATTATGATGTGATTAAGTTACTACTTGATGCCGGAGCTGACATAAAGCAGTCGTCCGCAGGTCAATTCGGAGTACTCCATTGGTTTGCTAATAACAATCGTGATATACCTGAATGTGTTGATTTACTTATCAGCGAGGGTGCAATAGTGGACCAAGCCTCCCTGAAAGATAGGCTTACACCGTTAATGCTGGCTGCTTATAATGGTCTTTACAATTCAGTCGCAGTCTTATTAGCCAATGGAGCAGATCCGTCCATACGCGATTTCTACGGGCGTAATTGCATTACATTTGCGAGGATGTTAGATGATGAACAACTTGGTGACAAGATAATAACATTAATTTCCAAACATCACAATAAATCGTAACAGCTCTAATCAATAATTCGTTCGAGGGTATAACGACTTAAATTATTTCCTTAAAGTACTTTTTCTGTGTATTGAATACCTAAATGTGAATACAAAAGTTGATATTAACTCTTATTTATAAAGCGTAAATCCATTGTTTTACAATGCAATACATCGATACGGCAGAGCTAAATATACATGCGTCAACGCTGAATATTTCTGACACGAAAATGAAACGATAATGTAAAATCGTTAAATTTAGTTCATTAACAAGAAAAAAAAAGTTTTAGTTTTTATTTATTCAACCATTCAACAACAAACTGTCGCTATCGGAAGTTACTAAATTTCCAGATAATGATGATAATTTCCTGTTTATATGACTGTTTGTTACTGAAAATTAGAATATAATAAAAACGAAAATTCTATTATTCTTAAATATCTAAAACTTTAGATTCTTAAGCTTATTTTTAAGCTGAAACTAGGCATTCTTAAAATTATTACTAAACTAAGTAAGTTTATTAGGCAGAATGTCAATATAAAATAGCGATAAAAAATGATAGCTCAAACGAAAAAGAATATGTAAATATAAATATTCGTGAACATAACATTTTATTACGGGAAACTCAAAATTCATTTCAGTTAAATGAACATTTGCTTTGCAAATGTCTAACATCAAAATTAAAGATTCTGTACTTATAAAACGTATACGTATCTGCCACTAAAATTAAAATTACCTACTTGGCTGGCGAAACGCTCATTCTACAAGTATTTATCTTTTGACTAGTGGATTATAAAATTGTATGATAATGAAGCTAAGTACGGACATAAGTTTATTCCGAGTTTTAGTGATTATACTTATTTGAATAGTACATTTTTAAATTAAATATCCTATTTTACAATCAATATTTAAAATAAGTGATTGTATCTGTGAGCTGAAATTCTTCGGATTGTGGTACGATATTATCCTCACAGGTATTGTTCCAATTCATGATACAGCAGGACGCTACTAATTAGCCTGGGAGGGTCTCATCAGCTGGTGACCCAGACATACATTTCACGTTTCGACCCTTATTATCTGCTTACTACGTACACTGGGGCTGATTGGATTTGAACTCACAACGTCTGTATCGCGATTCAACGCTACAACCACTAGGCTGGTTGCTCCAGTGGTGTAGATATACATTTCTGTATATTACTTGAGTTAGCTGAGTTTACAGATAAATCAGCACTGATGAGTCATCACAATGAATCGTCAGTGCCAGATCCCTCCCACTACTGGATACAGAGGAGGACTGGCAGACGGCACACCAGTCATGTGTATGAAGTACCAGAAAGATTTCTGGTAACTTCACATTGAGTGCTAAATCAGCACTGCTGCTTCACCAAATAGGATCATTGGCAAAAGCACTGGCAAATGCCAGCGCAGGTCTCTTGAATATCTGCTAACTTAAATCATGAATCTCAAAAGAGATTCCTGGATTGGTCTCACACTCTTCTGAGATTCATGATTTAAGTTAGCAGATATTCAAGAGAACTGCGCTGGCATTTGCCAGTGCTTTTGCTAATGATCCTATTTGGTGAAGCAGTAGTGCTGATTTAGCACTTAATGTGAAGTTGCCAGAAATCTTTCTGGTACTTCATACACATGACTCGTGTGCCGTCTGCCAGTCCTCCTCTGTATCCAGTAGTGGGAGGGATCTGGCACTGATGAGTCATTGTGATGACGAAACGGTACTTGCTACCGTTCTTCCGCGTCTGGCTTCAATGATAACAATGTATTTCACGCGGATTGGTCTCACTCTCTTTTGAGATTCATTATATACATTTCTGTATATTTTTTTAGTAGTGGATCGTATTCTAACTATCTATTAGAAACCTACTCTAGTTGTGTGATCTGCTAGCCGGATCACTGTTTTTTCATGCTGCCACTTGCAATGAATGTTTTTAATTGTACTTGATTGCATCTGTGAGCTGAAATTCTTCTGGTTGTGGCGCAATATTATGTTCACAGATATTGTTCCTATTCATGATACATCAGGACGCTACTAATAAGCCTGGGTTGATCTCATCAGCTGCTGACCCAGACCTACATTTCACGTTTCAACCCTTATTATCTGCTTACTACGTACACTGGTGCTTATCAGATTCAAACTCAGACACATTACATTCCCTAGATTAGCTGCTAGTGGTGTTGATATACATCTCCAGTGGTGTTTGTGTACATTTCAAAAGAATAGGAGTAATACCTGTGAGGATAATGTCATGCCACAACCAGAAGGAAATATTTAAAATGTAGACACAAAAATGTTTTTGTACTCATGATGACAGTATTTTCGTTAGTTGTATAATTGGCTATTAAAATCATGTTGCTTTAACATTTTTACATTGAGAGATCGAATTTTAAGCATAACTGTATTTTGTATTTGCCCAATTTTATTATGAAATAAAACTGTCCTTTTCTGTTAAAATAATGAGTAATTAATAATGTAAAAATATTTCTCTGTCATTGTCACATTTCGATTAATTTTTTATGAAAAACGATTGAAGTTACTTTTAATTTTATGGTAAATTAGCTTTTGAATATTTAATAATTTTGCTTTGTAAAGTTTTAATTTGATCAAATTTTATATAAAAAAATATTAAATTTTATAATTTTTTGTATACTAACTCTCTTTAAGAACGATCATATAATACTTTGCATTATATTATCGCAATCATTCTATATGGTTATTTATACTATATATTATTGATATAAAAAATAATTTTTATGTGTTTTTTAATAATTTTCGATTTATTAACTATTAACCAAACTTTAAGGAGTCAAATAACAGGATCGTCAAGTAATCTTAAGCAATGACAACAATATAAGTATCGATATTTCTTCAAGAAATAAAACGACGTGTAAAAATTAGATACAAAAAGATAAAAAAACATCATGTGTAAGTAATCGAATGAAGCGTTTTCGATTATTGCAAGCAACAATTCTGTTTGTTGCAACTTATAACTAAAGATATTTTACAAGAAATCGCTATTTGGATTGCACTTTATCCGTCTGGTGATTTCAACTGTTTGCTTTAACTGGCTGTCAAATATAACAGCATTCGGTTTATATTCACTGATAAACGACGAGATTCTATTCGGATGATTGATAATTCTAAAAGAACAGTTATCAAAATCTAGATTGCTAACATTTGTTCTATTGTTAATTTCTGTTTGTCCTCTAGGCTTGCTGGATAACTTATTTCCGATTGCCAACGACTCTGCTAGCTTATCATACACGGAAACATTCGATTTATTTAATGTAAACGTATTGCCTGAGACTTTAGCTCTCTCAAATCCTTCCAAACTATAAGGTCGTATTTTTCGATCCCTAATTCGACAGGATTTGTTTCTGTCTTTTCGCTTGATTATTTCAACATCTTCTGTATCACTTTCTTTATACGAGCTAAGTGATCCATCTCCTCTATGCAAAACCGATCTAAAACGAGTACTGTAACGTTTAGTTTTCCGATTCCTACTAGTTTTGGAATTCAATTTAGTCAGCCGCTTTTGAGAACAGTCTTGAATAAATAGGTTATTGGAACTTTTGTGCTTCAGCAACTCGGTATTTGTAAAAAACAATCTGTCAGGAGTCTGGGCCGCTTTTTTCTGAAGTTGCTCCAGACTAGATATACCAGAGTCCTATCGAAGGATAATTAATCAGATCAGTTAGCTGAGTTTACAGATAAAATAAATATTAATATTGAAATTTTTGATGACACTGCACGTTGCTTTAATCCTATCTTAAAGCCAACAGCAGTACACTACATTTCAGTATTGGTGAATCTTAGCAGCTACTGATCCAATACCTACGTCTCACGTTTAGGTCTCTTTAATGTTGGATGCCGATAATTCGACTCGTCTGCTTTTATCGGCAATTAGATTGAATGAAAGAACCTTATTACATTTTGCAAATTTAATTGAAATCATTTATGATTTTAAATTATATCAGTATTGACAGGGAAATATTCTACCTTTAATTTGAAAACATGCAGAGATTTCCGATTAATTGATATTATCAAACTAGCCATCTATAGTTTGTTTCCTAATTTTAAGTTAATTTAATTATGCAGTCATTCTTACCATTGAAATTTTTTAATCCTATCTATAAACCAACAACAGTACGCTAAGAATTCTCAAATCGTCTGATTTATTGACAATTAGATGAATGAAAGACTTCAATTTTGCAAAATTTATTGAAATCATTTATGATTTTAAATTAAATCAGCATTGGTAGGGGAAGGCTTTACCTTCCATTTGAAAACCTACCTTTTTTCGCAATTAATTACTATTATCAAACTAGTTTTAATTTTGCTTCCTAATTATAAGTTTACCTGTTCAGTAATTACCTGTGCAGTAATTGTTACAATTGAAATTTGCAAAGTGTAAGACAAAAATATCTTATTTTATTAAAGGACTGAAACGTCCTTTTAATAAAAATACGTATTTTAAATTTTATACAAGTGTATTTGAGCAATTTACGTATTTAAGTGATTTCAAGAGAGTATCCCCCGAGTGAGGATACATTATAGAAATAAGAAAATCTTTAGGTAATAAGATCATTGCTGTAAATCAAATTAATAAAAATAGAAATCTTATTTGGTTAAAAAAATACTTTTTCTTGTCTAAATGTTAAAGACAATCACAAGCCAAGCTAACTCTTTGATGAAGAAAAACTCTCTGATACTAGCAATTTATATATGACATTTGTAGTTCATATTAAGTGTATTTGATAGAATAATTTATTTTGCTAAAATGTCGATGTAAAAAATTAATTTACAAAAATTTAAATGTTAAATAAAAATTTTAAAGCGAAGTATGGAACACATTGACAATGTCACAAGTTATTCACATTAGGAGTGATCATAACATGTACCATAAATTGTAAAAGCCTCGAGTGAGTATAATAAATGTTGATAAAGGCGATAAATGTTGAAGTGCTATAATATGTAATGATATTGGCTTTCTTCAAAATCATTTAAATAATTTAATAGATGCATATTTTAAACTTGGTTACTATAAAAATATCATCAAACAAAAAATAGTAAAATGTATAAATCAAGAATATAAAAATTTAAATTTAACTTTTTCGTATTTAATAGTTTAATATATATTATATATTATATTTAATATATATATTATTTATACAAAGATGACATATTTAAATTTACAAAAAAACATATTTTTGCATGAGCATTTATGCATACCATATAATATAAAATATAATACATTAAATAATGAAATTTTAAGAATTGCAACAATTTGTAACGATATTGAACCCTTTGTTATGTTGGATGGAGGAATAGGCCGAAACCTGGTAACATAGCAGTTCCCTTTGATGACATCTAATCCTTATTCTGATACAATATTTGATATTTATTAGTCAATTCATAAAAATTGACTTTTATTTTAAATTTTAACTTGATATAAATTATATAAAATTCTCTATAACAATTATTAATTATTTATAATTGTTTAGGATTATTTAATTATATATTTTTTAATTATTTAAACTTTATTTAGCATAATTTTTAATTTATAAATAATATGAAATACATAAACTAAGTTAGCAGATCTGATTTAGTTCTTTTTCATTTCTTGTTCGTCCTGAAAATGCTTGTTGATAAACTGTCTAATTTTTAAATGAATAATAAAACTCTAATTTTTAATAATTGAAAAATTAAAGAACCAGGTTTATTTATTATATGAAAATTCAAACTTTTGATTTCAGACAAGTTATTTAGTTAAAATAATTGTATAAAGTAAAATAAAATACATATATTATATCTAATAAAACATTAGATAAAAATTATTTAGTTAAATTTATTTGTTTAAATAGATGATAATTATACATCTAACCAAAAAATGTAATATACACATATATGTATTAATTGTTTTAAATAAATTGTAGAATTTATATTGTTTTAAAACATTAGATTGCGTTATATATACATTAGATTCCGTCATGATATGATCGCTGGATCATTATAATGACGGGATCATTATAACGATTGAATCATTATAATGACGGGATCATTATAACGATTGAATCATTATAATGATGAGATCATTATAATGACTGGATCATTATAATGACTGGATCATTATAATGACGGGATCATTATACGGTATGGATCGTTATAATGACGGGATCTTTCTCTTGCAAGAAATATCTGAATCTTACTGAATCCTTTACGGACATGCATTACCCAAAGTGCTTCAGAATTTTAATTATTTGTGATCAGAATTCATTGCCAGTAATTTATTCATAATCAACTTTATTTAAATATAAAGTTTATTTGTTGACAAAAATAAGATCCATGCGATTACGAATTGAAATTTCATCATATCTAAACAAAGGATCTGATATGACATACAAAGTACAATGAATGACACAGGTATTTCTTATTATACATGTAGTATTTAAATTGATGGACCATTCAAATATCTTTGATAAAATATTCAGTTGATTCAATCGCGGTCGATAAGTTTTTAAACCCTAAGTCAATAAGTATGACATGATTAGCAGAAACAAATTCCACAGTTCAATTATGGTGTGTGATTTGTTATGCAGCATCGGTGCTAAGGTTTTATTCAATTTTACGGTATAATTTTATATACTTTCTAAATTTATTTTATAAATTGTATACTTGCAATTTTACACATTTACTGTTTTGTTACACGTTTGAGAAAATATTATTATGTAAATTACAATTCAAAACAAGAACAATAAAGGCACTTACAGTCTTGAATTGGAAAATTGTAACATTCCTCTGACTTCGAAGGTACATAGTTTGCCTACGAAACATAATTGATATTAGATTTACTTTTTATTTAGAATAATAAGAAAGTTTTTACGTCTTGCTTAGTTACTAAACAAGACGTATTAATGTATTTATACAAACCTTTGAACACTTGATTAACAATAATGTAAAATTACAATGATTCATGAAACCGTACACAGGACAGCAAATTAATCAAATCAGCTAACTGAGTCTACGTATTTAATATAATTATAAAATAAACAAAACATAATAATGCTAAATCAAAATTTATTAATTAAATAATAAAATTAATAATTATAAGATTTTTTATAATTTAAATCAAGTTAAAATAAAAAATTGAAATTCAAAATACACGTCATTTTTATGAATTGACTAATAAATAACAGACGTTGAATCAGAATAAGAATTAGAGGTCATCAGGAGGAACTGCTATGCTATCAGGTGTCGGCCCCTAACTCTTCTACCCAACATAGCAGCGGGGCCAAAATAAGGATTAGAGGTTATTAGGAGGAACTGCTATATTATCAGGTTTTGGCCCATAATTCCTCTACCCAACATAGCAGCGGGGCCAATTACGTGCTAAAGACATATTTCCTCTGATTAAATTTGATTTTATAGTATCTTATTCTAATACAAAGTATATTTTTTATTATCCATCCATAAAAAATGTTATGAATAAAATTTATAAAAGTTTTATATAATTTTTATCAAGTTAAAATAAAAAATTCATTTTTTTATTTTTTAGGTGTTGAAATTTACACTAAAATTAACAGCTAATCAAATAAAATGAAATGTTAAAATAAAATGCTGATTATTCTGTTAAAAATATTCAAATTTCAATTATTTAAGTCAAGTCTTTATAGTAGCATTTCATGTAAAGTTAATTTACGTGTACAGTAACTAATAATAACTAATAATATATTATTATATTATAATTATATTATTATATCATAATAGATTCTTATTATTAATAACTAATAGCATTAATATATGCAGAATGTGTTAAGAATATTAAAACTTTTAAAAGAAATATTAATTGACTAACTTTCATGATCAGATCATTTGCACGTGATCATTTGCTTATAAATTATAATTGCCTTATAAATTGTGCCTTTGTGACATTTAAATGCCAGCTTGTTTTAACAAAATACGAATCATGATAGATTCATGTAAAAACCGTAACAACTTAAATCACAAATAAGTTAACTCGCAATCACTCAATTAAATATCACAATGACGCCATTATGCTTGGCAGAATATTAAAAGTATAGCAATTCATTTTATTGTTTATATGTATTTCAACAAAATATATATTTAATATGTAAATAAATATTATTAATTTGTTGAATATATAAAAGGTATATTTATTATAAATAATTTATTAATTTGATATAATTCTAAATTTATAATTATTTAACCTCAAATAATATATATATTATCAAATAACTAATCAAGGCCTTATGTTAATTTTATATCAATCACTAATTAATAGCACATCGACATAATTCAAACCCTAAAAACTAACGACATGAGGGGATATTACCAAATTATGATCGAATTTTATCTTCAACACTTAGGCTTGTTTAACAGTATTTATTTTCTCGACAGTTGCAGGATGAAACATATATGCAGGTATTATTTATGTATTTGTCGAATTGGATTGAGTAAAATTACAGGCATACACAGTATTATGGATCCAGATGTGAGAAATGGAATTAAATACTAGTATATTTTTCAATTACATTGAGCTAAAAATATTCAAAGTAATTGAAACTAATGTTCCATTTATTCAATTCAAAGTCTTAATAACGATTTAATAAATATTATTTATCAAATTTATTATTAAAATTATATTAACACAAAATAATAATATTCAATAAAATTGGATATATTCTATTTCACTATAAAAGATATAAAATATATTTTATTTTACTAAAGTTTTTATAAGTGAAGTTTTTGTAATTATTTTAGTGAAGATTGCAAAAATATCTTATTAGAAAGTTTTTGCTATAAATGTCCTTATGTGAAAATAACAGTGGAATTAAATGATACAATTACTAAAATGGATTTCATTAATTCTATTTTTAAAATTACCCGATTTAAATGTAACTTCTACGTAACTTTACATTTTGTTACAAAAATGCAACACCTTGGTATAATATAGTTTTCATAATTTCTACCTTACAAAAATCTTCAAACCTCAGTATTTCAATTTTTACTTCCAATCTGTTTGATGCACACAGTGTGAGTGCATTTCTTGTTTGATTTGAATAAAAAAATCCTATATTTAACAGGCAAAGGTCTCCAAATCTTTTATAGTTGTGAAGAACTTTTAAGAATAAGTACAAACTGAAATCGTCAAAGTGTGTATTTCACTTGCATTATAAAAGCGAATGAATTCAAGTAGTCTAATTAAAAAGTCAATGACTAAATACTGAAAAATAACTACAATAGCAAAAAAGAAATCATTGGATTTTATTTGTACTTTCGAATGTAATCCAAACTTATTGATTTAATGGAAAAATAAATATGTAAAAATAGCATCTTTCCTATATGTGTAATAGATACCTCCACTACGGTGGTGCCTATTATGACAATAAAACTACTCTTTGTTTATTGAATTTTTTCCAAACTGAAAATCAGTATTTACTTGAAGTCGATAGCCTAAGATGTTGATAATAAAAATATCTTCTTTGTTTGGCATTATTTAATCAGGAAGGAAATACATAACAAAAATTTCATTATTTTGCTGGAGGAATTTTTTGAGATTTCATATAAATGGGTTGTATCAAATCAACTTCTATGTAAAATTAATTAAGGTTTTAGCAAAAAGAAAAATCAGTTGAAAAATTAAGCAAGGATGGCACATTAATGCAAGCCCAGTTGATAACTAATAAAATAATGGGTCATTATAATATATTAGAAGTAATTATTATTAACAATATTATTAAATAATATTTAATATATTACTTGCATAATATAGCCATTATAATAATATATTGATATTAAAATCTGAAATATTTGTTATGCCACTGTAGCCTTTCGGCATGGGGCACACAAATGTACATATACACAAATAATAAAATAAAACAAAAACATTCATATAATCAAAAGTCATTTGCTAGGATTTGAATTATCGATCACTTGCTCGACTGCATGGATTAACAATTGCATCGACATTGGTTGGCTTGTGTCAAGGGTGTTGGTAATTCCAGTAGTTAGCGAATCGATTTTTTGAGTGATAATTTGAAAAGACAGGGTAATGAAACAAATGAGAAATGGGTGAACAATGAATGTGACAAAATTTACAGCATGAATAATTCGAACGATTTGGCATTATATTAAGATTAATGTAGAGGATTTTAATATTATTAGTATTAATTAATATTAATAATATTAGAAGAGTGCATCTCTTTGGAAGAGGTCATTGCTTTTGTTAAAAATTTCGTAATGGCGAGTCTTCTGGTGTAGACGAGATTCGACCTGAAGGTTTAAAGGCTCTCGACGTTATTGGCATGAAGTGGCTAACACGGATCTTCAACGTTGCATTGAAGTTTGGCAAGGTTCCTAGTGAGTGGCGGACTGGGGTGGTGGTAACGATCTTTAAGAAAGGTGACTCAAGAGTGTTCTTTAATTATCTGGGCATCACTCTTCTTAGTCAAACTGATAAGCTATGTGCTAGGATTCTTGAGCTAAGTATACGGCCTATAGTTAAGGGACAGTTGCAAGAAGAACAATGCGGCTTTCGTCGAGGTCGTGGAACTACGGATCGGCTCTTAACTCTCTCGACTATTCTTGGAAGTCTGAATCATTTCCAGTAGGCGTTGGGCTACGTCAGGGTTGTCCTTTGTCTCTACTTTTTATCCTTGTTTACATAGACAAAATTTCAAGACGGGCTGCTCAGACCGATGTTGGTCTTCAGTTCGGTTCAATCAGGATAGAATCGCTGGATTTTGTGGATGATGTTGTTTTGTTGGATTCTTATCATGAGGACTTACACTGCCTACTAGATCGATTCACGGTGGAATGCCAAGCGGCTAGGATGTTAGTTAGTACCCGGAAGACTGTCTCTATGTGTTCGTCTCGGATTCAGTTGCCAATGTCAATCCGGATTGGAAAAAGGTTCTTCCTGATGTGGAGGATTTTAAGTATCTTGGGGTATTGTTCTTGAGGGACGACAGGAATATCAAGGAGATTAAGAAGCGGATTTGTGCAGCTAACGTAGCAATGCGTTCTTTGTACCAGTCTGTCGTGGTGAAGCGGGAGTTGAGTCTTCGGGTGAAGCTTTCAGTTTATTACGCAATCTTCGTTCTTATCTTAACCTATGGTTATGAGCTTTGGGCTATGACTGAAAAGATAATATCTCGGATACAGGCGACCGAAATGAGGTTCTTTCGCGGTGTGGCCGGTCTTAGTCTTAGAGATAGTGTTAGGAATTCAGGCATCCGGGATGGACTCGGAGTAAAGTCGCTGCTTCTCCACATCGAAGAAAGTCAGCTGACGTGACTAGAACACGTTCTGAGGATGTCTAGGGATCGCCTTCATCGGAAGGTTTTCCAGGCCAGACTCTCTGGAAAGATACATCGAAGTAGCCCTCGATATCGGTGAAGAGATCAAATCTCAAAACTGGCATTTGACTGCCTTGACTATCTAAAAGAAAACTCTGGTCTGTCGTCCATGATCGCGATGTCTGGAGTAGATTGATTCTTGCACTGCCACCACGACCCGACACCCGGACCAAGTGGTTGACAGAAAAAATCTTATATATTATTTGTTTTTTCTTGTCAAGAAATTGTTGACTCTGAAAGGTCAAATATACATTAGTAGTTAAGTTTATTTAAACTAATATCGCTATGTAAATATCTTAATCTAACACAACATGAATTATATGCTTGGTGATTTTTACTTTCTGTATAAAATACGAAACACTAAAATCCAAGAAACAGATTAGAATTTATTGCATTTACTGGCATGCGAACTGCCATCAATGGAGAGGTCAAACAACCCAAAAAAATTTCAAAGGGGATATGGTGTACTTGAAGCGATAACCATTATCAGGTAGGGCAACTATAGTAAAGCGGTACAACGGTTGATATCAACAGGACTCTGGCAAATTTCTGAGCCAGTGCGATAGATTCTGAGTGAGTTACATCAAATTCGACCGAGCCAACATGAGTCTGCACGACAATCAAGATCATTGGATGTTTGAATTAGCCATGTAGCCACAGACGCGATTCAGTTTGACAGAGAATTAGTGTAGCGAGTCATCTTGTCTTTTAAACCGGCATCGTTGCCCGGTTGTCATGGTTTACGTCCAGAAACTTTGAGAGACATGATCTACGCGGATAATGGAGGTAGTTTGCTGGAGCGCCTGATACATTTAGTCAACTATTTACCCGCTATACTTGCTCCATCGCAGTATACTTGCTCCACCGCAGTTGATGATTAAATTACCAAAGGCAGACAAAGGGGTTTTCCAATTGCTTCTGGGGAGACATTGTGTCGTTTGTGTTCATAGTATGCATACTTAAGATTGAGGTCGCAATTTGCAAAGCTACTTCTACCTACGCAATTGGGAGTCGCAACACCAAACTTCATTGAGAAAATAGTACACAAGTACGCAGGTTACATGCATTGTAACCTGCGTATTAGATATGGTTCAAGCTGGACTTGTCAAATGCGTTCAACACAGTTGACCGTACAGCAATGTTGGAAGGGTTTCGACTATGATGCCGAAGGTGCTTCCTTTGGCATCATAGAAGGAAGCATGTTGGTGGACTGGATCCTTTAATATCGGACCAGGGTGTGCAACAAGGAGACCCACTAGATCCATTTCTTTTTGCCCTCACCATTCAAGATGTAATAAAGGAGTTGAGTGCTGACGAGGGCATTGAGGTGACTCCGTGGTACCTTGACGATGGCATTGTGGGTTGATCTCCTGCAGCAATTGCCAAAGCCCTTAATGGGTTACAATGCACCTTTCAGAATTTGAATTTGCGGATGAATTGGGCAAAGACTGAGATAATAGGTGATTCATCAGCTATTCACTGTTGCCTCGCGGCTTGTGGTGGAAAACCTAACAACAACGCAACATCGAATTTCCAAATTCTTGGATCATCTATTGGTAGCGATACCTTTATTACAGAGTACCTACATTAGCAAGTTTTCCCGAAGCTGAAGTCGTCGATAGATGCAGTTGCTGCAGTTCCGCATCCACAAGTTGCGTATATACTGTTACGTTATTGTGTTTCCGGTCCTAGGATTACTCATTTGATGCGAACAATTCTACCACATGTAGTAACGGGATTTCTGCAAAGGTTTGATATCGAGGTCGTGCACGACTTCGAAACAGTAGCAGCTGTTCAGTTAAATAGGCACCCTCAGCAACAACTTGCACTTCCTCTCAACCTTGTTGGTTTTCTGCTTTCTAACACCTGCCTCAACGCCCCTTGCACTTACTTTATAAGCATATCATCAGTATCCAATAGTTAACTGCAGGAAGCCAGGGACTTCGTAGGATATCAAGCCACCTTGGAGCAAATTGCCGGTTTGTGGTCGCAGGAGTTGCAACAGATAAGAATGGTGTCGCAATCTCGATTATCATCGATGATTGATACGGATGCACCCTATAATTTGCTCGAGCAAGTCAATCAATTTAACAAAGCGCGCTTACTCGCAGTATCAAACCGATATGCTTATTTCTGGCTAAAAGTTTCTCCCAAAAAAATGTTTTGCTCTCTGTTTTGCCGCCTTTGCAGTTTTGCGTTCTTGTACGCTTATGGTTGGGACTACCCATATTCCCGGATAAACATAAGTGTGATCGCTGTTTACGTCCGTCGGATATATACGGTTTGCACGCACTAACTTGTCAATACAGAGGGCATCGAGGTTCACGTCACGATCGTATTCGAGACGTAGTTTTTCATGCAGCACAGAGTGGTCGCATGTACATAGATATGGAAACACTACGATTACTGCCCGATATACAAGAAACACCCGTTGATAAACTCTTTTATGGAAATCCTCCCGAAGCCATTAATTTTGCTGTCACACACTCGCAATAAAGTGATTTTACCGCGGGGTCATCGACTACTCAGAGTTTTGCCGCGTCTTTATATGCGATCAATATGAAAGATCATAAATATCGAACCTGTATGGAAACGTATACATACGTGTTTACTGCGCCGGTCATAGAGACCTTTGGCGCATGGAACGATGATGGCGAGTAATTGATTAAGCGCATTGCTGGAAACGTCAGTAGAGTCCTCGAAATTCCGTACAATAAATAAGTTTCCAGCATGTTTCAACGCACCTCTGTAGCGCTTATGCGAGGTAATGTCCGTGGCTTATTGGCCTTTCCGGGGTTTTCTCACCTGAATGGAGACTGTGTAACTTTACTTAATACAGGAGAACCGCTCGAGAGGATATCTAACAAGCATAGGAATTGCAGCCAATCAATACAAGAGAATGATGACACAGACTTGGTTACATTAAACTTGTATGGACGCAAATGATGATTCTGACGGAAATGGTTTCTGAAGACATAAAGATGGATCTCAAAATGTTATACACATTATACACACCCTGAAACTTCAGAACATGCGACATGGGAATCCACACTTTTCACGCAATTCGATGAAATGCAAGCATCATAGATTGCCGGATCAGGTCGACGCCATCTTGCGCCGACGAGGGACAGAGAGCGAATGTACACTACATATACCGGTAGCAATGTCAGCTGGCGTAACTATCGTATCTCCGGCCTTATCAAACGACGATGACCCAGATTGTCTTGACCTCGAATATGATGGCAGCAAACAAGAACAGCTTTCTTGGCGAAACGAGGAACCCACGGACGATGTCCAACGCAAGAAGACATAACATTTGAATCAATTTTATTAATTTTCTGATTTTAGAAAACAATTGTTTTTTAGATTTATATATTTTCGGAATTTTTGTCGTGGTCCTCTAAATCTTAAAATAAAGTGTATTATGTGCTAATCAATCACATCATTTTTTATTTTTTTTTGTTTATTTTAGTGGACTTGTAGGGGCCCGTCTGCATGAGCCATTGTAAAGACAATAATAAATGTATATATTTTATTTATCAAAGATATTGCCGTATACATGGGAACTTGTATGATAACTTGGTTATTTATGATTGATATGCCCTGTGTTTCAATGAAGATACTGTGTATTTCAGAGTCACAACTGTAATGCCAGGTTTCGTCTTGCATGACTAACATAGAATTTAATAAAAAAAACATATAATAATTTTTTCATCTAATTAATACAAAGTGTATTATTTTCTGTTTTTAAGTTTTTAAATTTACTTTATATAATCTGCTGATAAATTATTTACTAAAAGTTTGCTTAGTTTATTCTTTAAAATATTTAAGATTAATAATTTTGTTCCCACCAAAAATTAAAATTACATTAAATTAAATATAAATGTAATTTAAATAATATTCATTTTATACAGAACGTGAAAATGCTTAAATACTATTCAATAGTAATAAATTGTTTTATTATTAGAGCTGGATCAAAAAAGAATGAAAATTTTACTGATATTTCGCTAACCTCTGTTAGCATATACATATAATACAATGTTCTGAAGATGCTAACAGAGGTTAGCGAAATATCATCAAATAAAATTTTCCTCTTTTCTTTGATCCAGCTACAATAATTCTAAATGTCGTTTACAGTTGACAGCGATGAAAATTAAAATCGACCATAATAATTTAATTTCCTATCTAGTTAATTTAAAATTTGAATCTCAAAACGAAACAATTATGTTAGTCACTTACACCAGTAAGTAGAAATTTGGTTTTTATATAAAAATGATATAAAATAATATCATATTTATATTTATTATATTTATAGCAGATTTATTTTTATTTATTTACGTTTTTATTGCAAATGAGAATTAATAAATACTTTCAAACAAATTTGACGCGGTATTAAGGGAACAGAAGAATATGTACATTGTTTTCGGTATGTAAAAGTATTGAATTGACTGTTTGCATTGATAGAAAATTATTATTTTTTATTCTAAATCAATTACATTTTTCTTATTATAATAAACAAAATATTGACGATAATTGAATTATTAACAAATTACATGACATTTGTTGATATAGAATTAATATCGAATAAATTAATTTTAATAAAAATCATTTTAATTGGAATTTGAAATTATTATTTTAAAGAATAATACAAGGTTTGTTACCGTAATGGTGTAAACTTAATTTTCTTAATCTGGATAAAAGTTTTCAACCAAAATTTCATTCAAAACGATGACAGACCTTCATTATATGACTTAAATATTTTAAAACTGCATACAAGTTGTTCAAACGGTAAACTATAAAATTTGGACTTGATAAATTATAGAGTAATCAGCTAATATTTTGTAATTAAAAATAATTAATGGAACCGAGAAAGAATTCCTTTTAATTAATTTAAGCAATTATGATAAATATAATCTAAGATTAAAGCGTGAGTTGCTAGGATTTATAGCAATTTACATTTTGATCAAAGTACCTTCCATCTTATATTTTATTTTATAAATAAATATTTTCTTCCTTTTATTTTTAATGAATTAAAAACAAAAATTTCATTTTTAATTTAAATTGAAATTTTCAATCTATTATAAAATCGATAAATAAAAATCATTATATGATAGTTGAACTTGTCGTTTTAATGTTAACAATCACGCAAATTTTTATAAATTTTTTAAAGAAATGCAGATTTTATAGTCCTTTAGGAGATGCGATCTATCCGTCTCCCCCAGAACAATACTTGATTTATCCCTAAGCACATCTACACCCACTATACTCCGTACATAACCTGACCTCACTTCTTTTCATCTCAAGGTCTTTAAAACCTGGTACAGAGTTCTTTAACTTCATCCCTCTTACTTAACTATTCTTGTTCAGCCCTGTCTTGTTTAGCTATACTACTCTAGGTAAAAGCATCAATATAGCCAATATCCGGCCAGGAGAAATTCACAAGAATCGAAACCTCTTGGATCGTAATTGGGTAGCGGTTATGATACTTCAATCAGAGAAATGGTCGTTGGATTAATGCAGCAAACCGCAGAATCAGGAACGATAATCATATTCGCAAACCACCTTCCCTCATCTTTCATTGCTCAACAACTAATTCTCTCCTCGACATATTACTGCTTCATAAGAAGTGGTTGTTGAAACCCATCTGTGCTGAGCTGTCGCGCCAACATCAGACCACCTCTCATGACCTTATTCGCTGGCATATAGAGGAAGATACGTTGCTTAGAAGGAAGTGTCACTTTGATCCCATTAGAGTGGCCTTCCTTCATGGAGCTATCCAACTCTTCCCTAGACTTAGTAATGAAAGTTTGACCGAATTTAATTCCTACCTCTCATCGCAAGCTACCGCGTTGCTTTCGACTACCTATAAAGATTGCATATACAATCTCACCCAACAAAATTCAAGCTCCTTGCTAAAATGCTACATCTTCCTAATCTCTCTGCTTCCGCCAGACACGCTTTCTCGAATGAATACCGGAGCTCTAGATATAGGTTCCAGCTGAGCATGGATAGGGCGAGCATTGCTCACCTTAACCCTTCTCGGGCTTCCTTCTGGAAGATATTCAAGAAAGAGAAGTTTGTCTGCTAGATGGATAGAGCCTTGGTTTGGATAGGCCTTGACAAAGTTTTACTATCCTTGCATAATTATAAAGCCACTTAATTTTACCATTCAATCCTTCTTGGTGTGACTTCAGGAGTAGGGATCTATCTGTCACAGAAATTCTAAACTTCTAAGGGGCACTTCCGGTAACCTCCAAATTCCATGCGCCACTCTCCACATAGGTCTGTTAGCTTTTGATAGACAGTCAGAGAAAGAGGTCGCCATCACAATGCTACTAGCCTCTTAGTCCGATGTTGCTGGCATTAATATCAGCCGTCGTGTTTTTATACCAAAATGATATCGATTTCATGTCCAAAAGATCTGCGACCTATCTCTACTCAAAACTCTCTCATCTTCATTAACGAAATGGCGCTTTCACGTAAAACCGCGACCATCTAAGTAGGCGAAATTTAATCCCACCAGGTTTTTATGTGTGCGTAAAAGATCGACCGGTCCATACTACAATAGGTGAAGTGAATCAGTTTTGTTAAGATACTAGTCATCAGCTTGCTGTGACTGTTTTTCTGGACTTTTCTGCTCATTTGACCGCATTTCAATTCCTTTTGTTATCTCTTCTCTCAGGCCCCTTGGGTTGCTTGAGAGAATTGTTAACAGGGTAGAAATATTGCTGTACACCAAGCGATTCTTCTATTAATACGACCCTGATACCAGTCAGCTATACCTTATTACGAGTGTGCCTAAAGGATCCCCACTTCTCCAATCTTGTATCTTGCTGCCTCCATTATACTCTACAAAAAATATAAACGCTATCAACATCTTGTGGTATACGCTGATGATACCACAGCCATGTTCTCTGGACGCTGGTTCAAAGATGTACTCTCTGACATTAGCAGTTTCTTTTTAAGATTAAAAGACCAGCTACCAATATCCAGTCTTGTTCTCAACTCCCCTAAATCGCAGATGATCGTCTTTCATGGCGCCTCTGCTACCAAAAAGAAGCTTAAGAGATTAGCACTCTCTGCACTTTTCTCCATTTTGCAGCCTTAATCACTTCCTACCTTCACAAGTCGAATAAAATACCTGGGGTTCACCATTATGGTGAACTGGTCAGCGAAAGCTGAACTGAATATACTCAAACGTATCCTAAAGAAAGCTCAGTGGCTCTCAAACGGGCTCAGCATTTATCATTGAATGAGAAAATCGAAGTGTACATCTGGGGTACTTGGGCTATCTCGGAATTAGTCGTCTTTTCAAGAGGACGTTCACCAGAGCAAAGACTAAGGTTTCTCAATCTCATCATCTCGCGATTACCGAGCATAGTCCGCCTTGATTGGATTCTTCGGGAGTGATAGACCCCGGGTGGTTTAGTCGGAGAGCGTGTTGAATCATCTGGATGGCTCAGATCCCTGTTGACCTGATGCCGTGACACAATGAAGACTCCATTAACGACCGAACTGACTTTGTTTTCTGTTTCATTTTTCTGTATGTTTATATTTTTAAAACATTTTAGTGGTTATATAGTTGTTAACATAATCCTTATCATTATGATAAACCTTAAAAAATTATAAATGTATCTACAAAACTCTTTACTTTAAAAACAAATTAAAGTAAACTATAAGTTCTTAAATATTTTAAAATTAAAAGCAAAATCAAATATTTAATTCACTTGTTAAGGTGGTATTTGCATCAATTTCTTCTTAATGATCTTTACCTTCAATTGTTTTAATGGCAATAATATGCGTTACTATAATTTACTCATTATCTACAATCGACATGCCCATATTATAATTGCGTGAAGAATATAACAACGAGGAAGGCTTTAATTTTTCGATATCGTATCGCTAGGGCAATATAAAGAGTGCAAACAAAAACTTGCACGTGATTTGTTTAACAGATAGTTGTAAAAGTATAAATGCTGCTGATAACGCAATGTCGAAGAATGCTAACTCGTACATATGCAAATTGCGTATATAAACAACAAACATAAGGATCTTCAAACAATTTCTGTTTTTGTCGACAAAGGCATTCTTAGTTGATCAGTGTCATATCGCAATTTTTAATTTATGTTCAGAGCAGAACAACTTTGTGCTACATGAGGAAAATAACAAACTTCCTATTAAGATACAAAATTATTTACAGTGTTTCTTCTATCTACTGATTTTGTTTAAAATATCTTTTAAGCTAGTTTCTAGCTTGACTATGTATTCATTTTTGAAATAAAAATTGATTGCAAAACAAATAAATTATTGAAGGAATTTTACAATTTATTAATTTCAATAATAAATTACTACAACTAATGGTAAGGTTGTAAATCCGAAAGAATTAACTTTATTTTTTAGTATTACAACACGAACAGAAAAGTTTAAACCTGCATGCTTTTTTACAACCTTCGTTGGGAAGCTTAACCGGAAGGGTGATCTCATCACCCTTCCGGTTAGTAATCCTCCTTTCAAAAATCTAATAAGGATTAACTACTGTCAAAGTTAAGCATCTAAACATCGGCGCTAGAGCTTTGCCCGTGCATTGTAGCTAGAGAGCTTTTGCTAGTGTATTGTGCTTCAGCTGAATGCAAGCGTGTTGCTTGTTCAGCGACCTTAGTAAGCTGATGAAGGAAGGAACGATAGCACATGTGCTGTCTTGTGAAGTCACTGTTTACGCAAACCATACGTGATGTAAGGCTGATCACCGGTGGAGGAGCGTGCTCTTTGTGATTTCCATCTGAGGTTTACTAAGGATCAAGTACTGTAGAAGTTATGTAGCTACATGGCCACACTGATTAGACCACCATGTAATGGTATGTAGCTTAAGGTCGAAACGCCTCATTGATGGCTAGGCGTATGTGGTATGCGCATAAGCTTTAAGCATAAGCATTTAGCTTTCCGACGAAGGTTGTAAAATAGCATGCAGGTTTAAACTTTCCTGTTTGTGTTTAATACTAAAAAAGTGAAATCAATTCTCTCATATTTATTTCAGATAAATAAGTAATTATAAATAATAAATAATTATTTGAAATTTTATACAATTTATATTTATATCAATTTAAAATTTAAATTTAAAAAAGTTAATTCTTAAGAAATAGTAATAAATATCAGACGATGTATCAGAATACGAATTAAAGGTCATCAGGAGGAACTACGATGTCATCAGGATTCGGCATCTATTCCTCGACCCAACATAGCAGCGGGGCCAACCATTTCCACTGATGAAATTTGAAAATTTTATAAAAAATGTTTAATCATCATATTTTTCTTATCAAAAACTGTTTTTCTATTTAGTACAATCTGCCAGCAAAATAAAAAATCTTAATTTTTAATATATAAAGATAGATAAAAATACTTTTTAAAATTATTCTATATATTTTATAAGATTATTAATTATGTAATTTAAAATTGTCTACATACCGTAATGTTCATTTTGTACACGTTAATTTCAATGCTCATTCTATATATAGAATAAATATATAGATATATTTATAAAGATCCATTTAAAAATGGATCACTTAGTAATTAATGAAATTGACTTGAAACTCTTATCCGTGTGGCATATATATATCAACTATATGACATATCTATCATAAAGTTAGTTATATCTATCAATACCATATATTATATGATATTGTTGTATATTGATATAATATCATCAAGACGCAAGGAGACCGCGGGATTTAATTGTCAAGCGATTTCCATCAAAAAATGACGAGAAAGAAATTCCTATTTTACTAAAAGCATTGTATCTCAGCTCTATTGAGATTCAAATGTCAAATTTTGCGTCTAGCGGCTACTTAGAGAAGCGGTGACACCAGTTTTACGCATTACGCCATATTCAATCTGTTGTCCAAAAAGTAATTCAAACTGGTTGCAACTTACGAACAAATTCTGTACGTCATTAGGTCTATATGCAACCAGAACTTTTAATAGAAGACCACATTCGTGAATACAATCTGTGTCAACTCTGCAGACCCAAGCAAACAATCCAGCCCAATGCTTTTTGTCATTCGACATGGTCGCATCATGCCAATCTCAGTGTCCACGTTAAATTTGCCAAACGAATCAATATCACATATTCATCTATTCATTTATTTTTCCACATAAAATAAATTATATTTTATCATTTATTTATCAATTCATGTATTGTAGGATAACTCCGAAGCTTATCCCACGCGACAAATAAGAATATTGCTCGTTACAGTATGTATGTCTTACAATGGCATTTCAAATCATTGTTTACACTTTTATAGTAATTAATAAATAATTGAAAAATTATTTAATTAATAAATAATTTATTATTTTCAAAACATCAGTAATTACGTGAAATCACTTCGAGACATTTTTAAGATATTTTAAAACAATGAAATAAAACGTTCGTTGTAGAATAATTATCAAATACCTTAATATTTCATTCGAGTAAGACAATTCACAATTACGTTCTAAAATTTTAAAAACATTTTAAAGAATCGTTTATAATGGAATTTGTAAACACAGTTAATCTTGAGAAAATGCTATTTCAGACTAAAGTAATTCAATTAAATAATAATGTTCTATAGATTTTAAATTTATGTTCTGACTGTTTGTATATAAAACGTTCGTTGACTAAATTTTTATTCCCATAACCATCATCTTAATTTATTACTGACATCTTAGTTTGTCTATATACTAAAAGTTTATAATTATAATTTTATAACATATTTAATTGAAATCGATTTAATGAAGCATTTGTATACAAATGCTTTATCAGTGTGTAGCTTGAAATATTATTGGTTTTAGAATTGTTACTTTCTAAACGATTTTAATGAAGAAAAAGGAACAAATCATTATTTTTCCAAAATAATTTAAAATATGTTGAATTTTAATGTTTTAAAGAAAAAATGGTTAAAGCATATGGTGAGTGGTAATTTCAATGCATAATTACTAAGCATTAATCATGACATAATATATTATCACCATTTGTAGCATTATATTGACTAATATATTGGAACATATTCCAATATTTAATCAATAAAGAACAAATATCAACTGTAACGCATATTTTGTAATATCAAGATTTTTCTGGTTAGAATCATGACAATTACTGCTCTAATTTATATTCTTTGTATTCGCAATTTGTATTGAGAAATTACATATGACAATCAATAAATAAAATAATTGTCAATAAATGCGTCATTTTCAAATTTGATTCAAATAATTAATATCAAATATTAATTATTAACCCATATTCAAATGTATTGTCGATCACTAATCTGTACTTATATTTATCATATTTTATAGTATTAAAAACATTTTAAACTTTAAAAATATAAGATAATTAATCATTAATATTCTAAGACTATGCCGACTCTCTTAAATTTGAACCTTCCGATATGAAGGTTCAACTAAGAAAGCCACTTATTTTTGAAGTCCATAGTCAAATACATTTAAGTGGAGGAAGGTAAATTTACCAATTCCTATCACTTAAAATCGTCAGTGATTTTAACTAGTACATAATAATTAAAATTAATAATAAAAATTAATCAACGATTATTACTTTGTTAAGTATTTTTTAACTATTAATTCATTATTATTAATTTATCAACTATTAATTTATATTTGATATTTATAGTTAACAGTTGATTAATAATAGTTGATATTAATAGTTAACAGTCAAGTATTAATTAATAGCTGATATTCCGCCTCCAAATACATTTTAAATTCTTCCGTTTCAAATAAAATATTCTGTTTTCAAATACTTATTCAACAATTAAATTATCCGATACTTATTCAAAAATTATCAAATATTAATTAATAGTTGATATTAATAGTCAAATTTTGAAGTGTTCTGCTTTTAAATACATTTAAAAATTTTCCGTTTCAAATAAAATATTATATTTCAAATACTTATTCACAAATTAAATTATCATAAAAATGACGTTTATTTTAAATTTCATTTTTATTTTTATTTTTTATTTTAACTTGATTTAAATTATAGAAAATCTAAAAACAATTTTTAATTTTATTATTTAATTATTAAATTTTGATTTAGCATTATTATGTTTTGTTTATTTTATAATTATGTTAAATACGTAGACACAGTTAGCTGATTTGATAAGTTATAGAATAGAACGGTAAAACGACCTTATAAACGACCTTAGATACATATTTTAAACTAGGTTACTATAAAAATAACATCAAGCAGAAAATAGTAAAATATATAAATCAACACAATAATATAAAGAATAAATTTAAACTCTTAAGTGGCAAATTTTTATGGATGGATAATAAATAATATACTTTGCATTAGAATAAGATACTAGATAGTTATTTCAGAGGAAATACATCATTAGCACGTATTTGGCTCTGCTGCAATGTTGGATAGATGAGTTGGGGACCGAAACCTGATAGCACAGCAGTTCCTCCTGATGACCTCTAATTCTTATTCTGATACAACGTCTGTTATTTATTAGTCAATTCAGAAAAATGAGGTTTGCTTCAAATTTCAATTTTTTATTTTAACTTGATTTAAATTATAGAAAATCTAAAAACAATTATTAATTTTATTATTTAATTATTAAATTTTGATTTAGCATTATTATGTTTTGTTTATTTTATAATTATATTAAATACGTAGACTCAGTTAACTGATTTAATCCAATACTTATTCGAAAATTATCAAATATTAATTAATAGTTGATATTAATAGTCAAATCTTGAACTATTCTGCTCTTAAATAAATTTAAAATTTTTCCGTTTCAAATAAAATATCCCGTTTTCAAAAATGGAATATGCAACATAGTAACTGCAATTGTACTTATTCGTACATATATAAAAATAATTTATTTTTTAATAGTTTTTAAATTTAAATCTAGTTTTGAAATGTTTAAAATTAAATTAAAGAAAGTATGTTGAAAGCACAGGTTTGCTGACATTGATATTGATTTGAACGTTTTCAATATCAGCAAATACGAGCAACACTTGATTATTGCAGTATATGGTAAGGGAAGACATAGAAACATGACTTCTCTAATCTTTCGCCAAGATATGTTGATAATCGAAATATAAAAATGTGGTAAATGCTTGGATATTATCAACGTTAAATGGCAAACAATAAATAATTTCTAGACATAAATCGATTTTAAATTAAACAAGTAAAAATTACCTTCGTACGACCAACTTGATTTGTAAAGTGGCATGTGAAAGAATATCTCCAACAACAAACTTTGACTCCTATTATTGATAATATTTACGAACTCTTTTTTATAATAGCGTTTAACAAAGATATTGATTTATACATTTGTGTTCCTATCACAGAATAATACCATCTGTGTAAGCATATGAATATATAGATTCACTAATGTACGCATTACACAGTGAGATTCACATAAATTGATTTTGAAAGCTAATTGAATCAATTATTGAAGTGACACGTGGCTGTAAAATGGTATTATATTATTGATATGACTGAATTTACTTTTTCTAATTGCAATTGATGATAATCGCCTGGTAAATTATCATATAAAGTTAATGAAATCAATTTTTTTTATCATTTTAAGAGTTGTAAACATAAGTTGACCAGTTATGGAAATCCTTGTTAAAATGCTCCTACAAATATGACTAAAATATTCACATTGATTTGATAAAATATGTAAAATTATGATAAAATATGTTAAATTGTATTAGGCCGTCCAGGACTTCGATTAACCACTGACACCACAATTACGGCATTTGCTTCTTCAATTTTTAGAGACGTAGACCTGATTGACTTGCTACTCTGAAACACAACGATCACCGAAGTTGGCACACAAGATTCCGACTTTATCGACGTCATCAGTCTCTGGAGCGCAAATTTTTGCCTTGCCTTCCCTTCGGAAACAATTATTCAAAAACGATGGACGGACGATCTATACGAACTGCGTTATAACTACCTGCTGACCGAATCCGAAACCACACAATACCGTGTCCGTCTGATTACTGTTGCTTCTTGTTACGTCTGAGCCTTTCTTGAAGCTATCCCAATATCATAAGTGGGAACCCGCCTAGACGATTAATTTAGGAATATTTTTTATTAAAGTATATTAATATGTATCACGAGGAAATTAATTTACTTTAAAATCTTTTACCCTTTTGTATAAGCTTTTTGAGCACACTGCGATTAACTCATTTTATTTTTAATAAATATGAGTTAATTATATTAACTAATATTCTAATATTATTAATAATAAATATGGGTTAACTTAAAATTAGACATTTTAGAATTAATAACATGATTACCTACAGAAAGACAAACTTAATAGAATCGAAATTTAGCCATAATTAAATCATTTTTGTAACACAGCGCAATTTCCAATTATTTTACCTCGCGAAAATGAACTATTAGCACTGCATTGTATGAATGAACTTAGTTTTACATTTTATGACATTCTGACCTATCAACAACCTTTGTGCTATTGTTTTATAATATTGAATGTTGTTAATATAAATTTAAATTGACTTCTATTCGTGATGATATAACTAGATAAGCTTTAGCTTTACTTATCTAGATCGCTATAAATTCATCTATTGGTGTTATTATTTCTCGTGATTGACAAGTCCTAAGTGCCTTCAATTATCATAATGACATTCTGATAATAAAGAGCCATAGAGAAGGTCAGATAAATTCCTTTATGATTCCAATTTAGTACTCTTCAAGATATACATTTGTAGAAAGTATTATCATTCAATATTTTCAAACAGTAAAATACTACGTTTTGATTAAGAAGAAAAAACAGTCGTAGGAAAAATTATTAAATTAAAATTTGATAGAATTATTTCAGCTTATCAACAAATTCACTTGCCGTGCGTGTTATATATGAGATACAAGAATGTATTTCAATTTATTAACATCTAATTCATATTAACAAATTGATGACCTTAATTGCTATTAGGTTGGCGTTTTTCTGTTAACATAAAAATAACACAACTGAAACAATTTAGATGCCTCATGAACATATCAGCTAACTGAGTATACGTATTTTATACTATTTATAAATTAAAAATATTGAAATAATAAAATAAATAATTTTAAATAATAAATAATTTAACAATTATAAATAATTATAAATAATAAATAATTGTTAGATAAGATTTTATATATTTTGTATCAAACTAAAATTTAAAATTGAAATTTAAAATAGAAGTCAATGTTTATGAATTAACTTTTTTAAATGACAGACAATGGATCTAAATATGTATTAGATGTCATCAAGAGAAACTGCTAAGTTATCAGGTTTCGGACCCTATTCCTCAAACCAACAAAGTAGCTTGGTCAAATACATACTAAAGACGTATTTTTCTAAATAATAGTCAATTTTTATGAATTGACTAATAAATAAGATACGATGGATCTGAATATATATTAGAGGTCATCAAGAGGAACTGCTAAGTTATCAGGTTTCGGACCCTATTCATCAAACCAACAAAGTAGCTGGGTCAAATACATGCTAAAAAAGTATTTTTTCTGATAAAATTTTATTATCTAGTAAATATTATTTTGATTAAAAGTATATCATTTATTATCATCTATAAAAATTTTCTGCTATCTGTACGAAATAAATTAATAGTATTTTTAGTATAAAAATACTCTTAATTAATACTATAAAAAATTAACAGTATTAAAATTAATAGTATTTTTAATTGATGCTAGTCTAATGTTCACATCTAGACATGCACCTTTTATCATCAATATTAGTTTTATTAAGAATATGGCTACTTGAAAAAATTTGATCCCCTTTTGAATGAAAATTATTAGACTTAAATACACATATATCATCAATATATATTTCATATCTTTATATAATTTAGATTTATTTTTAAACAGTTATAAACAAATTCATATTATATAAAGCTTAAAAACAAGTCAGCTATAATTGGGCTACTATCGGAACAACTTTTATTTGTCTAAATATAGATGTTCCTACCTTTGAATACCTAGGAATTAAAAGTAGTTTTAATCGATGTTAATTTAATGTTTATATCTAGATATATACCTTCTTTATCATTAATATTGGTTTTATTAAGAATAAGGCTATCTGGATTCATTTGTTAGCTTATTGAATAAAAATTATTAGATTTAAATACACATATATTATCAATGTATCGAAACATATATTTCATACCTTTTTAATTTAGATTTATTTTTTAAAAGGTTATGAACAAATTCGTATTCTATAAAGCTTAAAAACAAGTCAGCTATAATTGGGCTACTATTACCTCCCATTGAAACACTTTTATCAAAACACCATTTTCAGAATATTTAAGGATTTCATTAATTCAATACACATATATCATCCATATATCTAATAAAAATATATATACATCAATATTTAAAATTTGTATCTATTAAATTTTTGAAATGATTTTAAAGAAAGCCAATATTGTTACAAATTGTTGCAATTCTTAAAATTTCATTATTTAATGTATTATATTTTATATTATATGGTATGCATGAATGCTCATGTAAAAATATGTTTCTTGTAAATTTAAATATGTCGTCTTTACGATTTAAGTTAATAATAGTTTTGATGGTATTTTTATAGTAACCTAGTTTAAAATATGTAACTATTTAATTATTTGAATGATTTTGAAAGCCAATATTGTTACAAATTGTCGCAATTCTTAAAATTTCATTATTTTATGTATTATATTTTATATTATATGATATGCATGAATGCTCTTGCAAAAATATGTCTTGTAAATTTAAATATGTCATCTTTACGAATTTCAAAAGGGCATATTTACGATAATAATTAATGATAGTCTTAATTTATGTTAATTTAATGTTTATATCTAGACATATACCTTCTTTATCATCAATATTAGTTTTATTAAGAATAAGGCTACCTGGAAAAATTGGTTCGAATAAAAATTATTAGAATTAAATACACATATATCATCAATAAATCGAAACATATATTTCATATATTTATATAATTTAGATTAATTTTTTACCCGTTTATAAACAAATTCATATTTTATAAAGTTTGAAAATAACTCAGCTATAGTTAGCTAACTATTATCTTTCATTGGGACATTTTTAAAAATAAGACAGCTATAGTCAGCTTTAAAATAAGTCAGCTATAGTCAGATTAAGAATAAGTCAGTTATAGTTAGCTTAAGAATAAGTCATCTCTTAAAGCTATAAAGCTTAAAAATAAGTCAGCAATAGTTGGGCTACTATTACATCATATTCCTCACATTACTTCATATTCTATAAAGCTTAAAAATTAGTCAGCTCTACTTGAGCTATTATTAACTACCATTTGAAGAACTTTTATTCGTCTAAATATAGATGTCCTTACTTTTACATAATTTTGATTTATTAACTTATTTAAGGCTTCTATTAATTCAATTTTAATTATAATTACTTGATGATTGAATTTTTGTTAGATAAGTGTTAGTTATTATAACATATATGTATATGTATATTTTAAATATATATGTTACATAGCATTTTATTGATAACATTTGCATTAATTCAAAAATTCAATTAATTCTAGATTATGTGTTATTTTATTGTTATTATTATTTAATAATATATCAGACCCCTTCAAATACCACGAAAATCGCAAAAATGCAAAATATAATGAACGAATAGTGAAAGTCGAGCATGCATCCTTTCATCCGATTATATTATCGACCACAGGAAGGATGGGTCCGACAACGAACGCTATACTGAAACAAATATCAAGTCAGATATCCACTCGCACTCATTCTTCGTACAATGATTGCATACGAACCTTACGATCAAGGATCTCAACCCTTATTGCAAAGGCTGTTTCAATGTCAATAAGGATGAAACCTTACGCATGTCAGAAAGCAACAACCAATGATCACAAAAAATCACAAATAACGTTTTAAGTTTAATAGTGATAACAATATAATAGCCCATTTGCGGGTAACCCGTAAATTGTAATTGTCTGTTATCAATAATAAATTTTGATAAATAAAAAAAACAAAAAAAATATGTATACCCTTTTGATAGAATTTTCCTTAATCCACAATTTTTAATTAATTCTAGATTATGGGTACATATATGTTCATTTATTTTATCAAAACTAAGACTTTTGCCATAGCATTCTGTTTCTATAATGTTTCTAATATCATCGTTACATATTGATTTTAATTCTTTATTATAATTACAAAATGTTTCGACCTAGTAACGGTATGAGTTTATACCTTATTTTAGGAATATCTTTACTTAAATTATTATTTTACTTTTAGAATTACTTAAAAGTCTACCTGCATCTGTGTCATCTATACATTTATTAAAATAAGTTTATTGTCAATGAATATTTTTTATTGTTATTATTAACATTTATTGTCCGATTCTTCTTCTTATTCTTCAGCCTTTGCCCCGCTTTGAGGCAGGGTCGGCTATAATTTATTGTCCGATTATAGTATTTTATATTATAATTACTGTATATTATACAACTTAACCTATCATTGTAGTTAATTAATCTTTGATTTATAGAGCAGATGATTTATTTAGAAAACTTCTTATATTTACATGAAGTTGTTGCAATTGCATTCTGTTTCCGCAATGTTTCTAATATCATCGTTACATATCGCTTTCAAATTCAATTTTGCATTTACATTTAAATCATTATAATCATTTCATCAGTATATAATAAAGCTTTTTACATATGAAATGAAATATATATAAGCTAATAATATATGCTTTTTGCATAAGTTTATTTTTCTTATTCCTTTTATCACCATGACTTCTTGGTTTGCGTTTAACCGGATTATTATGATATATTTGTTTATTATGCATTATACCACTTCTGCCAATTCCTTGTACCACGTCATTCAATCCTAATGGGTACATGGAATTAAGCGTTTTAATCCAAAAATCTTCTTTTTCTAATAGTTTTTGATTTAATATTAATATCTTTTCTTCGATAATATGTTCTAAAATAAATAATTTACAGTATCCAATATCATGTCCTATTAATCTCATATGTTCATAAAATATAGTTTGACTATTATGCTGTATATTATATAAGTGTTGCCTAAACCTAGTTTTTAACATTTGATATGTTTTTCTAATATATTGCAATCCAAATGTACATTGTATTAGATACACTACACCTGCGGTATTGCAGTTACAATGCAATTATTATTTATTACATCACAAACTATACAATTTTTCTGTTACATTTAAAAGATCTAAAATTAAAATCTGTAGTACTTACGAATGTTTTCAATCTGGTTGTAACTTTTGCTAAGTCATAATTTTTAACCTTTCTGTGTTAATTTCGTCGCCTAGTTTAGTTACTCAGACTAAACTTATAACGGGTTATCCAGCATCATCTGACAGGGGTTGCTTAAGGCGGTTGCATGCTGTAACAATATCGGGAATGATCTACCATCTTCACGTCCTACGCTACTTAGCTAATGGTCATTACCTGATCTTTCTATGAAACTGCTCCACGTAATCACGTGGAGCAGTTTCTCTCTTTTTAAAGTTAATTTATTGGAAATAGAAAAATATAAACTCATCAAATTTGCTTGAAAATTAGCATAAAAATAGTAATGTCATACCAGTAATACAGTTTCAGTATTTCTGACAGGTATACAGGTCAATAATGCATGCCAGTAGAACAAATCGGTTCAGATAACTGAGCCTTTTTACTTTATATTATTTATAAATTAGAAATAATGCTAAATAAAAATTAAATAATTAACTAACAAACACTAAAATAATAAATTATTATAAATTATTATTTTATAAGATTTTATACGATTAATAAAAAAATTAAATTAAAAATTGAAATTTAAACATATAGATAACTAATTGCGTATGACATAGAGTATAAATTTTTTCACTGCTTGGGTGTGCTTACAATCGTATAGTTTGTCAAATTTATAACTCATTAGTATCGAGGAAATTAATCACATCAGCTTACTAGTCTAAGTATTTTATACTATATGTAAATTAAAAATAAAGATAAGTAATTATAAATATAAAATAATTATTAGATTTTATACAATTTATATTTCAAGTTACAATTTAAAATTAAAATTTAAAATAAAAATCATTTTTTAAACCAATAAATAACAGATGATGTTTCAGAATAAGGATAACAGGACATCGTAAGGTTTCAACTCATATTCTTCGATCCAACATAGCAGGGGGAACCAAATGCATGGAATGACGTATATTATATTTTACCGATACTTACATTGCATAAGTAATAAATAGTATGTAACGCTAATATTGATATTATTACGAATTTTATAAATGTAATACGTTTTTAGTATTTTTCTATTCAAACAATTTGTTTCTTTTAATAAAACAACGATGTTATTTATTTAAATTATAAATAAATGTAAAATGTTTCATTTGTTTCAATTTTGTAATATTAATACCACATATGAAAGGAAGTAATAACATTAAAGGAATTTAATAATTTTATTTTCTATTTTTATTCCAATTTGTTAATTTTAACTTATTAATATTCTACTTGTTTTGAATTTCGTCAATACAAAAACTATTTTGTATTTAAATTTGTATCAAAAAAGAACTAAGCAATTTTATTTCGATAGTATATTGCCAAATTGAAGTTGTAAAATACGCTTGGAATATATTAAAATGATATTTAGTTGTTATTCCACAAATTTAATTATAAAATAATTTTTAATAATTTTAATAATTAATTTGTATAATTAATTTAATAATCTTAAATAATTAATTAAGCTATTCAACTACAAAATTGCTAGCTGAACATTTTATAACAAAAATATTTAATGCGGCTTTTAGTTCCTTACCTACTATTTGTAGACAAAATATTATTCTAAGAGTTCAATTTGTGTATTTGCAGATATTTCACTTTCTTTGAATTTCGTAAAAGTTGATTACCAGGTTTAGGCCCTATTACTCGAACCAATATAGCAGCGGCGCCAAATACATGATAATGACGTATCTCGTCTGATAAAATTTGAGTAACTAGTGTTTTATTGTAACACAAAGTATATTATTTAGTATCCATAAAAATTTCCCGAATATGATTTTAAACTTATTTTTGATAATATTTTATTGATTTAGTGTTTGTTTTTATTGGAATTTAAAATAAAAGTCATTTTTATGAATTGACTAATAAATAACAGACGTAAGGTGATGACCTGTAATAAAGATTACAGGTCATCAGGAGAAACTGATATACTATCAGGTTTCGGTCCCTAACTCATCCATCCAACATTGCAGCGGAGCCAAATACGTGCTAATGACGTATTTCCTCGAATTACCTTTGATTTATAGTATCTTATTCTAATACAAATTATGTTATTTATTATCCACCCATAAAAATTTGCCACTTAAGAGTTTAAATTTATTCTTTATATTATTGTGTTGATTTATATATTTTACTATTTTCTGCTTGATGTTATTTTTATAGTAACCTAGTTTAAATTAGAAGAAAGATGGCAAAAACCAACGCAAAATTTATTAAATTGAATATTTCGATGCCTAGCTGGCATCATCTTCAGCAATTGTATGTTCTTTATCTCAAACTTTTTTTAACGTTAAAAAAAGTTTGAGATAAATAACATACAATTGCTGAAGATGATGCCAGCTAGGCATCAAATATTCAATTTAATAAATTTTGCGTTGGTTTTTGCCATCTTTCTTCTAATTTAAATGCTATTACACCGTCGTAATCCTCATTCAAATTCAATTTAACCTAGTTTAAAATATGCATCTATTAAATTATTTAAATGATTTTGAAGAAATCCAATATCATTACATATTGTTGCAATTCTTAAATGAAAAATATTAAATTAACAAGGGAAAGTATAAATTTTGCAACAAATCCATAAAGATTCCATAGTTATATATTTAAAAGATTTATATATTGCCGTATTAAAAAAGGTGTAGAAAATCAAAACAGATTATATAGAGATAAAATATCTCTATTTTAAAATATCTCCATATAGAGATAAAACATCTCTATACAATATTAATCTTATTTGTATGAATTTCGAGTCAGCGCCATATTATGTAATTAAGTAGTCAGATCAGCTAACTGAGTCTACGTATTTAAATTAAAAACGAATTACTATAAAATTGATTAAATATAAATTAATAAATATGAATCACATAATTATAATTTTTATTATCACATAAAATTGAGGACAACTTAATTTTATTCGACATAATGAGTTGTTCAATGCTATGAGTGAGTGTTGTTGGGGAGTGTATACTGAGCCATCATTGCAACCAGCAGATGAAATGACTGTTTTTGAAAATTCAACAACTACTCTACAAAAGATACCAGGGCATATATTGTTTGTAATGGACTTTTAAAGAGAGGCTGGAGATGACAATTTTAGATGTCTGTATAAACAATAACCAAGCTCCTGCCCATCTTGAAAAATCTCTGGTGCAAACTTTTCATTATTATGAACAACGAAAGTGCGCGAAATACGATGAAAGGATTCGGGAAATTGAGGACAGTGGATTCTGTCCATTTATATGGGCTGCCACTGGGTCCACAGGTACCGTGTTCGATATATGTTTAAGGAATATACCAAGGAAAATGTCGGTTAAGCGAAAGTGGGACTATGTATCATCTATTACATGGCTACGTACAAAAATAAGTATTCTATTGGCAAGATGTGTTTAGCCAGTCTGAGAAATGATCGAACAAGTAGCCGAGATATTGAACACTACATTTGCTAAAGAATATAATCATATATTTTAATATTTTCTGTTTGATGGTATTTTTATAGTAACCTAGTTTAAATATGTATCTATTAAATTATTTAAATGATTTTGAAGAAATACAATATCCTTACAAATTGTTGCAATTCTAAAAATTTCATTATTTAATGCATTTCAGTGCACATAAGGTTTCAGCAGAGCGCAAGAAAGACTTGCTACTCTCATGGGTGGTTTGCGAAATGTATCAACTCATCACGCGATATCGTGCTGGACAGTCAATGGACAGTTATGCTTACGAGGATATTATAAAAGTATTGGATCGACATTTTGTAAAGCCGGTGCATATCGTAGCTGCCCATTTTCGATTTAGCCAATGTAGTATGAAGTTCACTGAGGCATACAGCGAGTGGATAGCACACCTCAAAGAGCAAGCTAAACATTGTCGTTTTTTCAACGCTGAAATTAAAAAATGAACAGCAGGCTATCGACGATCGAATTGTTGATCATGTTGTGATGTGAACACCACATGAATTTGTGCGAAACTCACTGCTACAAAAAGAAAATCCAACCATTGATGAGCTCATGCGTATATGTAACACATATGAAATGCCACAAAATGTCAAAGAAAACTTTTCGGTTGGAAAACCTGAACAGATTGAGCAGACGATCAAGACTGAGATTGAGCAAGTAGATAAGATCGGAGAATCGAGAACACGTACGCTGCATCCATTTCCAAGGAGTCAGCAAGACAATCAACGAACAACTTGTCAACGTTGTAGAATAAATCTACAACGTTGATTCTGATGAAATTTGTAAAAAATGTTTTATTTGAAAAATGTTTTATTCTGATGAAATTTGATTACATAGTATCTTATTATAATAAAAAGTATATTTTTTATTACCCACCCAAAAAGATATTTCGCTTGAGTTTAAATTTATTCTAAATAATACTGCGTTTATTTAACTATTTTACGATTTTTTGTCTTATTTTTATAGTAACCTAGTTTAAAATATGTATCTATTAAATTATTTAAATGATTTTGAAGAAAGCCAATATCATTACATATTGTTGCAATTCTTAAAATTTCATTATTTAATGTATTATATTTTATATTATATGGTATGCATGAATGCTCATGCAAAAATATGTTTCTTGTAAATTTAAATATACACCTTTACGATATAAATTAATAGTAGTTTTAGTTAATGTTAATTTAATGTTTATATCTAGATATACACCTTCTTTATCATTAATATTGGTTTTATTAAGAATAAGGCTACCTGGATGAATGAAGAATTCGTTACAAATAGTTGCAATTCTTAAAATTTCATTATTTAATGTATTATATTATATGGTATGCATGAATGACCATTCAAAGCAATATTTATTATTTTTAATAAATATTAATCAAAGTAATATTTTAATAAAAGCATTATTTTTAATAATACTTTGATGATTTATATCTTACAATTTTTTTCGAGTTTTAATTTACAGCACTCTATTTTAAAATATGTCTCAATTACATAATTTAAATTATTCTTAAGATACTTTGATTATACTTTTAATTATTTAATTGTCATTTTTATTACTTAAATTATTTAATAAATTTGAAGAAAACCCTTATCATTACATATTATGGCAATTTATAAAATTTCAACCAAAATTCTATTGATAAAATAAAAGTATCAGACAATATATTCAATACTTTTTGATAATTTTAATTTATTTGATATTGTTAATAGTTTATTCATAATTTTATATTTTATATATCAACAAGCTGCCCTTTATCACTTTGTTACTAGGCTGAATTCATTTTACGTTTGTAGAATTCCGCATATGTAATTCACGATCTTCCATTCGTAAATTTAAAAATGATAAAAAAATCTTTAAATATAAAGCTTTGAAATGCCTGTATGAATATTTACATCGGGGTTTATGATTTCTGATAATATAAAGCGGAAACCGTCATGTAATATAAAACGATTGCGAAATAGTATAAATTACGGTATTTTTCATTATTGCTGATATAAAATTATAGCTAACAGTTTGTATTGAAAAATCACGGTAAAAGTGTTTTGTATTTATTTTGTATAAAGTTTTTTAAATCTTAATTAATTAAATTAATAAAACTAATAAAAAGCTAAATAGCTATTATTGAAAAATCACGATAAAAGTGTTTTGCATTTGGTAACAACAAAATGTAATTGTTTCTTCTACGGAAAACGTCGAGCACTAAATGAAGTTGATTTCGCAGAAATAACAGCTGAAATGATGATGGAAGCAATGCTCACGAGACCGATTAAAATAAGAAAGGCAAGACCAACTCCTAAAATTGCTCGAAAACGCGATGGATCTGTTAATGGCGGATCCGTTGCTAAATTTACAAAAGACATAATTAAATACTAAAAATAACTTAAATATTACAATAAATACTATCGTTTTGTATTAAATCAAACAAAACAGTGAAATGTGTTTAAACCTTTATCGATACTTTTTATTATTTGAGATCAAATTAGGTTTGTTATTTAATTGTATTTGGAGGGTACCATAAAAAAGAAGTAAATTTATATCCTTAGATAACATTTTCTATTTTATGCACTAAAAATGTAACATATGCCAGGATAGAATTCACGAGAGTGTCTTATATCATTAAAAATAAAAATATAATAAAGAATGATTCAAGGTGGATAAAAAATGGGGTCATTTTATTTGATATTTGGCAAACCCCCTTAGCATCTTCAGAAAATTACAATAGATTGTAATTTATTATAATTTATTAATATAAATTAATAAATACTTTTATTAATTTATTAGAATTTATTAATCTATTATAATTTATTGTAATAATTATTTTTTCAGAGAATAATTAATTTATTCTTTCAGAGATTGTAACTTTTTGAAGATGCGAGCTGAGGATTGAAAAGAAATAAAAAGATTAATGGTCAACCTTGAAAGATCTCTCATTCCGAAGTTTGTACTAAAATTGAATGCAATTTTAGTACTGGTAGTGGATTTGTTATGTTACTAAAGTTTATTATCTAAAGTTTATTATATTATCGCAGTTATGATTAATATGTGGATCCATTAATTAATAATGAAATTAATAAAATTAATTAAAATAATAAAATTTAAGTAATAAAATTTAGTTTAGTAATGTACCAAGTGATAGTGTGAATGCTTCGGCAACATAAAGTAGACAACTTAATTCAATTAGGTATGATTGGGGTTTATGTATTTAGTTCACTATTGCCAAGCAGAGAAGACGTAACTGGGAAATTTGAATATGATTTAAATCAGATAAAACTTTATTTGCTAAACTTTTTTAGTCGACCGAAACATCTTCAATGAGCATTGCAAATTAGAAACGGTACAGCAAAAATTGTATTATTAAACAAAAATGAAAGCTATGCAGAGGTTCCTCTTGAATTTTTTCCTCTTAAGACATAACACTTAAGACATATTTCACCCTTCCTCATTTTTCATTTTTTACTTATCAACAAGAAGTGGTTATTTAATAAACCCTTGTAGAAATATCCAAACAATATTTGATCACATCACATGACTTATTCTGTGAATGTATAAATACTATACATAAAAGGAGTTACTATTTTGATTCGTCACAGCTGCTTGTAAAAAGATACTACCAACCTCTTTCCAGTTATAAGAAGTTGTTATTGAATCTTAAGTTGTTATTGATTCGTCACAGCTGATTGTTAAAAGATACTATCAACCTCTTACCAGTTGTAAGAGATTGATAATTGAGGTTAATATTTTATCTAATAGTATTCAATTCGTAAATTAAAATTCTTTTAGAAAAATAGCATATTCATTTCAAATACATCTTCAGATACCGTATCTATATGATACATTTACCTTAAATACATCTGTTGATTAATTATTCTATCATTTCACGTTTTTAGAAATTACTATTATTTAATTAAATCATTCAGTTTTGAATGATTCAATTATTTCGACAGTTCTAAATACTTCTGAAATTCCTCATTCGATTCCGTTATAACACTACAACGTTTATAGATTGTTACGTCTGTGCATATCATACAACTATTTCTTAATACGGGATAAACCACACAAGAATTTGAAATTTAAATATATCAAACACTTACGTAATGTTATTTTGTCGCACGCATCCTTTAGAGTTTGATTTGCGATGCATCTATATTTAAATTCTTTATCACATGAGATTTGAGTATCCTTAGGATTACAAAGCTTGAGATCAGTTTCTTCTAGACTATCTGAATAATGAAGTAAGACATAGAATAAATTAGCAAAATCAACATTTGATTTTATTCAATAAATTAAATATAAACATCATTGCTTTACTCCCATTTTTAATTTAGAATTTTGGAAAAGTGATAATTATTAAATTTGATTGTGTTCTTAAGTTATCCAAAAGTGAATAACTAGTGAAATAAACTAGTTATTACCGAGTGTCAGCAGAATGCGATTTTGGCAAGCTATACTTCTAAAACCACCACTCACATGAGTTTTTAATGCCTAACAGTTTACAGATTTGTCTCAAATCTGAGCAATTCTACTTAGACTAGATTGTTTACAGAATGATATATACCATTAGCACATTTCTTAATATTCTTGAAAGTGTAACATCATGTTCTAGAATAGTGATACAACACCTGTCTTGGGCAATCAGCAGTTTGTTGTATTATATTTTTGGACGATGTCTGCTAATACCTGTCCTTTTTTGAATTATAGAAAACGTTTTGTCTTGTGATTAAGTAATGGTCTCTTAATCAGACAGTTAATATTGTGAGGCAGAAACAATGATATAGAAAGTGATTATCAAATGAAACTTGGGTAGGAAATCTACAATTTCATGTAAGTCGAAATTTTACATTCACGTAGAAGGTATGTCTCTCTCTTTGTTTAGGAATAAAAGATCAGTTATTAAATGAGTCCGCGTATTAAATATCGTAATCGTGAGATTTTTAATTATTCATTTTATTTTATAACTTGAGATTAACTTTATAATTCAGATTCTTTATGAAACGATTATTAAATAATATCCTATGTATTAGAATTAATATTAAAGATCACAAAAATAACTGATTTGTTTTCAGGTTTCGGACTCTGTTCATCGATTCAGCATTGCTACAGTGTCGAATATATGATAATGATGTATTTCCAATATTGAAATTTAATTATTTAATGTAATGTATTATTCTATTTTACTATTCGTTCATTAAAATTTTTAACAAAGCTTTAAATATGCATATATTAAATTATTCAAGTAATTAAATATTGTTATTAAAGTGTTTTTATTGTTATTTAATTATTGTTATTTTATTATTAATTAAAATATTGTTATTTAATGTCGTCCACTTAATTTGAATGCATGAATGCTTATGCAAAAATATGTTTCTTCTAAATTTAAATATGTCATTATCTAAATATATACTTTATTTATCATCAATAATTATTAGATAATCATATGATATGGTATGCATGAATGCTCATGCAAAAATATGTTTCTTGTAAATTTAAATATGTCATCTTTACGATATAAATTAATAGTAGTTTTAGTTAATGTTAATTTAATGTTCATATCTAGATATACACCTTCTTTATCATTAATATTGGTTTTGTTAAGAATAAGGCTTTCTGGATAAATGTGCTCACTAATTGAATAAAAATTATTAGAATTAAACACACATATATCATCAATGTATCAAAACATATATTTCATATATTTATATAGTTTAGATTTAGTTTTTACACAGTTATGAACAAATTCATATTCTATAAAGCTTAAAAACAAGTCAGCTATAATTGGGCTACTATTACCACCCATTGGAACACCTTTTACTTGTCTAAATATAGATGTCCCTACCTTTAAATAATTTTGATTTATCAAAATATTTAAGGATTCTATTAATTCAATTTTATCCATATATTTATATTTACTTGATGGTTTAATTTTTGTTAGATAGGCGTTATAATTATTATAACATATATATGTATATATTTTTCCGAATATAAGATTAATTAATTTTACTAACGCTTCTTTAATATCTACTAAACCTAGATTTGTATAAAGAGTACTAAAATCGTATGTAAATTAAAGAAAAACCGAAAACACTTATGATTTCTTCCAGCTTTTCAAATAAAACGAGATTTTTAAGTACATAACTGAACCCCTATTTCAGCTTCTTTAATATTACTAACTAATTTAATTTTACTAACGCTTCTTTAATATCTACTAAATTTAGATTTGTATAAAGCGTACTCAAATCGTATGTAAATAGACGATATTTAATTTATCTAATATACAATCCTGGTCAAAAGATTTTTTAAAAGAAAACATTTGGATTGTAAAGCAGATTATTTAAGGTATTTTACTTTCAACTGTGTTGTACATGAGGAATTTGTAAACTTCTTATTTATAATCTTCATGTAGGGACATGTAAATGTCCATACTTTTTAAATAATTTTAATTTATCAAAATATTTAAGGATTCTATTAATTCAATTTTATCCATATATTTATATTTACTTGATGGTTTAATTTTTGTTAGATAGGCGTTATAATTATTATAACATATATATGTATATCTTTTTCCGAATATAAGATTAATTAATTTTACTTACGCTTCTTTAATATCTACTAAATCTAAATTTGTATAAAGAGTACTAAAATCGTATGTATTTATATTTTGAAAATTTATTCCTTTTGTCTGTTCTAAAAATTCTTTTGTAGAATTAATACTGAAATAGTGTTTTATCCAGTATTAATTTCGATTACCTTGAAATATTTTTCAAAGTGTGCTTTAATTACTTTAAGTATTTTATTCATATAGACAGAAAATGGTTTAATTTTGATGGTTTAATTTCATAAACCATCAAACAATTAATTTCCTAACGCTTCCTTTTAATCAGCTAAATCTTAATTTGTAATCTTAATAATATTTAATAATATTTAAATTATTATTTAATTTAAATTAAGTTTTCTTAAAGATGATTAAGTTTTCTTAAAGATGTATAGGGTGCTTGGTGACAGTAATGTGAAACGATATCCTAGTGATACGTCACCGTCTAACTCGCAATTCTAAATTTCTGTCATAAATTTAGAAGTCAGACGAACTAAATGCTTATTCGTTTATAAACCCCAATTTTACAATAATCAAGTGAAAGATTCAAAAAATACACAAAGTTTGAATTGTGTGTATTCCACAAATTAGAATAAATAATAGACTTGTATTTTTGCAAATTTCCTGATTAAAAATTGCTTAAAATAATTTTCAAATTATTATATCTTAATTATTTACTATTTTCTTTCTTATTTTATAAGATATCTAATATTTAACATTTAAAAAAGTAAAATTTCTTACAGCATGTAACGCAAAAATTTGTTGCCCCATTGCAGTTCAATTCATGTTCTTCCTCTGTAGCTATACAATAAAGATATGAAAGATACTCGATATGAAAATGATATTTACCGCACATGTCAGTTTTACAAAAAGGTGGCATAGGACTAGCTGTACATAGATTGCAAATTTCTTCTTTGGTTTGACATAATGATGTATCTTTCTCACTGACACTATTGTAGCAAAACTGTGAAGTATCAGGACATTCTAGGGTAAAGTGAAAACGTAATTTAAAGTTTAAAAATTATAATCTAACAACATCATTTGGAATATGGGAGTTTTTCAATATATATATATATATATATATATATATATATATATATATATATATATATATATATATATATATATATATAATTATTTGAACAATTTAATTATTAAGCAACAGAGATAATAAATGATTTTAAAAGAAAAACTAGTTTCGGCTGGTGCCTTCTTCAGTTACTAGAGCTTACTACCGGTAGTAAGCTCTAGTAACTGAAGAAGGCACCAGCCGAAACTAGTTTTTCTTTTAAAATCATTTATTATCTCTGTTGCTTAATAATTAAATTGTTCAAATAATTATAAAATTGAATCCGAATGGAAAAAGGATCACAACAGGCGGTTCAAACAACAAATCACCCATATATATATATATATATATATATATATATATATATATATATATATATATATATATATATATATATATATATATACATAGGATATTATTTAATAATCGTTTCATAAAGAATCTTAATTAAAAAGTTAATCTCAATATATATATGTTATCAGAAGATAATATAAATCACTTAGGGATTAATATCGTGTAATTTCAAATGATAACACAACTCGCTGTATTTATGATCAACTTAAATCAAAAATCTACTTCGTGGATTGATCATAAATCCAGGTACGATATTTACGGATACTATAATAAGAAAAAAAGTGTTTACAACTATCAAATAAGTAAATATTTATTTTTGGATAAACATTTGATGCACTTATTAATATTTATATTGTAAGTAAATAATTCATTACAATTTAATATAAAATACTTCTTAAATTTTAAGTATTTATCGTTTTATGACCAATTTAAATCCGAAGTGAATTTTTAATTCTATTAAAAATTCACTTCGGTATGTAATAAATTAAGAACCTGAAAAACCTAATGATTTTACAAACACCACAAATGATTCTGGGATAATTAATTTAAATAATAATTTCTGGGATAATAATTTTTTAAATTTCTCACGAGAGTAATTGATGAAAATATTAAAGATTAAACTTCAAATAAAATTGATCGATTCAATGTAATGAATATATTTCCAACGCTTTTACGGTTTGATATTCATGTTGTTTTTTACGTTTAAATATTAATATTTTTTTATTTGCTGCAAATTTTATAAAGTTGTAGGAAATTATTTAAAAAATTATTTAAATGTTAAATATTAAAGTTTAATTATTAAAGATAATTATATTCTCGATAACTTATCGAAGATAATCTTTAACCTTTTGGATTAAATACTAATGATTATTTTCTGCATATTGCTTTGATATCACAAGAAATGATAAATAAAATTAAATTAACAAAATTATTAAATAAATAATATTAATTTTGACAATAACTGAAATTGATAAAAATTTATAATTTTGATGATAAACAAATTTTTACCGACTTTTACTTTTTAAAGTCACGCCACAACTAAAAAATAATAAATTGTAAATTAAAACGGTCAAGTACTTTATTTGGACCTGGTTTATTTTCCCCCGGGATGAAACGGTTTATTTTCCACATAAAGAAAATTAAAATATCAATTTATTCTTAACAAATTAAGCACGCCAATAAAGGTTCTTCCACAATTCCTATTCATCCAAATCCACTCTTTTAGATATAAATCTAGCATTTACTTAGCTGCTCCTCTAATATTTTTTTAATTTCATTTTACACTTATTCCATTGTGACTCGATATATTGAGCATGCAAGTTATTTATTTGATTTACGAAATTAATACTATGGTTTAATGTACCATGATCAAAACCCAGGTTGCTGGTTAAGCTGCCCACTCATCACTGTGTATTATCGATCCTGTTTCACATACATTTATTATAATTGGAAGCAAAGTACGTGCATCTCTCCTATTTTACAATACAGAGATAAGATAGAGCAGGTGTGTCACTTGTATCAATTATATCAAAAACCCAAGTGTTACCATTTGGGCTTCTCCCGTTGTTGTATTTTACTTTGAAATTAAACTTGCTTACATCTATTTGACATATTATATCTTCTCCTCCCAATTTAATTGGTTTATAGTCAAAGAATTACTTTATAACTCTAATTTACTTATATAATAACTTAACGGTTGATGATTTTAAGTCCATAATCGTCCATGTTTCATTTACTTGTTTTTCTTTTGCAAAACAATATACCAACCTGGATATTTTCTATAATCTTAGATTATAGTGTAACAATTTACTGTAACTCCTTACTGATTTTGTTGTCTTTTGTTGATTGCAATCATAATTATATAATTTAAAGACAGCATCGTCACTTATTTTCTTGCACTTTATCTCTCGCATGTCTATTAAACAAAAGTCAATATCAAGTCTTCTCAATATTCCCTTTTGTCTGTAGAACTCTAGGACCTCTTCGTTACTATATCCTAGTATAGGTTCCAATGTATTAAAAAATTTATTATTATTTATCTGGTGCATTTCACTGGGGGAAAATAAACCAGATCCCTTCTATGGTAATATAGTTACACCACAGACAAAACATGTTAGTCAGAAATTATTTAATAAATAACAAAATAAATTTATTTTTAATTTAATAAGAAATTATTTAAGAAATAGCATTATTTATCAGAAACCATCTGGTGCATTAATTACTCCACTAGCATAAATCTACGAAAGAGTACAAACTTCTTTTTGTTTACAAGCAAGCGGTCAAATATTTATGAAAATCGCTCGTGAAGGTTAACACAACATTTTTATCTGATCAATTTAATGTTTAACGTTCAGGCAATGAAGAGTTTGCCGATATTAATATCAACCATATACATATATTTGGAAATCTTAACTCATTTTGCCGTTTTTAAATCCGATTTCGTTCGTTGCAACGCAGCAACAAATCCTGAAAACATTAATGACATATATCGTCAAAACGTTACGGGTAACAACATACATTTGTTGATCATTAACAATATATAAAGATCACTTTGATCACACTGCGTTTATCACAAAAATAAAAAAATCGCTGAATCGTTTTGTAAAAATATTTGAACAACTGCTATATTCTGAGGATAGTTCAATAAATTGTGTAAATTCAATTGATTATTTGGAAGATTTACTGATATAAAACACTAAATAATCATAAAATCATTAAAAACGTGTGGTTTCAAAATTTTCAAATTTTATTTAACTATTTTTTCCTTTAAAAGAATATCAAAGATATATCACTTTACCACAAAGGTCAATTTTTTTAACCACTTTCAAATTGCTGTCACCAACGAGATCACAACGAAACTCATTCGCGTTGCAGTAGTTAAAACCTAAATGAACATCAACTTTCAAAATATTTGCAAAGTGATCAAATAAAACAATTTTTTTAATGCTTATCCTAATCAACTATAAAACATTTTTGAAAAATCGAGATTGGTTGATTTAATTAAATATAACTTCAAATAATATAATAATATTTTTATTTAATATTATATATCACAAGGCAGCCGAAACGACTGATTGTAGTTCACCCTACTGATGAGTGCTGCCGGCTAACATCAGCGCGTCTAGGAGTGATAAGGAAGTCTGCTCTACTCGTAATCGAACTCAGATTTTGGCAACATCTACGATTAGTAAACTGAAGCTTATTGGATCCCGGAGCACAGTATAACACATCATATTATCAAATTATATACATATATATTATAGAGTCTGCATAAGATTAAACAGTTCGCTAAATTGATACGTAAAATGTGTTTATTCCTTTGTTTTTATTCCTATGTATCGGCCCAATACATTTCTCGGTACTTTCAGCTAGGAGATTGTCGATTATCCAAATATACAAAACGCCCATTAATATGGCATGCATTAATACATGGATTTTCAAGATAAAAGTTTTGGTGATCACGAATTACATTCATACACAAAAAATTTAACACATTTATTTTTTTTGTCTGAATCGTTCTTCATGTTTTCGAGTGTTCCTATTTAAAAAAGCTATCGTTGGCTGAAGTTGACAACCTAATTCTACGAATCATAAAGGTATACAATTTTTTATTCAGTATTATTTCTCTTTGCTCTATCCTATAGGCATTGTGATAATAAATTATCTTCAGAACTACCTAATATTATTATATTTACTTCTGCAAATTAGCATTGCAAATTAAGATGATATACAGTTCTTATAATCGTGTTATCTATTAATCTATTTAGATTTTCAATTGACAAAATTTTAAATTTACTTACCAGATAAGCTTCAAATTATATTTATCGACTTTAATTGTAAAAATTTTGTTCACCTCATTTATTTTAATTTCTTTTAAGAAATTAAAATATTTAAATGAATATTTTAATTTTAATAAATTAAAATATTAAATTCGATAAATGTACATTAATTTAAATTATTATTTTTAATTACAAATTTAGATTTAATATAAATTATTAATAATAATTTATAATATATATTATATATTATTAATGCTTCCATAATATATAATATCAAGTCAATTTAAAAATTAATAATATACATGCTAAGCGATTTTGATTTACTATAGATTCAATTGTATTGATACTACTTAAAAAACATCAAACATTCTTACCTGCTAATAACATAAATAGTGTTATCCAGTATCTAATCATGGCTGAATTTTATAAAAGAAATAGAAAATCTGTTTCCAGTTTTGAAGTAATCTTGCATATTTATAAGGAAACAAATTTCTATGATCTGGTACATTTGCGAATTGTCTATTTCGGGAATCATTAAATAGCTATGTGTGAAACATTTAGAAAATTATAATGCTTCATTTGACGTTGAAATTCACTGCGTACCGAAATTTTGCCAAACCACAACAATTAGGACTACATTAAGGTATATAATACATTCTTATAATTCAAATAGTTGTAATGTTATGATTTTTAGATAATGTTTCAACGTTCTGAATTTTTGTTACAAATTGGAAGTCTATGTAATACATTTCAAGAATAAACTTTGATTCTTGTGAGTCTGAAATACAGAAACGTAAAACTATCAGCCATTAAAAATATAAAGCAGCGAATTACTTTCAAACTAGTGACGAGAATTACATGGGAAATTGTAATATATTGAAGAGAAAATTTAATAAATTTAAAACTACATAGAATGAATGTTATGAGCTAAAATTTAATTTCAGAAACGGCAAATGTAAATGACGACTACAATAGTCATTTACGATAGAATTTAAAAAATCTTAGCAGTACATTTTCTAAGTAAAAATACGGTATCAAAGATCCGAATGTCTACTGCGTAAGCAAGAACATACACGTCTAACTCAGATATTTCAATTTGAAATTACAGAACCGCGCTCGACTACCTTTCTTAATAATTCACAAAGAAGGTCTACCACTTGTAACGTGATCTTATTGGAAATCAAATTCCACCAAAATATGTTCAGAATATTTCACGAGAACAATGCCCCCGGAATGAACTCACTTTTACTCACTGAGTTTTATTAAAACAACTCGATTATTACGAAACACGATTATGTAGCGAAGAAGCCACATTCAGGCAGCTTGAATCGAAATATGTTCAGTCACTATCCAAATTGCATGACCGTAAGAAAAAGTAGGTAAAATTGTCGATCAGTACTTTTCCATATCTGATTTCTCTGCACAATGTAACATTGTAAGTGCTGATCCGATCCGTTTATTTGTACCTACTTTTGTTAGTGCTTGATCTTCGACTTATCAGTCAAGATCACATCCCTCATTCGATTAACTGTGTAACTCTCGATCAGCTCTTCAAAACGCGCAGATCAAATGTTTTTTCTTTCAAATGTTTTTCGATTATCGATCATATTATCAATTCTAAGAATTTTGTTCTAAGCCTTAGTAAAGTAATGCCCTTTTAATTGAAACACAATATTGATCACATTTATTAAGAATATGAACCAGCAGCCTGATGTTTACTCGATAGAAAACTTATGCATTATGAAATCGATCATTATGAATAATTTTAATATATACAATGACTTCGAATATTGATATTTGATGTTTTGTTATTAATTTTGCATGTCTTACTTTTTGAATACAAGAAACTTTCATTGGACTTTTAACTTTTAATTAAAAATATCAATTTCTTTCTTTAAATTTTTATAAATTTACAGAAACGAAAGAAGTGAGTAAAACGGTTATATTTGAAAAATGTTACAATATTTCGATAGCTCACATAATCAACAACAACAATTTCTTGACAAGAAAAAAAAACAAATAATATTAAACGAGATTTTTCCTGTCAACCACTGGTCCGGGTGTCGGGTCGTGGAGGCAGTGCACGAACCAAACTACTTCAGACATCGCGATCCTGAGTGACAGACCAGTGTTCGCTTTCAGATAGCCCAAAGCGGTCTTTAGCTACTTTCGAGATTTAATCTTTCCACCGGTATTGGGGTGCACTATTTATAGAGTCCGGCCTAGAAAACCCTCCGAGGAAGGTCATTCCTAGACTTTTTGGGAACGTGTATTAGCTCCCTCTACTGACTTTCTTCGATGTGGAGATGAAGCGACTTTACTCCGAATCCATCCCGGATAACCGAATTCCTAACCTTATATATAAGGCTAAGAACACCGGCAACACCTAGAAGGAACCTCATTTCGATCGCCTGTATCCGGGATATTATCCTTTCGGTCCTTACCCAAAGCTCATGACCATGAGTTAAGATAAGAATGAAGACTGCGTGGTAAACCGAAAGCTTTGTCCGAACACTCAACTCCCGCTTCACCACGAAAGACCTGTGCAAAGAACACATTGCTGCGTTAGCTGCACATAATCATTATATTTATTTTAATTCTCAGGATTTTTTAAGAAAAAAGGTTTGAGAGTTAAAATGCATTTAATGATAGCAGGAGATTTCGAAATATAATGACCTTTCTGGAATAAAATATATATACGTTTGAGCAGAATTACTTTGTTCCATTTCGTATTCATTGTTATCCAAAGAATATGCAAGATAATATTATATTTCAATTCTTATGTATATTATATCATATATCATATTTAATATTTTTAAATACTTCAGGTAATAATTATTATTTTTCAAATACCAAAAATAATTTATACATTATTAAATTTTTCGTATAGATCAGATGTTGAATATAAGAATTTTTTATGATCCTCAATGCAATTACGTAATTTTAAAATTTAAAATATTAGAAATTAAATTTGATTAAAAATCATTACATACGTTAAAACAATTTGCCTTAAAACAATTTGTTAATTTTTAAATTAAACGATTTGTCATAATCATCCAAAGTATTCAAGTAAATATTACTAAATTTAAAAATACAGGAGTTAAATAAAAAGTGATTAAAAATCTTTTTCATCGAGATCAAATTTAGATTTTAAAAATGAGCTTTGGAAAATAATTTACCATGAAGCTTCTTCGCAAGGGGATGTAAATTTTTGCTTGTAAATATCAAGTTTGTGATTTTTTAAAATTTGTTTAATAAAAATTAAACAAATTTAAAGAAATTTTAGAAAAACTACTTAAAAAACTAACTGATTATTTTTAAATTGTTGATAATGATCCATTGTTTATAAAGAATTATTGGAGCTGGATCAATGAAAGAAGGAAAATTATATTTGATATTTCGCAAATCTCTTTTAGCATCTACAGCAAATTACAATTGGAATTTTCTGATGATGCTAACAGAGGTTAGCGAATATCAAATAAAATGTATCTTCTTTCATTGATCCAGCTCCAATAATTCTTTAATAACAGATTACATTATACAATTAAGTTTATAAAATGTATAATTAAAACGTTTGAAACAAATAAAATACAACAATATTTTATTTAAGTTAACATTTAAAAAAACTGAAGTATCTAATAGAAAACAGAGAGAAAGAAAACAGAAAAATACACATTTGATATCGATATATAGCCTTTATATATAGAAAACAAACACTTTGTTTCTTCTTTAACAGCAACCCGCGCGCACAGTGTTTTGGGTATAAAATAAGGGAAAATTACAAAGAACGTTCTATATAGCAAGAAGAAAAATCTACATTGGGCACAACCATTTATGTGTGGTTAGAGTGTTACTTCGAACACGTGATCATCTTGGCAGCTTATTCGTATATAGGGATTGGATATAGAGAGTTATTTGACAATTTGTGATACATTGATATTGAATCAGCTTCGAATATTTCTCGGTTGCGTACGGGAGCAACGATAATATGAGAACCTTTACGAAGAAGAACGGATTCGGTTTTCGGAAATGCTCTAATCTCATCAGCTGTGGCTACATCGAATTTTGAGTGATAGTAATCCATGTGCATCTGGAAAATTGGATCATTCTGAAGTAGTTGAATAAGCGATTGGCAGTGTGAGTTATCATACGATGTGTTGGATACTAACATTGTGGGTGATCTGGATGCACGACCACGAACTTTCGACAATTCCCAATCAGTTAGCAATTTAGTATTGTAAAGCACATCGTTAAAATAGAAATATTCACGGGAACAATCAAAGTTATAGTTTGACATTCTACAGTTCTTCATTGGTCTGCGGTTTGTTAGTTCAAAATTATTATCCATCGGCATTGAATCATTTGGTGGAGATATCGGTAATTCGGGGTAATTTACCGCTTGAGCAGAATTACTTTGATGCATCATTGTTCCAGCCGATGGATTTGTTGGATTTGACTGTAATTTGTTAATAGTATGTGATAAATCTTTCGAATTATTATTAGCCAAAGAATATACTAGAGAATTGTCGGATAAACAAGAATGATTTACTTGATTAGAACCGGTAATTGAGCGAGAGTAGTTGTGATTAGAAATCATAGGATAGTAAGAAGGTTTGTAAAGATCTGATGAATATGTCACATTATGTTTTGGTTGATAAAGCGTTTGCGGTGGCGATCTAATAATCTTAGAGTAATTGAATCTTTGCTTCTCTCTTCTACCCGAACAAAATGCTTTGACTGGAGCTTTATCTGTAGTAAATATATTTACTATTGGAGCGTTTCGATCTCCAACCCTGACTGACACAGATCCAGGGTCAATCCACACAGTAAATTCATGAGAAATAATGGATAGAAATGCGTCTATATTTAGCTTTGCGAGCTCAAAAATAGCAGCGAATGCAGGATCTACATGCTTCTGTGGAAGAATTTGAATTGATCTATATCCACTAGCCCTTTCAGTATTCTCTGGAAACCAGTACAAGTTATATCGATCTTCGAAGAATTCAGTAAAGAAGACAGAGAAGCACTTAATATCATCATCTGAATAACCAGCATCTTTAAGATATAAAGCAATATAGTTTGCAGCCTCAGTTATTTCCTTTTTCATCTAAGTTACGAAATTAAGAAATTTAATTGAGAAAAATTAATTTTTAGCAAAAAGAAGGGTTTACAGCATCAAAATTAATTACTGTGTATAATTGCAATTAATAAAAGTAATAAATTTTAATATTTTCTGTATTTTATAATATTTCTAAATTAGATACTTTTGAAATATTCTATAAATTCTATTGTATTATTCTAAGATAAATTAATATATGAAAATTCATAAATCAATATTTTCGTAACTAATAAAGATAAATTAATAGATGAATTTGTATGTAAAATTAATATATTTAATAAAATATTAAATATAAATATTAAATATAATAAAATATTAAATATAATAAAATATTAATATAAATATTAAATATTAATATATTTCACTATATCGATGGTTTATTGGCTCACTGGAATACAGCCACTCAGAATCAACAGGCTACAACGAACTTTTATAAATAATTATTTAAAGAGCTTTAAAATAAAATCTATATAATGAGCATTTAAAATTATTATTTAGAAAATTTCAAATGTTATGAATTTTTAGGTAATTATAAAGTTTGTTTTGAAATAACGACTAAAGAATATTTATTAATTATTCTACATTATATTTTTCAATAAAAAGAAATTAAGAAAATTAATAGAAAAAATATTAAATTTTATAAATATTAATATTTTATTGTAAAGAAATTAATCAAATAAAGAGAAATTACACACTATTATGACGATGGTCACTTAGAATTCTACAATTCTTTTCTGGATTATGGAAAAGTTCAAAATCACCTTTATCCGAAAAGTGCTATAATTTGTTTCCTATACAGGCAGTTAATAGAACTGATCAATAGAACAGTTCATGCAAAATATGGATCATTATTTAGATCCACTTCCACTTTCCTAAAAAGATTCAATCATTTGATTGCTACATGTCGTCTATAGCACTTTCTTCCTGAAAGAAACAATGTATTTATGGAGTCATCAATCGCAAATAAATGTATATATAACAGTACATTTTCGTATTATTTTGGACAATGTTACTTGAATGAGTGTACAACGGAGCATAGAAAAGGATTAACTGATCTTGATTGAACAGTTCAAGATCTTTGCGGCAATTTAAAACTTGCGGGTAAAACTGTTTTACTTCTAGCAGAACATTTTCGTAAACATTGACAGTCATCCCGTAAAAACCATGACCAATGAAATCACAGCCCGCTAGATTTCATTCATTTAATGTTTCATTTTTTCTAACATTTTATGCCTCGCTTCCATAATCAAAAACAAAACATACAATTTGTTCATTCAATTTGTATGAGCATATTAAAAATTGAAATTTTCAAATTTAAAATTTATATTAAATACCGGAGAGTCATGTTTCTCTTACTTCGATCATTATTATTGAATCGTTAGAGAAAGGCAGTAAAGTAATGCATTTTAGGGTATAATATAAAAATAAATTACGGTGTTTGATCTTGCTCGAAAATTCCAAATATGAAAATGGATCAACATCAATTATTTAATAAATAAATTTAATGTCTGCATTTGCAGTTTGTAAGGAATTGGTAGAAAAATTTCATTGTGAAAGTATTTTAAATTTATATTATGATATCAATTTACATAGCAAAGAAACAATGATTATGCATGTCGTTAAGTAAAAATGTAGATTGTAGTGAATGATATCTAGTGGGCTTTCAATTAGGTTTTGAGTTCATCTGTCATGATTTTTTTCGAAACAGTAAACTACAAAATAAAGACGAAACAAAACTACAAAGCTGGAAGAAATTGCATATTTATGAGATCACATCAAATTTGCTAGTCTATAGGAGGACATTAAGAAAATGATGGAAGGGTTAACAATTTTGAACGGCGATATATTGTATCGATTTAGTAAACTATCACTCAAAATTACGTAATTTAGGAATGAAAGGAAACAATAAAGAGAAAATATTTTGATAGCAATTGCTCTCAAAAAGTGATGCAGGAAAACATCATATAATATGATGTATATAATTTAATAATTTTAACGATTTTTATTGATGAAATCTGGTAGGCAATTAAACTAGCAGTTTGAATATGAAATGTATATGTTTGTTGAAAAGCTGATTTGCATCAATATATCACATATCAACATCTAAATATATGCTACCTAAATGTATTCATTGATATTCATCAAGTGCACTTTAATAACAAAGGCTTTTGTCTCGTAGCTTTTCTATATAATATAATCGAAATTATTTAAACTTTAATCAAATGATCGTGTTGAATAAACTATAAAAACAAAAAGATTCGAAGAATTCACCAAAGCAATAACAGAACGTTGTAAACTTTTAATTCTTAATGTTTTCCATTTCATGCAAAACAGTATTGGTATGAATCAGGAATACAGCTACCAGGATAATCACTAAACTTTACGTATTAAAAGTTAAAATAAGATTCCAAACAAACTAGTAATAAACATATGAGCAAAGTTCGAGCGCATTTCGGTCGCACACCTTGGTTCTATTTAATTTATGAAAACAAAACACCGACAACATTTACGCTCAATTTTCTTTTTGGCTTTAATTCGTTATCAAGCATGGGCTATTGCGATTAGTAAATCTTTTGCCTATTGCAGACTCATTTATCCGATGGAAAACTGGATAACGAAATCCCCAATAAGCAAAAATACTCTCTGAAGAGTTGTATAACTAAAAATCGTTCTTCAACATACAGCGATTTTTTATCTCAGTGGATGTATTCGAATGCCTTCACATTCACTCTAATGTAAACTTTTCCGTTTGTAAAAGGGATATGTAAGAGTACATCTGGAACGTGATATTGCAAGATGCTTTCTTTCATCTTCTTGAAAAATAAGGTCACGATATAAATAGAGCACATTTGTCGACGAAATGTAGTTGAAAAAAGCATGTAACATCTAGGTAAACAACAAAAAGAACGTCCTCGCCGTAAAAATCATCTTCATGTTTTTACACAGAGAGAACAGTGTATGATAGTGCTTGCCTGCACTATCGAAGAGCAACTAATAAATGTCGTTTAACCTGTCACTAACTACAATTCCAAAATGCAAAGCACGAGTAGTTAAAATCGTAGCAGCAACTTAATTGTTCGTAATAAAAAGATTTAATAATCACAAATATTAAATTATGGCTTAGCGAGTTATTCGTTCACTAAAGCAGGGAATCTTCTGACCAGCTAAGACGAAAAATTGACATCATAGAATTTAAAGATTTTTGATAAAATTTAGTGGCGCGCACTTATACAGAAAATGACCATAATTAATATTAATAATTAATATTATTAATATTAATTATTGATTTTTTATTTTCCAAACAAAATTTGTTTAATTTTTAAAACATCAGAATATCATTCGAGTTTATGTTACAGAACGATCCCGTTCTACGAAAAAATCGTTCATCTCTAAATTAAACTTTCTTAATTTCATCGAACAAACAATTATTTTCGTGCCATTTTTAACCTGTGTAATAGTCTTGAAGTTTAGTGACCTAAAAACGTTTAAACTACAACTAGCAGCTATGTTTAGAAGTGACATAAAATCGAATATGGCGCCATACTAAGTACTAGTTAAAAATGAAATAATTAAATAATGAAAAAGAATTGAATTTCTGATACAGAAGTTAAGCTACAAAAAAAGATATATTAAAGCTACAAAAATCATCGCTTGAAGCAATATTTAACTTCGAAAATACTATCATTTGTAAGTATTCAGAATGAAGACGAATTAAAAGGACATTATATAAAACGGTTTACATATTTAAACGTCTACAATAATTTAAATTCTATAATTAAAATAAATTTAATATATTTTAATATAGAAACTTGATATTAATATATAATGAATTAATATATTAATTTTACAGCAGCGTAAATATAATGATAAATAAATTTATAAATTATTAATCAACAAATTCAATTTTATAAATGCATTAATAATGTAAATGACAATAACTAAAGTAATAATTTGGAGACAAATTAAATATTCATTACAAACTTACAATAAAATTTTCGATGACACATGTCATCATCCGGTTAAATATCATGTTATTTTTCAGTGTCACGTATTTTCAAAAACGCACTTTATATAAAATTTAATGTCTATCATTTGTAATCAAAATTTCTTGTATGAATATTCTTAATTATATATTTATATTATCTAATTTTTAGTTGTAATTTACTTTTAATAATATGAGCTTATTAAGGTAAAAATATTATATACAATATTATATATGTGAAAATATAACAATATTTTGAAATTAAAATATCAGTAACATTTTACATAATCTAAATAATTAAATAATTATATAATTATATAATCTAAATAGATTGTATAAAATGTCACTGATATTTTAATTTCAAAATATTGTTATATTTTCACATATATAATATTGTATATAATATTTTTACCTTAATAAGCTCATATTATTAAAAGTAAATTACAACTACAAATTAGATAATATAAATATATAATTAAGAATATTTATAATAAAGGAATTAAGAAAAAGAAAAATTAATCATTTTTACATGCTATAAAATAATGAATTTGTCTTAGAAAATGAGATTTATTATTAGTTTATACATTTGGCTGAGTTGATGTATTGGCTCTCATGAAGAGAGCCAAAACCATTATAATACTGTTACGATCTTCTTGTGAATACATTAATATTAAACTTACAATGTATATGATGAGTACAAAAAGAAAATTTTAATTTATTAAATTATCAATTCATTTTAAATATTAGAATAGTAAAATAATATACGTTAATTCATATTAAATTAGAATAAGATAAGTAGAAATAGTAAGCATTTTCGCTTAACTTCAGTTTTACGAGTAAGTAAACGCTTTTCTGTTTCTAAAATAGTAAAAAAAATGTCATTAGAAAAATTTACGTCGTCTGTGACATCAAAAATGTAAAAACTACTCAGCGATGAAATTCTTAGGAAAGCATATCATTTCGGCATATCAAAATAATCAGCATCAATTTAGTCGATACATACCTGCAATTTAATAAATTTTCTTCTGAAATTTAATTTTAGAATTTACTTTTCGATTGAAAATTAATGAATAATGTTTCAAATAGTCGATGCAAAAGTAGCATGCATTTATGCATTTATATACATTCTGAGAAAATTTGTATTATGCAATGCGCATACAAGTTTGATCAAATGTATGTGTAATTTGAGTAGGGATCGTGTGTGTAGGAATAATAAGCATAAGCACAGAGAAAAGCTCAAACTACAAACGAGATATGCGCAATATAGAAACGATTTTGATGCGTGTTGACCCGACCTGCAGTCTAATCAAGAATAATGGAAGCCACTGGAATTGTACATGCTCCAAATATAATGTTCGTTACGAATTTAACAAAACAACGTTCATCAAATGTAGTTGATGCATATGTCGTTATAAATAAACGATTTAAATGGGTTATAAAGTTTGCAAAATGCTGAGTACTCCCTAATGAAAATAAGTAAGAGACTAAACTGCAAAAGTTATATTAATTGAGTTGAAGATAGATGACAAAGCATATCATTAACTCAATTAATCTTTGAAAGATTATGGAGCATCGCTAATGTTCATTGCATAACTTGTCGACACGAAACAAAACTAATGATTATATGTAAACTATTGTAGTAAAATATAAACTATTCTAGATAGAATTATCGAAAATAGTTTAAAAAATTCAAGTAATATTATTCGCCGCGAAAAACAAACGCTGGAAAATAGTACCTTTTGGAAATTATTAATGATATTTTTATTTGATATATTATTGATATAGAATATAATATTATTATATCCTATAATGATATTTTTGGAAAATCTATAATGAAAATTAGCAGGTGACTCAGATACCCATGCACACAAAGAACTAATTTAAAACTTATCAATCGCCACATAGCAGCAAATTATATTAAAATTAATATATTTTTAAATTAATTACAAAGAAATTATGATAACTCATTTAAGTTTGGATTTCTTGAAGAGTAAAAAAGCAAAGCCTATCGAAATAAAAAAATATTATCTTAAGAATAACTTATTCTTTATTCTTGCTCCCTTTCAATAAACAAAAGCTTTTACATGATGAAACGGAAAGAAAGTATTACCCGTTACATAAAAAATAAAAATACTACATGAAATTTCAAATAACATGCAGAAAATATTATATGAAATTAAAACTGTCAAATAGACCTTTAAAATAAATCGAGCAGAGAGAATATATAATTAATAATTATATAGTATTATAATGATATTTTTCTAATTATTAATGATTTGTTTACTTATTATATTATCTATATGGAATAATTTTATTCAGAAAAATCAGAACACAAATCACAACATTAATTGTTGATATATTAATGTTCTAACATATAATAAATAGTGTGAAGTCATAGGCCATTCTTTAAATAGTAATCACAAAATAGATTTTGACAGAAGTAAAATAATTGCCGTTGAAAGTAATACTTCCTGTTTTTATTATTTTAAGCTTATGGAAGGAAAATCCGAAAAAAACGGTATCTCATCCTTATAAATAATAGTTTAAATATATTATATATGATAGTGTAAATATCATCTCGTGAATAAAATAATTATATCTATAATTATTATTCAATAATAATTAAATAACTTAATAGAACAATAAATTTATAAAAAAAATACTAAAATAATTCAATAAATTAACTGTGCAATTGTTAGCAATTCACTTATATTAACTCAATCAATCATTACGATTTCCATTGTTTCCGAAAAATGAAATTAGAAGGGAAGAATTATTATTCAAAAATAATAAGTTTGGAGTATGGCACAAGTAGAAACTGCAAATTACATTCTGAGACTTTTAGTCTAAACTTTGCTTAAAAAGTAATTTCACAAAATAATTTAATTATTGAATAGCATACGTTTAACGTTCGACCAGATCACCGGATATTAGTAGACAGATGAGACGGAAACAATAGTTTGACGCTTTTAACTTTATATTATTATTATTTGCGAATTTTGATACTTGTAATCTAAAATTCAGATTAATATCAAATTACACAATTAGACTGAAATTGATGTTTTATTTAAAATTGTTGCACTTGCCGATAAAATACAGATTTAAATGTGCCTATCAAATGCGAGTTTTTTAGCGGTTTTAAAGGCAACAAATAACTTAAAAAATGTGGAAAGAATCTGAGTAAAGAGATACGCAAGTTAACCAGTGCAGATGGTAGAAAAGATGTGCTTAGAATGAGCAGTTTATCGGAATTTAGTCACATTTATTTGCTTACGCTATTCTTAATAACACTTGCATACCAAGGAGTTGAATCATTTAAAAAATAATAATGAATCATTTCAAAAAGTCAACTGCAAAGAAAACTGCTTTACTAGGGTGATAAATAATTGAAACAGTATTTTTAGGTAAATTTTTATTACAAGGAAACAGAAATAAAAATAATGCAATTTTACTTAAATTTTTTATATAAACTGATTTATAGAATACTTGAGAATAGAATATTTACACTAACATCAGCTATATTGATTCAGTTTTAATGGCTACAGCTTATATTAAGAGAATTTCCACTTATATCAATTTAAAATTTGATGCTACAAATTTTTGAGCCGAACATCTAAAAATTTTATTTAGCAAATATCGTAGTAACGAAATAACGAAAATATCAAAATAATATCAAAATTTATTAAATAATATTATATTAAACAATAATATATGCTATTATAATATTTATATTTAGAGGTTTAAAACAAATCGACAAGGATAGAATATATAATTAATAATGAATGGAGACTGGGGAAATCCACCGTATACAGGAGAACCACTATAGAGGATATCTAACAAGCATACGAATCGCAATCAATCAATACAAGAGACTGATGGCACAGATTTCGCTACTTTAAACTTGTATAGACGCAATTAAATGATGAGTCCGACGGAAATGAATTCTGAAGACATACAGATGAATCTCAAATTATACATAATTTGATATTAATTCGATCACACATTATACATTCTCTGAAACTTCAGAACATGCGACAAGGGAATCCACACTTTTAACGCAATTCGATGAAATGCAAGCATCATAGATTGTCGGATCATGTCAATGTCATTTTGCGCCGACGAGGGACAGAGAGCGAATGTACACTATCCATACCGGTATCAATGTCAGCGGGCGTAACTAGCGTATCTCCGACCTTATCAAACGACGATGGTCCTGATTGTCTTGACCTCGAATACGATGGCAGCAAACAAGGACAGCTTTTCGAGCAACCCGAGGACCCCACGGACGATGTCCAAAGCAAGAAGACATAACATTTGGATGTTTTTTATTTTATTTCTGCATTCTTCTTCATTCATAACAAATGACTTTAAAAAATATATTTGTAAGTCGAATTGGATGTACTTAAAGTGTATTAGAGGGGAACTTATAGAATTCATCATATTCTCAATTGTACGGTTAGTCTAACAATTTTAATCCAGTTCTCTACTACTAAAATACAGGTATCTTTAGAAGTGATATCAATTGACAGAAGAATTAACAAATCTATCTATAATGTAAATACTGAGTATTTATGTATAAAACTGATTGCCAATACTGATTTGTAAATTATGTATTTATGCCTGGTACCTATGTAAAGATGTACAATGATCTACCTGACATCCGTCTCTTTCAAAATCAGGAACTCACTGTTGAACTTGCAAATCAGTGTAAACAGACAGATGCCAAAAATATTCCGTTAAAATATCAAGAGTCTATAAGTTATTTACCGTTTAAATTTAAACGTCTAGTTAAAAACGTTATGTTTCTTACAACGCCTATAAATGAAGCCCAAGGTTATACCCGCTTGTAGTTATGGGTATTCATTTTGCATACCATGCGTTTCACATGGTCAATCGTATGCAACATGTATACAAGAGTAGATACTTGAAATAATTTGTACATTTTAGCTTCTCATGATAAATATCAAATATCGCGCATTGTATTGAATACGATTCCCAACTAATTCAGAATTTAAAAAAATGCCTCAACCGATTTTGTTACATCAAAATGCATCTATTCGAGACGCATCACATCGTTATTAATCTTTCTGTTGTTAGGTACTCTAGCTTAACTTCAATTTGAAACTTCCACTGATTGCATCAATGTGTTGTTAATTGGCCACTTCAATTTTAGATTCATAAACGATTTAACCTCTCTCTCTATCTAGACGAATAAAAAGAACGAAAATCATTAAAAATGATGGATTATTGTAAGATAATTTTCTTTTTTCATATTATTTGATGACATTTAGTAGGCTTGATCATGAAAATTGTAAAACCAAAGCATGTAATGAACTATCTCAAGATATAATACACTATCTTGTGCATGATAGTAACACGACAATAATTACGTAATTACTAATACTTACGAGACAATAATTACTTAGATAATTACTAACATAAGTGAGTCCTGATATTAAAATCACAGGATATAGAAATACACTATAATATAGATTATATCCTATAATCCGTTATAAAATATTATAAAATATGATATTAATAAGTTTAAAATTAAACTGATTTCTGAAAATCAGTTGAAGCCGTAAATGTATATGTGTAACAGATAGACCAGATATGTTGGATACAACGATTACGTTTACAGATATGTTGACATTAAAAGGCTCAAACACACATGATTGACTCAAGTCGAGAGTAGCAAAAATGACAATATTTGTCGTTCTATAACATGCAGAAATGACCTATGAGTTTATCTTTGACAACATGGCAGTATAAACAACGGAAGTGTTCGACGGAAGTGGCAAGGTGATGATGGAGATTGATCACATTATGAAGGAGTTAGCATGTGACGGCTTCGATATGTTACGAATAAAGCAGCACGTAGAACTGATAGCACAACAAGGATATTACAGGTAATGCTTGATAATGTATTGAATTAATAAAGTTTTTCGTAACGATAATGTAAATGCGATTTAAATAGATTTGTAAAATTTGGTAAAAATATAATTGCTTCACTAGACATTCAAATACATATATTAAGAGCAAATGAAACGCATCAAGAGCAAATTTATTGAGTTTTGACTAAAGCCCAATGTTCCCAATAATTTCGCTGTATAAAGTTATACAATAGAACTAAGATTTTTTAAAATTATTTCAAAACAATTAACTGGGTATATGCGGCTATTTGTAAATGCAAATATTTTAACATTTCCTGTAATTCAAAATTTTTATAACTGAAAATTCAAAATGCAAAATGATGTAACTTGTGAAAAGAATAGGTTTCTATTACAGATTAATGTTACCACTACTACAAGTGGTAACAATTGAAACTTTGTGCGAAGTTTCAATTGTCATTAGTTGCGTAAGTTTCATTAACGCTATTTGGCTTCAGTGAGAATACGGGTCTAATGAACAAATAATTATCGATAACGCAGGGTATATCCCTTCTAGTGGAATGACGCCACCGAATCGAATTACTCAACGCGTAAATAGAAATTTTTGCAAATGTCGATAGTGACCAGGAAATTAAAGACTTTTGGTTTTTATAGAAAACTTGTATATGTTGTTAATTTCGTTGAAAAAGATCAATTATCAAAAATGCGATTTATAACGTCTTTGCTTTAACATGCAATAGTAAAATTTTCAATCAACGTTCTGTTTACAACTTTAAAAATAATAATATTTGAAGAAATATTTTACGAGTTTCTCTAGAAAGGAATGCAAGCGTTAATGCCATGTGAATGTCATTCTCATACATCCACAGCATTTTAATTTAAGTGTTTCATATAACGTACAGACTAACTGCGATCAATTCTTGCTTTGATAATAGCGGCTAATTTCAATTATAAAAAAATTTCAATTTGTAAATGTGAGATTTAATCTCTCAAATTTGTCTATTAAATATAATTCATCAGGTGTCTATTTCCTAAAAGCGATGGCACCAACAATCGCTGTTCGAAGTATCTCGTAAAAATGACTAAATAAAATTTTCTATTTTTAATATTTTGAAAATAAAATAATCCATATTATTTTAATGTAAAATACAAATTGTTTTGTCTTGACTCACATTTAAAATCTCATTAGTACAACACATAAATCAGGTAATTTATAAGTTGTTACATTTTATAAATTTCAAATGTTTGTTTTACTTAATATAAATATTTAAAAAATATTTAAATAATTTATTTTAAAATTAATAAATTTTAGTTATTCAATAATTTTCAATTCAAATTGCCAAAAATGATTTATTTTTTAATTTTAAAGCAATTTATATTTTGAATTAAAGTTTGTAAAATTGTATGAAAATTGTTAAAAAGATTCAATTGTTAAATTGATTCAATTATTGCAAACAAATTGCCAAAAATGATTTATTTTTTAATTTTAAAGCAATTTATATTTTGAATTAAAGTTTGTAAAATTGTATGAAAATTGTTAAAAAGATTCAATTGTTAAATTGATTCAATTATTGCAAACAAATTGCCAAAAATGATTTATTTTTTAATTTTAAAGCAATTTATATTTTGAATTAAAGTTTGTAAAATTGTATGAAAATTGTTAAAAAGATTCAATTGTTAAATTGATTCAATTATTGCAAACAAATTGCCAAAAATGATTTATTTTTTAATTTTAAAGCAATTTATATTTTGAATTAAAGTTTGTAAAATTGTATGAAAATTGTTAAAAAGATTCAATTGTTAAATTGATTCAATTATTGCAAACAAATTGCCAAAAATGATTTATTTTTTAATTTTAAAGCAATTTATATTTTGAATTAAAGTTTGTAAAATTGTATGAAAATTGTTAAAAAGATTCAATTGTTAAATTGATTCAATTATTGCAAACAAATTGCCAAAAATGATTTATTTTTTAATTTTAAAGCAATTTATATTTTGAATTAAAGTTTGTAAAATTGTATGAAAATTGTTAAAAAGATTCAATTGTTAAATTGATTCAATTATTGCAAACAAATTGCCAAAAATGATTTATTTTTTAATTTTAAAGCAATTTATATTTTGAATTAAAGTTTGTAAAATTGTATGAAAATTGTTAAAAAGATTCAATTGTTAAATTGATTCAATTATTGCAAACAAATTGCCAAAAATGATTTATTTTTTAATTTTAAAGCAATTTATATTTTGAATTAAAGTTTGTAAAATTGTATGAAAATTGTTAAAAAGATTCAATTGTTAAATTGATTCAATTATTGCAAACAAATTGCCAAAAATGATTTATTTTTTAATTTTAAAGCAATTTATATTTTGAATTAAAGTTTGTAAAATTGTATGAAAATTGTTAAAAAGATTCAATTGTTAAATTGATTCAATTATTGCAAACAAATTGCCAAAAATGATTTATTTTTTAATTTTAAAGCAATTTATATTTTGAATTAAAGTTTGTAAAATTGTATGAAAATTGTTAAAAAGATTCAATTGTTAAATTGATTCAATTATTGCAAACAAATTGCCAAAAATGATTTATTTTTTAATTTTAAAGCAATTTATATTTTGAATTAAAGTTTGTAAAATTGTATGAAAATTGTTAAAAAGATTCAATTGTTAAATTGATTCAATTATTGCAAACAAATTGCCAAAAATGATTTATTTTTTAATTTTAAAGCAATTTATATTTTGAATTAAAGTTTGTAAAATTGTATGAAAATTGTTAAAAAGATTCAATTGTTAAATTGATTCAATTATTGCAAACAAATTGCCAAAAATGATTTATTTTTTAATTTTAAAGCAATTTATATTTTGAATTAAAGTTTGTAAAATTGTATGAAAATTGTTAAAAAGATTCAATTGTTAAATTGATTCAATTATTGCAAACAAATTGCCAAAAATGATTTATTTTTTAATTTTAAAGCAATTTATATTTTGAATTAAAGTTTGTAAAATTGTATGAAAATTGTTAAAAAGATTCAATTGTTAAATTGATTCAATTATTGCAAACAAATTGCCAAAAATGATTTATTTTTTAATTTTAAAGCAATTTATATTTTGAATTAAAGTTTGTAAAATTTTATGAAAATTGTTAAAAAGATTCAATTGTTAAATTGATTCAATTCTATTTTCACAAAATTATTGAACAAAACTTAATAAATATAATTCCACTTTTTACGAATATTTTAAGTTGATGTTTAATTTAGAATTAAACTCGTGAATTACAGAATATTAAAATTGTCGAGGAAGCCGTGAAATATAACACGCATGAATTCAATAGAAAGTTTAGAATTGAATTTAAAGATCAAATTCAATTGAATTTAAAATTAATTGTAAAATTGGATTAGCAAGAATTCAAATTATTCGAACAAGTACTGTTTAAAATTTTTTTACTTAAAAGAGTTATAAGAATATTGTTGGCCATTGCCATAAGCTTATTGGCAACAATGTGTTTTGAAACAAAATAAAGTCAAGCGTAGCATTTGAAGATATATTTTAGATTACTTGATTTCACATTTATATACTTTTGTTAATAAATTAATAGTTTTATTATTGAATTTAAATAATAATACCTGCAATTCGCTATTACAAGAAATGCATTTTTAACGTCTTATTTGAATTACAATAAAAAAATATTTTTGGCGATTTTTATACGAGTTTGGCAATTTGTTTTCAACAAATAATTGTATTGTTAGGATAAGCGTTTAACTTAAAATGCATATTAAATGGCAAAATTAACGCAAATATGAATGCATTTGAAAATAAGAATCCCAAAATGCTAATCATAATGTGTTGATTTCAAGCATTCCAACAAAATAAACGAAGATATCGTTAGAACAAGGCACAGAGACTGATATCGTAAGCCAATTTGATTTGATAATATAATAAAAAAAACCGACTAGAATTAAATGTACAATATAATAATTTTTAAATATTGACAAAAAGTTGCGAGCTGTTTTAATTTTCTGCGGAAGAGAGGTGTGATGTTGAAAATGCAATAATTAATATTTTATAATTTCTCAAATGAATTTATAACTGTCCAACAATTGGAAGTACAGTCAATAATTTTATTAACCCAATTGAAGTTTCACGCTCTTAAATGTTAATAAGATTCGTCCGTTATAAACAATATTGATATATTTTACCAATATATTTTACAGTTAATAAGTTCTTAACTAGAAGTTCAATCTCAAGGTAATACTAAAAAGAAGAATCCTTATCAATGGATTTAAATAGTTTGATATAATTTAAATAATTTGAGTGCCTATATCTTGGCAAAAGATCACAAGCAAATCTGTAGAATCTGTGGAAACGGAGGATAATAAATTTTTAAATCACTCAAATAGTGTGAAATTAATCAACGCTTGCAGATATAAATGTAGTAAATTTAAAAGATTCTTAGAATCGCATCTTTTTAAACAATATTTCAATGATTAAAAATTATAAAGCTTGATTGGGTATGTCATATGTCTTGATTGTAATTTGATAAACTGATCATTTGGTTGGGTAATTAAAAGCACATGTTTTTGAACATTTGTGTCATCGATCATTTAATAATATCAAAAACCGTAGGCTGAATGAATAATGCGTTTTATTTCCATAAAGATATAAGATACAACAATTCCTGTTGCGTAAATCACAACGTGATGATATATTTACAAACCGACAAAATCCTATTTAGTTACAAAAATAATTAGGTAGTGTTTTAATCATAAATATTTGCGTTTAACAGACAAATCAGTCAGACAAATCAAATAAATAAAAGCAAATAAATGTAATCGTTAAAATATAATTTTCTTGTGGATAATATAAGCTAATGAGATTATAAAACATATCTAAGATATGAAACCGAACAATTTATCCAGCCAAAGTCTTAATTGTCTAAAATGTGATCGGACACTTACTGGAAAATACCAACAAGACACTCTACAATTGAATTTCCCAGATTCTTGTTAAATCCTTACAAAATTACAATTATCAGATTGTAGTCTTTGATTAAGACGACAATTAATCCCACAACTAATCCCGACGTGGGGTGACTTTAGGAGCAGTGACTTATCTGTTACATATATTCTTAAGTCCTGGGATCCACTTCCGGCACCTCCAAATCCTCGCTCCACTATCTTCTCGGGTCTGCAGCTTATGACAGCCGATCGAAGAAGAGAAGTGGCCGTCACAATACTTTTAGTCTCACCATCCGATGTAGCCGGCATCAATATTAGTCGTAGAATTTTTTTACCCAAACGTAATCCGATCTCGTGTCCTAAAGACCTGGGGCATATTTCGATTCAAAATTCCCTCATCTCCATCTACGAAAAAACGATTGCTCATAGAATCTGCTGCCATTTGAGTAGGTGTAACTTAATCCCACCAAGTTTTCATGGGGTTGTCAAAGGGCGCTCGATCTATTAAGCAATTGATGAAGTGCATCAGTTTTGTCAAGATAACAATCATCAGCTTGATGTGGCTGTTTTCTAGACTTTTCTGCTGCATTTGACGCGTCTCCATTCCCTTCGTTATCTTCTATCTTAGGTCCCTGGTGCTGCCTGCGAGAATTGTTAACATGGTAGAGATATTGGGGTACACCAAGCGGTTCTATTATGAAGACCACCCTGATGCACGCCAGTTCTACCCTATTGCAGGTGTGCCTCAAGGATCCCCACTTTCTCCAGTCTTTATTTATTGCTGCATCCATTGAACTTTTCAAAATATTCAAGCGCGATCATCATCTAGTAGTATACGCTGATGATACCACATCACTGTTCTCTGGACGCAGGTGCAAGGATGTAGTCTCGGACATCTGCCGTTTCTTTTTAAGATTAAAAGATCAGTTGCCCACACCCAATCTTGTCCTTAACTCCGAAAAATCGCAGGTGGTCGTCTTTCATGGCGCCCTGCTACCGAAAAGTTTAAGAGATTAGCACTCTATGCACTCTCCTACATTTTGCAGCCTCAACCACTCCCCATCTTTATGAGTTGAGTAAAATATCTGGGGTTCACCGTTACGGTGAATTGGTCGGTGAAAGCTAACCTGGATAGACTTAAACGTAGCTTAAAAAGAGAGCTAGGTGGGCTCTGAAACGGGCCAAGTATATGTCATTGGATCGGAGATCCCAAGTGCGCCTTTGGGGGTATTTTGACTATCTCGGGATTAGTCGTCTTGTCAATGCGCCTTTGGGGTACTTGGGCTATCTCGGGATTAGTTTTCTCAAGAGGAGTCCCTCTGAGCAAAGACTAAGGTTTCTCAAGCTCCTCATCTCGAGAGTACCAACCAAAGTCCGCCTTAATTGGACTCTTAGAGTGTGAGAAACCTCGGATGGTTCGGTCAGAGGGCGGCGCGCTGGTGCTGCGGGGGCTCAGATCCCTCTGTACCTGAGGCCGTAAAGATAAGTTAGAAGATTTTAAAAGACATGTCTTGAACAGCTATTGTTTAAAGTGGTATTTTCTGCATGTTTTGTTTTTTGAATGTTTTCTATCAGTTATATAGTTATTAATATAACTCTTATTATTGATATGTACAGACGTAACAATCTACAAACGTTGTAAGCATTGTAGTGTTATAACGGAATCGAATGAGGAATTTCAGAAGTATTCAGAACTGTCGAAATAATTGAATCATTCAAAACTGAATGATTTAATTAAATAATAGTAATTTCTAAAAACGTGACATGATAGAATAATTAATCAACAGATGTATTTAAGGTAAATGTATCATATAGATACGGTATCTGAAGATGTATTTGAAATGAATATGCTATTTTTCTAAAAGAATTTTAATTTCCGAATTGAATACTATTAGATAAAAGATTAACCTCAATTATCAACCTCTTACAACTGATAAGAGGTTGATAGTATCTTTTTACAAGCAGCTGTGACGAATCAAAATAGTAACTCCTTTTATGTATAGTATTTATACATTCACAGAATAAGTCATGTGATGTGATCAAATATTGTTTGGATATTTCTACAAGGGTTTATTAAATAACCACTTCTTGTTGATAAATAAAAATGAAAAATGAGGAAGGGTGAAATATGTCTTAAGTGTTGAATGTTGACTGCGCTGATAGGACAACTATTCCCAAATTGTTTTATTTCGATGAAGTCTACAAGTATCATATCGTAATTATAACCAAATACTCGGTCCATAAGGTCGAGATTCCTATGTATTTAGCCTGTCTAATATAGCCGTTGGACAACAAATAATACAGTTACCGTTATTACATAGTGTTATAACTCAGTAAGACATAACAAGACAGGCCAAGACAAGGGAAATTTAGAACGAGGAGACGTCTAAGTGAGTTCTTACTTCAAGGGTGCACAAATTTGTTGAGCAAGCAAATCTCCAGGATTTTTAAAGAAATGCTTATTTATTAAAAATTTTTGTTGCTTAATAAATTGGAGTTTGATTCACGACTTTCAGACACAATGTCACTTATGGACTACTATTTTAGCACCGAAGTGATGGAGAACCTGGAAGCACTCATCAGTAGAATAAATAACTCACTAGTCATTTCTGTTAACCGAAACGACCAGAGGGTTCTTCATTCTACTAATAAGTGTTGCTGGGTTTACCAGGTTGTGTGAAATTGCAAGTCATAAAAGAAGGATTCTGTAGCTGACTTTTAATTCGAAAGTCACCTTGTATGACCTTGCAACTATTCAATAAATAAGCATCCATCAAATGATCACCAGTCCCGGTTTCAATCGATTTTCATGATCTCATACTACATAATCTATGATAAGCATGCCAGAGAATCTTGGACAATGCGGTTTTTATGATCATGATGGAAGGTTTCATATGTTGTGTGAAATCTGATATTCCTGGATTCGTAGCTTAGCGGTCCAGAGCACAAGTCAAGTACGGAGAGCGAAAGCTCGAATCTCGGATGAGTCAAATTTCGGAAAGAAGAGTTGGTAGTCAGCCTTCTGATGATCCCTGGGCTATATGTGGCGGAAAGCGGGCAAAACAAAAATGGTTGCGGCAATTGCGCCCTTAGTAATCAGGGTGTATGAAATTAGAAGTCATTATAGAATAATTATGTAGCTGGTTTTCAATGCGAAAGTCACCTTGTGTGACCTTGCAAATATTCAATAGATAATTAAGCATTCATCACAGAATCACCAGTCCTGATTTCAATCAATCTTTATAATATCATACCAAGCTATATATACACCATTATATATGTCATGTGGTCAAAAAGGATCAGATTGAAATTCTTGAAAGACAATTAGATAACAATAAATTAATTAGCAATTAAATAGAAAATTTTTGAGTTTAATTACTTATTTAAACGTGTTAAATTACCTTATAAGGCAACTTAAAAACAGTAGCAAACATACACGATTTAAAAACTATCTAGTATACTGCATAAACGACTTTTCTTATCGCAGCCTTATGAAATAGACTGGAGTTGGAATGCACACAATGTTACAGAGTCAATGCTTTTTCATTGCCGGGTATTGCTTGTAGAAACATGACTAAAAGTCATGCTCGTTCTTACGAAAAAATTCACGAGGGCAAAACAACCTTGTTCAGAAAATCGTATTTCTAAAATAAAATTAACGCACCTTAGCCATATCACATATTTTTAACTGATTTCAGCTAGACTATATCGGTGGCAAGCAAAAATAAAACCTTCTTAACTATCTACACATGATGCGACACGAGTAGCGCATGGTTAAAAAGGGTTCAAGTCTTTTGTAAATTCCATTAGAAACGCGGCAGTGATTAGATTTCATTATACAAAATTTACATGTAAACTAGTTTGATTAATAAAGAACCCGCGTTCAGTCATTACACTAATTTTTAAACTACCTAAATAATTTACAAATTGCAATGTTTTACATTGTAATTTTTTAGTAAATCCGACGATGATTTAAAAATGCTGTGTGGATATCAAAAATATCACGTTATATCGTAATGATAAAATTTCAAAATTAATGTAAAATCTGTTATTATATAGAGAGAGAATATAAATAGATAATGGGAAGAAACTAAAAACTGCAATTCTGCAGAACTAGCCAATCGAGATAATAACGACCTCGAATCCTTAGTCTCTCTTTTACTTTCCATCCAAATTATCAATTTACATAAAGTCTAACTACAAACTACGATTCCGAGACATTATGAAAATCACAATAGTAAGATTGTTTAAATATAATTTAGGAGGCGTTGTATACCAAATGAATAATATTGTAAAAATCTTATATAACCATCAATATTATATAATTAATATAAATAAATTTAAAATGAATTATCATATAAAAAGCCTACTTACAATATAACATTATTATATAATATTATACTATATATAATTGAAGATTTTTATTGAGTTCCGATATGTCTATCATCAGGCCAAAAAAATTATAAAGGGAAAACTACATAGCAACAAAAAGCCAATTAACTAGGGACCAGGCACTTAACATAGCATCACCGATTGCAGATATGATTTACTACAACAGTTCACTTTTTAATAGAAAAGTTAGAGAAAATGAGCGTTAAAAATGCATTGCTATTAAGTTAATGTATCTATGATTGCTATTTCGACATATTGGACAGCGAAATAAATTAATAAGAAAAGGACAAGAATTTTCACATAAATTGCAAATACATAAAAAAGTGTAGGAGTGAATGGGGATCCTAACTTAGCAGATTTGATCATAGTTTCCGATGTAAAGATGCTCAGCATATAAACGCACGTTTTAGATAGTTTTGCCATGAGGTTTTTTGAAAGTCCGGCGTTTTTAAGATATCTGGATTAAGACGAGAAGTTTATATATGGATTTTTTGATATGTGATTGGAACTAAGTAATACAAGTCAAGCAAAGTTAATGATCAATAAAAGAGGAGTAAGACGAGATGCAAGAGAGCGCTATTATAGAGGTCGACGAACATTATAACGAAACTATTACAACATGTATTACAAATCGGCATAAAACTTTATCAATTTGTTTGAAATTTTAAAAATATTGAATGGCTCCATCGAACGATTAGGATTGAAGATTATGGGAATAAAATATTCTAATCGTGATTTTCGATGCAACTTGATTTAGGTGACGATTAATATATTATAAAAAGTCAACTAATATATGATATTATTAATAATATCAATTTAATAATTTATTTAATGGTATTATAAAAAATTAGTAAGAATATAATTTTAATATTAATAATTAAATAATTGAAATAATAGATATGATATCTCGCGTATATAAATTTATATAATTGTTATATTTTATAAAAATTAATGAATTAATATAATGATAATATTATGATATTATCATAATATTATAATATTATGCCTTAATAATAATTTTAATATTAATTTTAATTCATTATATTCAATTCAATTTTAATTTAAGTTAACATCAAAATAAAAAAAATAGTCATTTTTAATTTGATATCGGCTAATAAATTTTAATTCATAATAATAAATTATGGTATTTTAATTATTTTTTTACTTACAATCTTTAATACAATGAATCATCAATGAGATTAAATATCAATAAACTATTATCTCCAATGAACTATACCTCATTTTCTAAAATTTGACACTGGCGAGTCCTTAAATAAATGTTCTGGATAAGAAAATCTATATTATCGTTGTGGAATTTAAACAACATGCAGTTTTAAATATTTTAATACATCAAAAGATAAAATCAATAAGGTCAAATGTTGGACAATTGTTTCAATTACAGCTGTCTGCAAATGGTGAATTCTTTGTTAAAAGCCGAATTAATGGGATGTGTTTGAAAATAAGTGACACAAACACAGGAAGCGAATGAAAAACAGCTTTTTAATGCGAATTTGCCGAATCGAAAGATCATGTCTACACACATTCAAACGTATTTCATCATTTTAATTTGCAAAGATACTTTCTGTACTGACACATCATTCTCTCGTATGCAATTTAGCCGTCATTTTTATTATTCTACTACAGTAACGTTAACCTTTATAACTGTTAACTTCTCAGTCTTAATTATTCGTCAATTGCTAAAATTTAATTTCACTAAAATATTTAATCATAAGTTACAAGAAAAAATAAAACGTTGATTTTTAATTTTTACCAAAATTATTAACTAAAGTTTTATTAAAAATAATCGATTATTATCCATTTCTATCATTAAATGTTTACTTCGTATCTGGATAATAGAGAACATAAATTGTAATAAACAGCTGAAAACCATTCTAGTTTGATTTGTTCACACCCCAATTACAACTCCATCACGATTGAGATATAAACTACAACACCATTGATATATTAAATATTGATACATTACAATATATTTGTAATAAAAATGTTTCAGTAAATATAATAAATAAAACATAAATATAATTGAATTTTTATGAAATTTGATTCATTAAATTATAAATATTATTTACTCTATTATTATCTGTTCGGAAGACGAAGCGAGCTCGTCTTTATGAACGTCGCTTTATTCAATTGTCATGCTGCTTCTTATCATGAGAGAGCGCCTTCATCAGTCCACAGTTATTACGAGTCGCGCAAAAATGCCTGTTACCTTGAACTGTAACTGTATAGAGAGCCCAATTCACATCCATAGTTTTTTCTTCTTCTGAGGCGTTGGAAAGGCCGGATATTGTGTTCTGAAGGCAATAGTCAGGATGTTGGCCAATAAGCGCGAAACAGACTATGCGACGTGTATCGCACTTATCCGATGTAAGATAAGCCTCTCCAACGGATCAACAAAGGATCAACACAGATGTTGATCCCTTGCGCGATCAACATCTATGTGTCTTCGCAGCTCCCGATCAGCATTTCACCGATTCGAGCAGGGACAGCAAATTCATTCGAAGATTACCAGTTGTGGATCCGCTTCAGATGGCTCAGAATTTAATGAATGGAGTTTTAAATTTAATATTCAATGATGATATTAGGGCCCATTTGCGTGTAACCTTTTAATTGTAATTTTTACTTAATAATTTTTACTGTAATAATTGGTTTTAAATTTAAAAATATTATAAAAATATTGATTTTATTGATTATATTTTTTCATTAATAATTTTTATTAAAATTTTAAAAATATTGCAATTTAACATAAACATAGATAATTATAAAAGTAGTTATTATTTAAAGTAGTTAATACTATCAACTAATAATTAATTAACTTAAATAACTATAATAAACGCTATTATTAAATGGTCCTGATGTGATCTTACCTCGTACTACTTTTTTATATATAAGGATTTGTGATAATACATGTAATATGTATTACGGAAAAAATACTAAAAAATAAGAACAAACCTTCTATGAAGGCATATCATTTATCCTCGACAATTGAAAGAGACTGGACGCACTAATTGATTTGAAAGAAATCGAACGAGAAACAATTCTGTAATGTGTATGTTACATATGTAATTGTATACCATTTATGTAATACATATTTCAGATTTTAATTGCTTACACAACACAGATTTGGATGATTTTGAACAAAACTAGTTTTGGAAAAAGCCTTTATACTTTGCAGGATACACTAATTATTATGCAATTTGAGAATTCTGATATGTTATTTTAATTAAAAATACTATTGTTTTAAATATAAAACTATAAAAAACTAGTTTTGTTCAAAAAACATTCCAAATCTTTTTTGGATATCAAATCAGCTGAGTCTACGTATTTAATACAATTAAAAAAGTTTGAGATCTAATATAATATAATAAAATAAATAATTGTTTTAAGATTTTTTATCATCTATATCAAGTTAAAAAAATGAAATTTAAAATAAAAGTCATTTTTATGAATTGACTAATAAATAACAGACGTTGTATCAGAATAAGAATTAGAGGTCATCAGAAAGAACTGCTATGCTATCAGGTTTCGGCCATTGCTCCTCTAACCAACATAGCAGCGGGATCAAATACATGCTAATCATGTATTTCTTCTGATAAAGCTATCTAGTATTTTATTCTAATACAAAGTATATTATTTATTATCCATCCATAAAAATTTGCCACTTAAGAGTTTAAATTTATTCTTTATATTATTGTGTTGATTTATATATTTTACTATTTTCTGCTTGATGTTATTTTTATAATAACCTAGTTTAAAATATGTATCTATTAAATTATTTAAATGATTTTGAAGAAAACCAATATCATTACATATTGTTGCAATTCTTAAAATTTCATTATTTAATGTATTATATTTTATATTACATAGTATCCATTAATGCTCATGCAAAAATATGTTTCTTGTAAATTTAAATATGTTGTCTTTACGATATAAATTAATAGTAGTTTTAGTTAATGTTAATTTAATGTTCATATCTAGATATACACCTTCTTTATCATTAATATTGGTTTTGTTAAGAATTAAGCTACCTAGATAAATTTGTTCGCTTATTAAATAGAAATTGAAATATTAAAATATTGAAAATTAAAATATTTTCGTTATTAAAATGTATTCGATTTTAAAATAAACTTTAAGTAAACGAGTACCTTATAAATGATTACATCATATAAGCATAAGAAAAAAGACTACATCAAAAGAACAAATAGACTCTCTTAGAAAAATTAATTCTTAGAGATAAAAATATAACATACACAATTTGATACAGCAAGATCTATTTTTAAATCATACTCAAACGAAATGTAGACTATTTGTGTAAAGCCTTATGATAGAATCAAGTGATAGAATCAAGTTTCTAATTAAAAAAATATTTTAAACACGACAGATGTTTAAAATCTATATAAAATATGCTAAGGCGTGTTTTATTGCCGCTGCTAGCAATTTTAGATCAAAAAATACATTTTCGTAACATTTATTTGATTGCGACCAAAACAGAAAGCAATAAAATCAGTGGAAAACATTTAAACACGTACCGATCCGTCTAGCAATAAACGATGATACTTGGTTTGATAGCACAACTAGCTGTTGTAGCTCTTTTACATATTATGTACCGATATTTGTTGACTTCGTACCGATAGAAACAGAAAGCTCTTTTTGATATATAACCACATGCGCTGTTTTAGAAACTTTTGAAAATCCATCAGAGCTCTACTTTAATTTATCAAATGTGGCTTTATCTGTGTAAGTGACCGCTAGACCATTATAATAACATACATAAATTGAATATGAATCTAAACTTTTTGTTACAGCATGAAGCGGTGCGAAGTCAAATATAACCAGAATACATTATGGGAGTGGACAAGTTAATGTCTATGTAGCTACTGTATTTTACTCGCCATAGTTTTAGACAAAACTACATAGTTTCTACTCGAAAAGTCAATCAATTTAGTTTACACATATCTTTTCATATTAATATCTCGACTATTGAGGACAAATATGACACTGAGCGCAATCAAAGGTTTGAAAAATATCGAATGATTCAATTCGTTAATTTTAAAATTTTGCAGCAGATTACAAAAAGAAATGTAAAAAGATGAATTTCAGTGTATGTTTATTAGCTCTCAGTCAGATAACCTCTCAGTAATTAAGAGCTGATCATTTATTCAAAATCGAAATAAAAACAGGATGCGGACATGAAAAGTACATTCAAGTAAATATGTTGTTTTTAATTGTTTTTCCAAACAATTACTTGTTTGAAATTTACGAATGATCGAGAATTTGTATAATCTTATAACAAATAGCATATTCATCAGCTTTTAATTTTAAATTTTCCTATAAATACATTGTATAAATTTTAATAATTCAAATATTAAATATATGAGATTATATGCTTAATTTTGAAGGGATCCAAGTTCCAAGTTAGAATTTAAAGACTATTAAAATATAAGAGAAAATTATTCATTTCCTTAAAATCGCCAAATTCCAGTTGCAGCGGACATCATCAAGCTTAAAACGACTAGAGTAATTTTTAAACGACATTTGACAGATACCATTGAAATATACAATTTTGAAAAAATCTTCGTAAAAATAAGTGTTCACTGGGTAAGTTGATATATCCATAATTCATATATCTTAATTCAAAAATTTGTTCTAATAAATACGTAAAATGTATATATTATTATAATAAATAAAAATAATAATTATTAATAATTAATAAATAATTAATCATTAATGAATAATATATTAATATCATACTTATTCGCAACTGAAACGCGAGTTTGCGATTAATTATATTAATGTAAAAATACCATAAAAATACTGTGAGCAAGCCGTCTAACCATATTAATATGATTATTTATTAATAAATAATCAATTAATAATTAATTAATATCATAATTATTCCCACTGAAAAGCGATTTCGCAGTAAATTATATTACGGTAAAAAATATAATGAAAATATTTTGAGCAAACCTTATATACAGACATATCATTTATATAAATAAAAACGAGTGAACTTATTCTTTAGCCTGTGGTTCACTAATCCTTCTAAAGCAAATCCCAATAAAATCTCAATTATGTACACAACGATGTAACTATTAGAGTTTTATTAAAATGAATTAGAGTTTCAAATTTAATAAGAATAAATAAGAGTTTAATTTATTTGAATGACACCGGTATTTTACACATTTATGTTATCGAAAGTGACTTATGTTATTAATAGTGAATCCACACTATAATTGCAATTGAATAATACGTGTATATCATAATTACTATCCAACACATAGTAATTGATGGATCAAAGTTATAGGGTTCTGAATTTAAAAAGTAAAATAGCATTTTGTTTTTAATTTTATAAATAATAATTGAATTCAGCATCAATTATATTTTATTAAAGTTAGTCTACGTTTTAATAACTAATTAAATTATACAAAGTATTAAATTATAGTTGATAAACGTATAGATAAAGTACATTTTACCTTCTTTTTGCAGTGATAATTGTCAATCTACGCTTGAGTTTATACATAGATTGTCTTCACAAATTGCTTTGCTCTATAAACGTAACTATAACGGAAGACTTATTACAAGCATGACTTTTCCGTTAATTTTGGTATGCGATACAATTAACGTCAAATGAGAAGCAAAATACAATTAGGATAAGCACTCCCGGAATACAAAATCTCTTCGTCAGATTATAATCGCTATCACTTTTATTTAAACTTTATTTAAAAATGGAGTAAACAGCTGAATAATCGTTTAGTTGTGTTTAAAATTTTAAAGCAAATTTAATACCAAAAATTATTTAGTATAGAATCAAAAGAGAAAGCATTTATCCAGACTAATAAAATAAACGAAATTTTCAATTAACATGATCCGCAATCACAGTTTTAGATAGATTACTTGTAAATTAGAAGAGTGCTTTCAGAAGTCATCGTTTGCAAATTTATTTATGAAAATAATATAAAAATATGAATCGAAAAAACTGTGAAACTAAATTTAAGCATTTACATAGCGATAATTAAAAAGAGATAACATAATGCAGACGTACTGTAAAAATGTAATTACATTTATGGAATCAAATGGAATTCACTTTAATAATTAAATTTTAGTTTAACACAGATGTTTATGCAAACTGAAATGCATACTAAGTTGTTTTTGAAAAAGATATGTAATTATCAACTATATGAACTTATTAAAAGCTGGCTTAAAATATTTGATGTTTTATTGAATCTTTTAAAAAAATTCATTCTTTGAAGAACTGAGAATTATATGAATAATACGGAAGAATTGTAAGCAATCATAGTTATTAATAAAAATATGTTATTTAATAAAAAATTATCTAAGAGGGAAAACGCATTCTGAGTTGAAAATTGAAAAAATGTAACATGCACGTAAAGATGATCAGTATAAAATTAAGCAATTAGAAATACCTAAAAATATATTGGATAAGGTTTTGCATAAATATCATTTAAATGGATAATAAAAAAATCAGAGAGATGAAAAGTTAAAGATTATACTGTAAGAATGTAAAAAGACTTCTTATTGTGTTTTTATTAAATAAAAACAATAAGAAGCTATAAATCAAATGATTAGCAAAGATACCGAGATTATAGAATTACAAACGAGGATTTATCATTGCTAATTTTAAAATTTGTAAATTAATAAATTCATTTGTGATCAAATGTCTACCATAGTTGTAGATTAATTCTTTGATAGAATATATGGTCATTTTCAATTCAGTTAAATAATGTTGCATTGTCAAAATTAATGATCCTTATTCAGTCATAAAAATTGCCTTTTTGAGGAAATTACGGTGGAAATAAAACATTTACAATCAGCAGAGAACTTATACATATGTCTTTTCTAAAAATACAAATATACATCAATACAATTGCTTACTATAATATTGCTTACTAATATTTAGTAAGCAATATTATTGCTTACTAAAAGCAATAATATTATTATTTAATATTATTTAATATTTATTTAATATTATTTACTAATATTGTATATTCGGAATTTTTAAGCCACAAGCATAAATTCATATTTCGATAGTTGCTGATAGCGAAATATCATCAGAATAGACTCCTAATTTACTTTTTTAAACTCTAAATATGGATCAAGATCAGTTATTATATATAAAACCAGAGGATCAAACTTTCGGATGCTTGACTGTATATATAATAGGATTATTATATACAATAACATTATTGTCATAGGGTTATTATATATAATAACCCTAATTTATATACAGTCAAGCATCCGAAAGTTTGATCATCTGGTTGTTAATGATGGTATGCATTGCAAATTATAAGACTCAAGAGCTTACGCCACTAACAATTTTAGCTAGATGTCGGAAATGCATTTTCACAATGTCACAGAGGCCGCCGAAACGGCGTGTGATAGTTCATCTTACCGACG